>QEPC01013002.1:10815643-10843610 GCA_003113815.1 Sphenodon punctatus | reverse complement strand
GTCTCTCCCCCAGCTCCTGTCTCTCAGATTGTAAGCCCTAGGGGCAGGGACTGTGTCTATTTTATTACTTTGTAAAGTGCCAGGTACACTGCTGGCGCTATATAAATGTTTGTTAATTAATTAATTAATTAATTCTAAAACTTCTTCTCATGAAGAAGAAGGGTGGGGCTTATGCTGAAATCCCTCTGTGATGGTGGGTACAGGTTGTGGGGGGAAAGAGGGTTATGTCTTAAACCTTCTGTATGGGCATGGGGAAGGGACAAAAGTTTGTAACCTTTAATTGGGATTTTAAAATTGTAATTTTTCATGTGAATCTTTTTTATGTTGATGTGGGGTTTGCTTTTCTATACTTCTCTGTAAACTATGCTGAAATGCTTTAGGGAAAGGGGCAGAGTATAAATCTAAAAATAAATAAATACTATCTTTAGGAGGGGAAATAGGATATTTATTTAAAAAATACAACTCAGGTAAAGGATAGTATAACGGAGAAGGTGATGGTCCCTTTAAGAGGGCCTCCTTGTCACCTTAGGCCCACCCTCTCTGAGGACATAAGAGCAGGAGACACTGCAACTGTGGGTATTTTCAAATGTGACACCACTGCCCGTAGCCACTCTTACCCCGGTGTGGCCACCGGCAGTGGTTCCCCATCTGCTTCTGCCTGTCAGATGTTCACCAGGGGTAGGAGCAGAGTACACCACAGACCGTGGCAAGGCTAACTCTGGATAAGCACTGGGCTCCCTGACAGTGTACATCCCGGGTTTAGCCCTGCCAAGGTCCGAGGAAGCATACCCTGGACCGTGGTAGAATAGGCCATCGGAGGGGCCAGGAATTGGCCAGCAGCTGGATGGGGAGCATGCTGAAAGGAGCTACTGCTGCTTCTGCAGCCACAGTCACTGCTAGGTCAGTTGATTTACCAGGTTGTGAAGGGTGCAGGGGGAAGCAAGCCCTAGCAGCCCCACCCAACCAACACAGCCTGGCCGGGAGGGGGAAGCACCAAGGGTTTTGTCATCCCCCTCCCCTTGTGGAATCTTCTGCCCCGTGTCTCACCATGGGAAAGTTGGTGTAAAGTGCTCCTGGCCACTGCTGCAACCTGATGATCCAAGTTCAGCAAAGGATCCGAAAGCACCCCAAGAGACTGAAAACCTGAGTGATCAAAGGAGGCTGAACCCCATCAATGACAAGTGTCCCATCAAAACCCAGGTCACAAGGTCAGCCAACCATCATCGCCTTGGTTTTACTAATATAAAGTATACTGCCCACCAGCAACATACAGAATTTGTACTATTTCACACCAAATAGTCAAGCAATATTGCTTGATTGAACTTTTCACCATGTGTAAAAAGACTGGCCAGAAACCACAGGTCAGCCTGGGCATAATGTCTGCAAATGGTGCTGTAAGTAGCAGCTTACAGATGCCTCATTAACTGGGGAAGTCAACTAATTAGTAATTGCCAACACAAGTTGTAGCCGTAGGCTTGCCCTCCTGATGCAGGTGAACCAATCCCAGAAGGAGGTGGAGCATAAAAGCCCTGAAGATGGCAGCCAAAAAGGGAAGTTGATGGAGAGAGGAGCTGTGTTTGTTTGCCATGCCACCTTACCTTGCTGAAAGCAATCCTCCAGCCTCATGGACAGTACAGAACTTACCCACTAAGAAAGACAGCACTGGAAATGCAGGTGGGATCGGTACCCAAGACAGATATTTTATTTTTGTGGACTTTAAACAGAACTAATAGGCCTCAGACCTGATATAGGACTTTGTTATTTGGAAGGGCTTGTAGAGCCTAGAGACTTATTTTGACAGCCAAGGAGGCTTACCTTTTGTTTGTGTGTTGTTTTGGGGACCCATGTTTTTTGGAGAAGCCCCAGTTACTGGTGGCATGGGTGGGCTATTGAGGGGTGCAGGGAGGCTTGAGACAAAGGCCCTTTTCACACGAGATGCCCGCCCTTCTTGCCAAAGTGGGTGATGTGGTGGGTGAGGGTGTCTGTGTGAGCACAAGGGTGTGTGTGTGTGCATGTATGCTCCTGTGTTCCAATTCTCTCCACCAATCCCCCACACATGGAGGCACTGAACAAAATGGGAATGCCTCTGTGATCAGTAGAGATGGGTGTGTATCTGTCTGATGGGCTGCCCACGCATCACACTGTACATACCCCACCTCCCCTGCACTGTGGCCCCTCCCAGCCCAGTTTGAAAAGGGTCAAATTTCTCCAGTGAGGGTCTGCCTTATGTTGTTAGCCCTGAGCAGGTTAATGATTATTTGCACTGATAAAGGCCAAATATTACTGTTAGCCCTGAACTGGGCAGAATGATATTGTGGCTCCAGGAGGGATCAAACTTTACAGTTATCTCCAGGAAGAGCAAGAAATTATTATATAAGCCCCCAAAGGGCCTACAGGAGCCAAGTGTGTTGTTAGCCCAGACAGTGGCCAAATATCCTATTGATTCTTTAGGGTGCTAAATACGCTTGTGGGTCCAGAGAGGGACCAACTTTTATTATTAGCTTGGAGTGGAGCAAAATACTATTATAAGAGCCCAAATAAGACCAAACACAAGAAAAGGCCTAGACGGGCCAAAGTGGGAGGAGAATTTTGTGTCCTGGGTTGAGTTGATTCCCCTAAAAGCTCCTCTAATTAACCGAGAGCTTGATCTTTGGACACCATGCTAGATTTTTGTTTATATATATATATAAAAATACACACACACTCATTTTTAAAGTTCTTTTTGATCACATAATAAGCTATATACAAATATAGATATTAAAAGGAGTTATTTCCTTTCTAATTTCTCATATGGTTGGTGTCCTAGGATTATTATTTTTTAGATTAGTAATATAATCATGTGATGGATTCAGAGGAACTGACATTGATGCTCTTGTGTGTCTGCCCATTTCCAGCTCATTTATTTTAAGGAAAATAAGTGCTTGAAAGCTAATGCTGATGTCTTTTTGAGCCTTTCATTTCTCATTCAAGTATCTTGACTACATTCACTGCTAGAACCAATAAGAAAATGCATATGGATAACACAATCCTTTGGCCTTTAACACTGGTGCCAGCCTTAGGATTAGTGTGTCTGGCCGTTCTTAAACAAGCATGACTTGGGTGTGGGATCCATGTCCACTGAGTGGAACAGCCACATAGCATCCACTCAGGTGGAGTGTGTGAGGAGGGATTCTAATGGGCAGCTCTCTGGGTGGGTACCACAGCAGCCCCTACACACTTCCCCTGCCATGGACCATGGGGGGAGGGGAGCAGGCAGGGAGGTCAATCTTCATGTCCTGGCCAAGTACTGGGGAACCAGGGCTCCTCAGTACTCCCAGCCAGTTCCTGTACCTTGTAAAGTCTGTTTCCCTGCCCACAGTGTCTCTGAATGACAGACCACTCAGATGACATGACCAGCTGCTGCCATTCATATGGGCTGGGGATGTGTGGGCATTGGCTCCCATGCACTCTTTTGGCTGCCCCAACACAGCACACTCTGGCTTTTTCACCAGTGCTACATGAGTGGTCAAGAGTGGGTGCTGCATGGGACACGGGAGGGCACATCCACCCACACCACCTTCACATGGGCGTTCGGTTGGGTGATTGATGGGTGGACATGGGTGGTTGCGTCTCATTTCAAAACATCTTCTCATTTGCTTCAAGGAGACTCTGGTCAGTACTAAGGAGCTAGAGCAGGTGTGGGGAACCTTCCACCTTCCAGGGTCCACACTGAAAATTAGTACAAGTTCTGAGAACCACATAAAAGCTGCAGGTAGTGGGTGCAGTGGTCAGCTGAGGATGTCAGGGGCAATGCCCCTCCTGTGCCCTCCTGCATCCTTCTGCTCTGCAGGGGGGCACAGGAGCAGCGCATAGCTAGGAAATAAACTTACCCAGTGCCCAGGTCCAACGCTGACTCTCTCTGCTTCTTTGGGCAGCCGCTGCTTATTTTTAGTGAGGAGGGGACCCGCTGTGAGGGAGGAGAAGAATCACTGGATAAGGAGTCCTATAAGGGACAAACCAGTGTGGAATGCGCTTGGGCGATTTCAGGAAACAGTCCAAGTGCATAGAATAGCGAAACTGTAGTTTCCCATTCTATCCACCAGGGGGTGAGGAGCTCACTGAGCCCATAGGCTCAGTGAGCCTACAGGTCCTACTGGCTCACTTTTTAGTTAGTACCTGGGCGGGCGCATAGGTGCCCAGGTGAGATTTTCAGTGGGGAGGTCTCTTGCAGAGTGCCCCCTCCTGCTTCCTCCCCTCATAGGGGAAGAGGCAGGAGGGGGAACTCTGGGATGTGTGCTCAATCCAACTTTCTACGTGCATACTGCTGAGCTGTCTTGGACAGTCCAGGTTCCTGCTGCCTTACTAGGTGGTGAGTAAATTTCTGGGGGGGGTGTCTTGGAGAGGGGGTTGCACTGGGAGACATGGGGAAGGCGGTTCACTGGAAGACATGGGAGTGGGGGGGGATGGGGGACTTGGGGAGTCTGGCTGGGCAATGGAGTATGGGTAGGGTTGCCATTGCCATAGATGCACATTTTAGAGGGCACTTATGAGATATGCAGGTTGCAGGGCTGTATTGGAACCAATGCAGCCCTGCAACCTATATATCTCATAAGTGCCTTCTAAAAATTTGTGTCTATGGCCACCTGGAGTGGGTGCACTGGGAGACATGGGGGAGTGGAGGAGGAGACACGGGGAGTCTGGCTGGGGTTGAACTGGAGGAGCCTGTGTGCCTGGACAGGCATTTTGTGGGTGTATCTACTAGGCATGCTGGCCTGGAGAGGCCTGGCTTTGAGGCAATGCAGTCTCCAAAGGGGACAAATGTTTAAAATACAAGAGCCTGTGTGCCTGGACGGGCATTTTGTGGGTGTATCTACTAGACATGCTGGTTTGGAGAGGCCTGGTTTTGAGGCAATGCAGCCTCCAAAGGGGTCAGTAAGAGGGTTCTCTATTCCCCAGTAGCAGTGTTTCACACAGCAACGTTCCCAGCATTAAGTAATGTAATGTCCATCCAACGTTAACCATTGGAACTCCTTGCTGCTGGGTTATGCCCTGGCTCCGCCTACTGTTGCCCTGGCTCCACCTACTGTTGCCCTGGCTCTGCCCCTAGGCTAGGCTCTGCCCCTTTTTTCACCAGCAGGTTTAACCTGCCCACTGCCCCTCCAGCCTCCAAACCCACCAGTCACCCCTAGCAGGTAGGAATGCTTAAGGGGTGCATTCAGGAAGAGGAGACTCCAGAGCATGAATCTGTGCCATGGATCTGTTCCCTGTTCTTGCATGCATCCTTCATCTATGCTCAGTCTTACAGTGGTTGGGGGCAGGACATGGATCAAGGGGCCAGATCTAGGAATTGGAAAAGTGCCAAATAAACACATCAGACTACATTTGGCCCCTGGGCCTGATGTAGAAAATTGCACCCTTAAAACAGGTCAATGTCATGAAGTCCATCTAAGGGCGCTTTTAAATGAGACGGAAATGGCGGCTGAGCCCTTTAATAGCCGCCATTGACACCGTCCGTTTAAAAGCCAGACGTGGAATGCAGTTGTGACTCCCCCATGTCAAGCCAGCCTGGCGATCCTGCCCCCTTCAAGGTGGATTGCCGATGTGCCGGCTTTAACCCACACTTCCGGGTTTCCTTGCAGAGTGTGCATGCGCAGAAGGATGCGCATGTACACCTACTCTCTATGCCGTGTCTGATGCTCTTCTGAACTTCAGACAAGTCGTAGAGAGGAAGGCAGGGGGGGATATGCGGCAGAATGAACAATCCCGCTTGTGAGCGGGATCGTTTAAAAGCGCCCTAAGACTAAGCAATGCAGTTGTGTCATATTTGCTTTCTGAAGCTCTTTAACATACTTCATTACATTTCTATGCTGGTTTTGGTTTAATTCAATTCTTTGAACTTTGATTGTTTTGATTTTGAGTGTCTTATTTACATAAACCCTGTATGGTTATTTTGTCATTAAAAAAATTCAGGATGCAAAGGAACCCCTGTGCACAGTTTGACTGACAGCTGTAGTAAGTCAGAACATCATGCAAGGAGCCATATGATCATTTTGTGGCTGTTCTGCCATAACGGTCCTGTAAACATACAAATACCATGTGATTGGAATGGTAACTGACTCCTGTTTACATCACCAGTTGTTTGCCAGCAAGAAAGATTTCATCTCATATCTTTGATTCCCTAAACTGTCTGAAAACACTCCAAACTTGATGTAAGGAGAACAGCAGAAAGCTGGGGAAGAGGGAGATAGTTTGGATAGATCAGCTGGGGAGGGGTCAAAGAAGGGTAATACATTACCTCTTCCAAGCCAAGGTCATCTGGTGCAAAATTAATGCAGCTTGGGGAGAATCTGACAATGGGACAAACTAACTGGCAAGAGGCGAAATAGAACTTGATCCCTAGTCCTCTCATCTAACCAATAGACCACACTTGTTTGAGGGCATCATGCAGTGAAGCAGTGGAATCTAGGTACCCATAAAATGACTGTTCTATAAAATTAATGCACCTATTCGTTAATCTCTAGCTTTCCTGAAGCTGTTAATAGCCTCACTGCTTTGATGTCCAATAAATAGGTTGAGCTCCTTCTCCTAGTGTGTATGTGTATATTCACACACACTCTACATTTATGGTCACAAGATTTTGGATGGTTAGTTTTAAATCTAATGGGGTTTCTTTTCTGCAACAGCATCCTTTGAAAAGGAAGATTCTCTGGTGGATTCATTAGTCTATAGGAGTCCCACCCCTGAAACTGCTGTAGACGCATAACAGGATTACTGCTCAGGAGTTTACTAGGATGCAAGTAAAATTGTTCCATTCACACAGAAGCAGGCATTTCTGATGGACAAGGTAAGGAATGACCTACTATTTTGTATGTAGCTTATGAAATGTGAACCAGGGACAATATATTTGTTGCTTGTAATGTTTCTCTAGGCTCTTTTGTACCAATTCTGTTATAATGAAAAAATAAAGAGTAATCTCATTAGGTCTGAATTAATTTTATTTATTTATTTTTTTAAAAGCCTCATTTTGTGATGAGCTTTAATAGTTGAACTGATCTCCAGAATAAAGTCAGGCAACCAATATATATGTAAGGATTTTGTCAATAAAGGGAGATGAAGTGTAGCCTACAAAACAAACTGCTAGAGGAAAAATATTTTTTTGTAGATCTTTGTAAAGATCATTTCTGACAAACAATATCAGGCTGGAATATAATGTAGTGTCTGGAAAGCAGGGTTTAGTTTTCTCCTTTTCCTAGTATTTTCCACCTGGCATTGTCTAATTTTGTAGATAATACCAATAAAAATGATACAAGCATTGTAAAAAGTGTGTGTATGTGTATGTGTATGTGTATGTGTATGTGTATGTGTATGTGTATGTGTATGTGTGTGTGTGTTTTAAACTGCTTAGAAATACAAAAATTGCATGCAGTTCCAAATGTATAGACTGGAACACTCTGTCATATTTGTGGAAAAATATGTTGGCTTTCTTAGTAATTGGTTTATCTTCAGAACATTTAGTGCAATTTTAAGAAAATGAATTAGTTGGATTTAATACTCTAATGGCATGGCAGCTTTTGTGAAATTTAGAGCTGCCTAATCAATGTGGTGACAAATGAAATGATCTGTGGCCTTCAAGGCTGGAAGTTAATTGAATGGAGTACTTTTTACAGCTGCTCCCATATTCCTAATTGATAACTTGGTTTTAGGCTTCCTTAAAGTGATTGCACATTCATCCTTAATTCAATGTCTCTTGGTTTTACTCTGCTACTTACTTTTAGAAGGAGCAAAGGTCTTGAATGTTTAAACTTCTGAGATTTAAATTGTCAATATGATATTCAGGGCACCTACTTATAACTGTAAGTGATTGAAAATCATTATACATCTTCTTAACCTGCACTTAACATTTTACATTCACAAACTATATGGGTTTAAGTAAAATTAGAGTGCTGCTGCTACAAAATAATTGTTCTCAAACTTTTACAAATATTCTACATGGTTTTTTTGTTCCATATTAATAGACAAGGAAATCCATTTATAAAGCCACACCGCATGCAGCAGAAATATACCTCTTCTCATATTCAGGAGAACATGCAGGACAGTGGATCNTAGAGAGGAAGGCAGGGGGGGATATGCGGCAGAATGAACAATCCCGCTTGTGAGCGGGATCGTTTAAAAGCGCCCTAAGACTAAGCAATGCAGTTGTGTCATATTTGCTTTCTGAAGCTCTTTAACATACTTCATTACATTTCTATGCTGGTTTTGGTTTAATTCAATTCTTTGAACTTTGATTGTTTTGATTTTGAGTGACTTATTTACATAAACCCTGTATGGTTATTTTGTCATTAAAAAAATTCAGGATGCAAAGGAACCCCTGTGCACAGTTTGACTGACAGCTGTAGTAAGTCAGAACATCATGCAAGGAGCCATATGATCATTTTGTGGCTGTTCTGCCATAACGGTCCTGTAAACATACAAATACCATGTGATTGGAATGGTAACTGACTCCTGTTTACATCACCAGTTGTTTGCCAGCAAGAAAGATTTCATCTCATATCTTTGATTCCCTAAACTGTCTGAAAACACTCCAAACTTGATGTAAGGAGAACAGCAGAAAGCTGGGGAAGAGGGAGATAGTTTTTAGATCAGCTGGGGAGGGGTCAAAGAAGGGTAATACATAACCTCTTCCAAGCCAAGGTCATCTGGTGCAAAATTAATGCAGCTTGGGGAGAATCTGACAATGGGACAAACTAACTGGCAAGAGGCGAAATAGAACTTGATCCCTAGTCCTCTCATCTAACCAATAGACCACACTTGTTTGAGGGCATCATGCAGTGAAGCAGTGGAATCTAGGTACCCATAAAATGACTGTTCTATAAAATTAATGCACCTATTCGTTAATCTCTAGCTTTCTTGAAGCTGTTAATAGCCTCACTGCTTTGATGTCCAATAAATAGGTTGAGCTCCTTCTCCTAGTGTGTATGTGTATATTCACACACACTCTACATTTATGGTCACAAGATTTTGGATGGTTAGTTTTAAATCTAATGTGGTTTCTTTTCTGCAACAGCATCCTTTGAAAAGGAAGATTCTCTGGTGGATTCATTAGTCTATAGGAGTCCCACCCCTGAAACTGCTGTAGACGCATAACAGGATTACTGCTCAGGAGTTTACTAGGATGCAAGTAAAATTGTTCCATTCACACAGAAGCAGGCATTTCTGATGGACAAGGTAAGGAATGACCTACTATTTTGTATGTAGCTTATGAAATGTGAACCAGGGACAATATATTTGTTGCTTGTAATGTTTCTCTAGGCTCTTTTGTACCAATTCTGTTATAATGAAAAAATAAAGAGTAATCTCATTAGGTCTGAATTAATTTTATTTATTTATTTTTTTAAAAGCCTCATTTTGTGATGAGCTTTAATAGTTGAACTGATATCCAGAATAAAGTCAGGCAACCAATATATATGTAAGGATTTTGTCAATAAAGGGAGATGAAGTGTAGCCTACAAAACAAACTGCTAGAGGAAAAATATTTTTTTGTAGATCTTTGTAAAGATCATTTCTGACAAACAATATCAGGCTGGAATATAATGTAGTGTCTGGAAAGCAGGGTTTAGTTTTCTCCTTTTCCTAGTATTTTCCACCTGGCATTGTCTAATTTTGTAGATAATACCAATAAAAATGATACAAGCATTGTAAAAAGTGTGTGTATGTGTATGTGTATGTGTATGTGTATGTGTATGTGTATGTGTATGTGTATGTGTGTGTGTGTTTTAAACTGCTTAGAAATACAAAAATTGCATGCAGTTCCAAATGTATAGACTGGAACACTCTGTCATATTTGTGGAAAAATATGTTGGCTTTCTTAGTAATTGGTTTATCTTCAGAACATTTAGTGCAATTTTAAGAAAATGAATTAGTTGGATTTAATACTCTAATGGCATGGCAGCTTTTGTGAAATTTAGAGCTGCCTAATCAATGTGGTGACAAATGAAATGATCTGTGGCCTTCAAGGCTGGAAGTTAATTGAATGGAGTACTTTTTACAGCTGCTCCCATATTCCTAATTGATAACTTGGTTTTAGGCTTCCTTAAAGTGATTGCACATTCATCCTTAATTCAATGTCTCTTGGTTTTACTCTGCTACTTACTTTTAGAAGGAGCAAAGGTCTTGAATGTTTAAACTTCTGAGATTTAAATTGTCAATATGATATTCAGGGCACCTACTTATAACTGTAAGTGATTGAAAATCATTATACATCTTCTTAACCTGCACTTAACATTTTACATTCACAAACTATATGGGTTTAAGTAAAATTAGAGTGCTGCTGCTACAAAATAATTGTTCTCAAACTTTTACAAATATTCTACATGTTTTTTTTGTTCCATATTAATAGACAAGGAAATCCATTTATAAAGCCACACCGCATGCAGCAGAAATATACCTCTTCTCATATTCAGGAGAACATGCAGGACAGTGGATCATTTTATGTTAATACATTTAGAGTTATATCTGACTGGGCACACAACTTGAAACATGCAAGAACAAATATAGAGTATAGAAAACCAAGGCACAAGACCACTATGTTCATTAATTTAATTTAATCTAGCATCAGAAGTCAAACAATGTTCTAAAGCACGACAAAAGGAAAATATTGAGTGCACTCTACTATTTTATGTGACTAGCAATGCAAACAATATGAAATACCTACATACATTTTTATCAAAGCTGCAACATATTTTACAACTTACTTCCAAACAGTGATCTTATCTGTCCTCTGCAACTCCTTCTCTGCACAGACGGGGGCTGTAATATTCAAAGCACTTACTTCAGAGTATTTCCATTGATTTTGAGTGCCACTACACTGGAAGGTTGGGGCCATGAAGAATAAATGACTGTACAGGTACACATGAGTCTGGATGAGTTGAACTGCCATTTGAAATAGCTAGAGATACACATATGAAAGGTAGAGAGCTTTTGTTCAATCTATAGAAAGAAGTAGCTGTCATTGTGGCTTCACCTGTTTACTTTACACTGGAAAGCAGCATGAGCAATTTCAGCTATAGCTAGACACAGCCGGATGAAAGATGAGTGTTGATAAACAAGACAACCACTCAGGGTCTGCCTTAGTGTAAGCGGTAGTGGTGGGAATTCCGGTTCTCCCAAGATCTGATATTGCTAGTATTTGGGTGTATTGGTTTAATTCTATATTTACCTGTACCCGCATACTGGATTTTTAACATTGGCCGCAGTACCGAATTTTTTACATTGCGCCATTGAAGTCAATAGCCACAATGTAAAAAATCCAGTACCACGGCCAATGTTAAAAATCCGGTATGCCAGTACAGGTAAATCCGGTACCAGGGAGATCTGGTATATGGTATTCTTCTCAGTGTCCCACCCCTAGTAAGCGGGGAACAAATGCGGGGCCCCTATCTTTTGCCAGCGGCAAAGTTGCTGGTGGCCGGTAGGCCTATGGGTGCTCCCCAGCCCAGGGGGTGACACAGTACCTGGGCCTGGGCAGAGGGGCACCCCCCCTCCACCCATCTCCAAGCCTGAGTGACCATTTGGATCACTTACCTGATCTGCCATCACCGGCCTGGGGCCTGCACCATGCTCGGTGCTTCAGGTGGGGCAGGCGCCGCAGCAGCACATTAAATCTTCTGCCACGCTGCATTTCCTCTGGCTCAGACTGACAGGCAGTGGGGGTGAGGGGACAGAGTGTATGAGATGCGGGGCCTCTGCCTCTCCCTCACTCCTGCTGGCCCACTCGGCTGCCTGTCAGTCAGAGTCAGCCAGGGGCCCTGCATTTGGGATCCTCAGCTCTCGGCCACTGTCAAGCCAGGAGCTGGGGGCCCCCAGTGTGGGGGCCCCACAGAGCTGCCCCATGGTAGGGTCAACCCTGCGACCACTCACACCAGGAGGGTATTCAGCCTGTGTTCGCTGCCTATTTATTAGGTGGACACGAGATGTGCGCTCCTGTGCCCCACGGAGCCTGGACTCACAGCAGAGTCTTGGGGCATCATGGGCCAGTCCAGGCCAATGTTCACCAATGTCTCCACACCCATCTATTAGGGTACATGGCCTCCATGTGATCAAAACACCTAGAATGGTCCCAGAGGTTGGAACAATGATCATGCTCACTGCCCTCAATTTCTCTGGGACTTCTCCTGTTTCACTTCAGAGTGCTCAAAAATGGCATTCTAAAAGGCAGGAATGGGGGAGGGCAGGGAGACATGAAGAAAACAGCAGGGGAATTTCCTGGAGCCAGAATTCTCCACAGCTGTTAATCATGAGGGATGGATGGTGGTGGGCAGAGCGTAGCACCTTTCCATGTATTGGGTTTGCCATGGGAAACCCCCTGAGTGGGGGCTTCCTGGACTGAACACAGGACTCCTGTGGCCTGTCATTAATTTATTTTCACCCAATGCTTCTTAGTTAGGTAAGTCGTTCTCCATGCCTTCATTTGAAGAAAATACTGTGATATCTCAGGGGTTCTAATTTTTTTAAAAGGGTCTTCATGGGATAAAAATGCACTATTATGAAAAACGTTTTGATAAGTGCAAGAGAAATTGAGAAGCTCTTATTTGCAGTTAGTGGACCATATTTTAGGTCCTGATTTCACAAGATGTCTTGTAGTATACATTTATTATCACAATGGGTGAAAACATGTGTACATAACTCTGCTTGAACAGTGCTCTAATATTTCTTATGCATGTTGCAGGGCTGTTTTGGTGCCATATGCAGCCCTGCAACATGCATAGGAAATGTTAAAGTGGTGGTAAAGCAGAGTTGAGGTGCATGTTTGTTTTCACCCAATGTATTTGTAGTAGGCATGCTGTACTACACACCTATCTTACTTATTTTCTACAACCTTATTAATAAATTATACGTATTTATGTAAACTGAAAAGTCTCAAGTTGAATTTTGTTTCAAGCTGTTCTTAATACTTGAAACTTTTAAGTTACCTCTGGATATATTAGTTTTGTATATAAAATTAGGTTGATTTAGATTTCTCTGACAATAAAGAAAGTTAAGAGACCAATTAGTTAAGCGGGTAACTTTTTATTCAACCAACTCTTGTTAGTGCAAACTTTCAAACTTCACCGATCTTGTCCTCTGACATTCAATGAAGTTCAGAAGTTTGCATGCTCTCACTAACAAGCATAAAAAGAATCCGCTTAACTGCTTATCAGTTTGGGACATGGGTGAACATCAGGATAGGGCCCAGGAGCAGAGTAGGGTCATGGAATAGGTTCAAAAAGTTAGGGCCTTGCCAGCTGAATCTGCCTAACATGGAGTGGTCCTTAGGCTAGCAGTGGTTCCAGTTTTGTGGCCCTGGATGTACTGGGTCAGGGAAGAAGAAAATCATGCTCTCTAGACCCTGTCTCTATGGGTGTTTTCAAATGAGACGATAGCCTGCTTGAATCCGTGCAACCCCCACTCACAGTTTTTAGTGCAACACACCACCTAGATGGGCAGGCATTCCGCCCCACACTGTCCCCTGCTCTCCACTGCCAAGAAGCAGTCCCTGCTCACACTCTAGGCTTTTGCCTGTGACGCTATGGTGTTGTATGCTCACAAGGCTGCATGCAATCCAATTAATGGGATGCAGCCACATGGGTGCACATTAATTATAGTATAATTAACATGATTTAATTAAATAACACAGTGGGTCTGCAATTCCCCTGGACTACACTGTGAGTGGTGGGTGGGTTGTGGCCACGTGGCAGGTGGGGGGGCTAATATCAGGCAGACACCTAATAAATGGGCAACGAACACCTACTAAACACCTATCTGATGCGGGCTATCATCTTGTTTATTTTTACTCTATATAATTTTCCAAGCTGAGTGTGCCTGACATTGGCATTTTTAAAAAATGGGCCACAGTGGGTGGGGGGATGGGTGTGCACCGGCAGTGGGTGGAGGTGGTCTGTGCACCCATTCACATAGACGCACATCCATCTCCACCCTCCTCCATGCACCTGTTGCTCCATATGTGGGTGATGGTTGGAGATGGGGGAATGTCCGTGCACCGCCCCACCCACTGCCAGCGGTGTTACCACAGGCACACCCCCACCACTGGAGGTGACTCATGGCACTCCCTCCCTCCCCCCCCCCATCGTGGGAAGGGATTCTAACAGGCAGCTCCCAGCGTGGTTACCATAGCAGCTGCTTCGCATTCACCTGCCATGGTGGAAGCTTGATGATATTCTTCTTCTGCAGGAGTGAATTCCATAATCTACGTCCAGCCCTGATAAATGTCCTCTCTCTTTCACTTACAGTACCACCTTCAGATGGACGGTCAGATAAGTGGCTCCTGGGTGGCTATGCATGGTAGCAGGTCATGAAGTTTCAGACTGAACTTGAGGAGCCAAAAAAAAATCAGTCACCAGATTTTATCCTGATATTAAACCATTCTTGCCCTACTACACCCCTGAAACAGTTGTCAGCTCAATTCTGGGCACCAATGGCTCCCAGGTGCCTGAAAATTTCATGCCCTGCATCGTAGCATCTAATTTAAAAACATCCTTAATGTAACAGTGGATGAACAGTACTTGGGTAATAGAGCACCGTAATGCTAACATATGCCACAAAGATACTTCCTGAAATAAAAAGTAATAACTGTTATAAAGCTGAGCATGTGCAATATTCCTAGTAATGAAACTGTGAGGAATGTATACATCAGAATTATAAAATATAAACTGTCTCCACTCTTGTGAAAAATCATCAGCGTTGGAAATAGCAGTTGATGCTGATGAGACAGATAATGGTGGTGAAAGTAAGCAGAGAATAAAGCAATGCTCAGAGAGAGAGAGAGAGAGGGAACGCAAGAAAGGCTAGGATGTGGGGGAGAGAGGGTGTTGCTACACGAAAGACTTGCCACTGCTCCAGTCTCCAAACATAGGGGCACTGGGCAGGCATTATATTTGTTCAAGAAAACCTGGGAGCTAGACATTGTAGGAATGTGGGGGTTTACTGCCTGAAATCGAAAACTCATCAGCTGAAAACAGGACATGCAGTTAATATCTGTTCACTGCCACCATTGTGGGGGCCTTGCTGAGTCTTTGGGTAATTTTAGATGTGATGGGCCCGGAGGCCCGCCACACTCAATCACAGACCGGGATCTGTTTCGGATCCCGGTCAGGAATCAGACTGGCCATCCTTTAGACATGCCGGCCTGATTCTAGAGGGGGATCAGGGAGGGGAGGGGCTGCGCGGCACAACGTGCAGCCGCACAACCCCGCCCCCCCATGCTCCCCCTGCCGCCTGCCTTCTGGGAGACGGACGGGTGCAGCGGCCAATCTGGCCACTACACCTGATCACAGACCGTGGCCAGAACTACGATCCAGCCGGGCTGCAGGTAACCGACGTTATCTGTGGCTCGTCCCGGATCGTGGCCAATCCAACCAGCTTGGGGCCTGATCCCATCATGCTTTTGGACCTCTGGGTGGCCAGAGGTCCAAAAGTGTAGTCAATGTGATTCCCGCCAGGTATTCACTGGGGTGAACATCTGGCAGAAATCCCTTTAGACATTACAGTATGAACGGCCACCACAGGGGATTCACTGTGGGTGACCATGGTATCGTAACGTCTGAAATTACCCTTTTTCACCATAGGAGGCCTTTTCCTTTTCAGTTTCACCAGTAGGGAGCTTTGCCTTGCAGGGAGGCAAAGCTATGCTTTATCAATTTCACCAACAGAAGGTTTGTGTTTTTCAGTAGGGAGCTTTAATTTGTCAATTCCATCAGTGGGGCTTTCAGGCTTCATCTATTTATGCTGCCACCTGATGGGCTTCCCAGTTAGTCAGAGTTCATAGGGTGGAAGACAGTGTACAAACATGGAACAGCATGAACAGATGACGTTGTAGTAAATACATGGGGTTGTTTTTCCCTGTGGTTAATGTAACATGTAGAGCCACCTAGAGAAAGAGGGACTGCAATACAACTAAATTATCTGCAGTGGAATATACAAACCTGCAAAGCCCATAGCATTTGTCTGTTAGATTGACAAACAATGGCATTGTGAATAAATGACTGTAGTTATTCCCTATCTTTATTGTAAGTTTCTTATATAACTATTTCAATTTTATATGGTCAAATTTGTATATGACCAGACTTCTGTTGTTGTCAAGGCCACTTCTTATTGCAGTAAACAGTACAATTTGGGTGCATTAGTTAAACCCACGGAACTCTAACCTTCCTTTTGAGTCCACAGTGACATTCAGTCATGGAGAAAACTGTGGCCATTCTGTCATGGAATACTGAACATTAGGGACTGTGAAATTTTGTAAACCTATTCTAAAACACACGTAGTGGAACTGATCCCATGCCCTGCATGTGCTGCACGCACAACCCACACATACATATGCACATAACCTGCATGCACATGCATTGGGAGCATATTGTGCCATGCGGAGGGGGCTTGGGATTGTTGCCACTGAATCTAAGCAGACATCCCATGACAGGCAGAGCATTCTTTGAAACATGAAAGTCTAGAGCCATATTATCTTCTCTGATATTTTCATTTTTAAATTGGAAAAAACCCAAAAAACAATAATAGGGGAGAAATGGGGTATTCTTCTGGCTAAGTAATATGGCTTCTGAGGAATCGCATTTATGCCACATACAGTAGTCCCCTTCACACTGCAGTTGCAGAAGAGGGATATTATGTGGTTTCAGCTCTGTGCAAAAGCAAGAGATTTCTGAAACCAAAATATTCAAAACTGTGGCTCTCAACCCAGCCTAGGTGTCCCTCATTCTAGACCTCTTTAGCCTTTCTTTCTTTGCCAACGTACAGCTTGCTTCATTGTCACACTTCTGGTGTCTCTTGCTTACCAGTCTAGTTATTATTTATGTTTCCCAACAGGATAATATCTGGTACAGATTGGGACTCTTGGTATTGCTGAGAACTGAGAGTAACCGATAATGGCTATATTGAATTAATCAAATATCTCTGTTTTCTCAGTTCTGAACTTTCTCCATTTTTGGCAGTATCAGATCTTTTACACTGTTTTTTTAAATCAGATTTTTAACATTTCAGTTTTCCACTTAGTGGTTTTCCCCATTGATTTCAATGTTGAAAATCCAATACCGAGGGAACCGAGAAATGGTAGAAAACCAATAGAAAACTGAGAACTGAGATTTTTGTCAATAGTCCCACCCCAATATCTGGGTAGTTTTCTTGCCCTCAACCTGATAGAAGTAATAATTTGATTACCTGATTTGTGTGTGTCTGTGTATACACAGAATTTATCAGAGATAATCTACATAGGCAAAGTGAGTTATGCATTTAGTTCTGAGATCTGTGAGCCTGATGATATTCTTCTCCTGCAGGAATGAATTCCATAACCTGTCTAGTCCTGGTAAATTTTCTGTCTTTCACTTACAACCCTTATGGTGTTTGTTTAGGAGTTTCATTGCTTATGAATTTTTTGTTTTCATGGAGAGAAAGAAAGATAATGAGTGTTACTTCAAACAAGACAATAGCCATTTATTTAATCTTTGGTCATTGCATGTGTTTGGTCAAACAAACATGCTTAGCACACTTTTAAGTTATGGACAACCCGCATTTGTGGCTGGCACATGGCCACTGTTATATCTGGAGCTGTCGAACACCCTACCAACAGGTTTTGGACATCCAGGGACTAGAGAGACATGGATATTCATGGAGGCCTATCTACTTGCTGTCATATCCATGGTGTTTCAGGTGGATGTGGGTGACCATGGAAGAAAGAGTTTTCTGGGTTACAAACCTATCCGTTTTGGGGAGTTTGTGTAAAAAAAATTAATTGTCTTCTAGTAGTAGAAGCAGTAAGCTTTATTTGTTTTGACAATAGGTCACAACAAAATACAAAATCAAGACACAACACAAAGGATAAAATTACACTAAATTACTCTTATGTGCAAATAAGGGAATAAAATACTAATTGGGGACTTTAGTTGAATCAGCACACTCAAATTATTGGAAGGTAGTACAAAGAAACCTTTATAAGGACCAAGTCTGTAAGACAGGAAATTCCATTTCCAATCTGCTTTGTACGGACCCAATTTACCAAAGTCATGATGAAAGTTTGAACCAATGCCCATGTTTCAATAGAGCACAGGTTCAACCAGGCCTGACCCCTGAACATGAAATCCTGTACAATAATAACCACAGCCAGATATAAGGGAACCAAAAATCTCCCTAAGAAGACATGTCAGCAGACTCCTTAGCCTGAAGAGTATGTCTTCGAACAGCGAGGGCATGAGCTAAATTGGCCACTTTAAATATAATCTGGTCCTTAACACTGTGTCCCAATGTGTTTTCCCCACCGAAAGTAATTAATTTTGTCCGTACTCCTGTTGCAGCCATATAGTCAAACAGGTAATGGGGAAGAGCCTCAATCTGCCTCGAACAACAAAAGCAGAGCCTCTGGTCATACAGAATCCCTCTAGATCTACCCTCCAGAAGTTCTGAAGACATTTTCTGAAACCTTAATAGTGTCAAGGCCCTGCATAACGTAAAATTGCTAACAGTATTTAGGTAGTGTTCAAACTGGTGCTGCGATTTAATTTTGCAGTGCCATGGGGCAGTTCTGGCTAAGAGAAGGGCATCCAAGTCAATTTGCGTGAAAATATCTCACAACAGGTTCTTAATTATATTCCTAGTCGTACCCTGGTCAATACCTTGGAAAAACTCAATGTTGAAACCTACTGTTTTTAACAATCTACAAAGTTGCTCCTCCATGAGAAGCCAATGTCAGATTGCAGTTGCTCATTACAGCATAGACTGGGCAAACACTCATTTGGCATAGAGATCACTCTCAGCCAGTAATGGAGCACGTGCAAGTGGGCCTTCATCTTTACAGGAAGGACACCAGTCTCTGCCCTGATCATAAAGATGGTGTGTTTTTGAGGACGCCTAGTATTCTCCAAATCAGGCTGTTTTGAAAGACCTCCAGTCTGCCCAGGCAAAATAGTCCCATAACTCTGCACCATACAATGCCTGGAGACAGCATTTTTGCTTCAAAAGCCTTAGGGCAAGGACACTCAATCTCCCAGGGTTTTTTAAAGTTTTTCATTTTAAAATATTAAAATAATTTTTAAAAAATCACTGCGCAAAATGGTGCCAGACCATTCTGTGCATGTGTGCCATGCCACCAACATTTTGGAACAAGATTGCCACCATTTTGGGAAAGGACAGCCATTCTGTGTATGCACAGTGGCCATTTTGCACATGCAGAGTTCTTCTTTTTCTTTTTCAACATCTGTTCATGCAGTTAGGTAATCCTGGTTGAGGTCACCGATTTCACATCGGATAGATTTCAATATGTTTATCATACTGTCTGGGAGTGTCATCCGCCAGCTGCCAGCCCACTGCCGCTTCAGTGTTTTGCCTTCTCCTGGCCTGGCTCTGCTCCCGCTCCACACCTGGGGGGCTCCTGCTGATCTGCGGGGGCAGGAAAGGACTGTGAGTGAAGGGAGTGGGGGTCTGTACACCTGGGCATCCATCCCCCCCACCCCCTCCCCGCCGCTCACTACCGGAAGCCAACCCGGGGCTATTTAAGACCATCACCTGCAGCTTCGCCGCTGGCTGCAAGCCGCAGCCGCGAGCCAAAGGGTCATGGCCAAAGGGTGTGGTCCTTTGGGGCCCTTCAGGACCAGACGGGGCTTTAGGGGCAGCACTTATTTGCTCTTGGCTGTGGGGGTTACTTTCGGTGTAAGAGCTTTCAAGATGATGGGAGTTTGATGGAGGACCCATACTTGTTTTTGAACTCTTTAGTATTCTATTCCTTGGCAATAGGGCAAAATTGTCTTGCAACTTTTACATCCAGTTGTCCATTATGCCTAAAAGGAAAAAAGCCCAGGGGATGACAACTAGGGCTCGTGCAGCAGCTAAGCAGTCTAAACTAGAAGACTATCTCCAAACCACGCAGCAGGCTCCCATGCCAGGGGTGTCTAACTTTGCACCCCACACTCCATCGAGAGAAACACATTATCCTGCTTCGATTAAGGAAAGTTCTCAGGAGGCTATAGGACATAGCCGAGATATACTCCTAGTTGACCAACAGGCGAGACAGAGAATTTCCCTGGCTGACTCATCGGGATTGAATGGTTCCTTGTCAGAGTCCTTAGGCAACCAATGTTTTATCATAGGGGACACGATAGCAAGACTGTATGCACAATTAAATTTCTTACGTGCCCAGTTGGAGGGACAATCCCATAAATTAAATACCATAATAGAACTTGTTAATACCTTAAGACAAAAGGTTGAGTACAACCAGTCCCAAAAGCCAATGGGGCACTGCTCAATTGCCTACCAAACTTGTCATCAGGAAGTTGGACTTGTTGAGTCTACCCCTTTGAAGACCAATAAGAGCAAGAGTAACCATCCACCAGTCCTAGATAAACCTTATAATGCCCAGGTACCCAATGCAATTGCTTTCTATGTAGTTCCCCTTCCCACTCGATATTTTCCAAGATGGCAGACTAAGATTAGAATTAGTTCTTTTATCTCGCAAATTTTGGGCCACCCAGTGCCTGTGGGCCAAACAGATAAAATTCAGTCTTTGCCGACAACTCCAACTTTACAACGGGTGGTTGTCCACTTTAGATCCCAACAGTTGGTGACTGAGTTACTTTCCAAGGAAGGACTATTTGCATCATGGGGAATCTACTTTGGGAAGGTGTTAAGAAATAGAGCCTTATGCTCTCTTTTTGAAGGGTCTATCAGGCCTTCACCATTGACCCAGAGCTTAGACAATTCTCCCTTGCAACTCACTAACAGAACTTGAGAACCTTTGCTTAGGAGCAGGGCCCCATGAAATTTCTCCTTAGATAGCATATGTACTAGGCTATTGGCCATTGCCAATCAGGTACCATCCTTAAGGCCCCCAAAGGGCATAGGCATGCAGGCAAGGCAACCTGCTAGTGAGTCCATAGCTGTTCTAGATTCTTCAGTGGTGAAATCTCCCTCAGGAGAGGAATTTGCAGCAGTGTCCTCTCCTAGTTGTGAATTGACAGGTAAAATGTGTGACCCACCGGGACAACTATTAGATCCCTAAGACTATTAGACTAAGCTTATGTTCATGGAACATAGCAGGATGGGAAAGGCATAAAAAAGATGCAGATTTTCTGGCCTTCATAGGCGGGTACCATATAATCTTGGTCCAAGAAATGTGGGCTACTGATCCTTTGCAATTGAAGGGCTATAGGGCCATTGATTTACCAGCTGTCAAGCACAACCATAGAGGTCGTGCCTGTGGGAGGTTGGGATGTTTTATCTCCCAAGAGTTGCCTCCTCCTGAGACATTGACAATTATCAATTCACAGGCAATCCTGGGCTTTAGACTCAAGATAGCCTCATTAACCCTGATTGTTCTGATGGTCTATGTACCGCCCTGTAATGCAGGATCATTTAGGAAATCATACTAGGATAATTTGGAGGCCATAATGAATCAGCTCACGTCTGACTTTCCCCAAGCTCTCCTCATAATGGCGGGGGATTTTAATGCCAGAATGGGGGCAGATGATTTGGCTCTTAGCCCTCATGTCAACCTAGTCCCAGCCGATCCCTTTGGCCTGCTTAACTCGAGGTGCTCTAAAGACTTACATATAAATTCTTCAGGATTAAAATTGGCCAAACTAGCCACCTACAATTTGTATTTCCTAAATGGGTCAGGATTTGGCGATTCAAGGGGTGAATTCACATACCTTGGGCCTAGTGGTTCAAGTGTAGTGGATTATGTGTTAGTAACCCCTATCATGTTGCCTTTCCTTATAGACTTTTCAGTAGGACAAAGGTTGGTTAGCGACCATTTGCCACTACTAATCCTTTTAGCTATAGATTACCCTATCACCTCCGATGCACAGCCATTGGGTTTGGAGGTGTCCCAACTAGACACCTCAAGGGCCCCCCGATGGGATCATTCTCTGGAAGCCAGATTGGCCGCTTACATTGACCAGCCGTTAGGTCAGCAGCTAAGGGACTAGCTCCTTGTGGCTACCAAATCGGAAGAGATATTAAGCCACTATGACCACCTGAGTGCTAATATATCTCAGTTCATCCATGGACTTACTAAGGCACCCCAGTCATCCAATCCTAAGGGTATGGCCAGGTGGTTTGGCAAAGAATGTAGGCTAGCCCATGGGAAAATGAACCAGTGCTATGGACCCTAGCCATGGACCCCCTACAGAGTTTCTGGCAGCTAGAAGAGCTTATAAATTATTGCTGAAGAGCAAAGAGGCAATATGGAGAAGATCAATGGATGGCCCTTATTCAGGCAGCAGAAAGGAAGGATTCTAGACAATTCTAGAGCTTAGTAAACTCCTCCACTTGTAGGGTAGGGAGGCCGATAGCAAGTACCATTTCACCTTCCACATGGGTCGAACATTTCAGTGCTCTGTTTGCAGGTCAAACGGAAGAGCACTGTTTCTTAGCTCCTGAGGACCCCATTGACTTCTATCCATGGCCCCCTGTATTGGCATCAGAAATAGAGGTGGCATTGGATTCTTTTTGTAACCACAAAGCCCCCGGTCCTGATCTAGTCCATGTAGAATTTATTAAAGCTCACAGGGTATGGTGGCTCCCTCTCCTAGCTAAGCTATTTACGGCAATTAATAACTCAGGGAAGGTCCCCATTTTATGGTCTAAAGCTGTAGTTATTCCAATCTACAAAAAGGGATCACGCTCTGACCCGGCTAACTACCATCCAATAAGTCTACTTTGTGTGATAGGGAAGGTATATGGTAAGCTTCTATTAGCCAGGTTTACATCTTGGACCAGTCAGGAAAATATCATTCATGTCAAACAAGCAGGCTTCCAGGCTGGTCACTCTACAAAAGAGCAATGCTGTTTATTAAATCATGTGGTCAGCAAGTATTGGGCGCAGAACCATTCCTTTTTTGCGGCTTTTTTGGACTTGAAAACTGTGTTTGATTCTATAGACAGAAGCATTTTGTGGGATAAGCTAAGGAGGTCTACACTGGACGGGAGGCTTTTTCAAGTCTTGTATTCAGGCTCCTCCCTCATGGTCAATGTCGATTCCCAGGGCCATATAACCGAGACAGTTGATATCCAACGGGGGGTAAGACATGGCTGTGTCCTGGTCCCCGCCTTCTTTAACAATTTTATCAATGACATCATCCCAGTAATGCAAGAATCAAGATTCCCCCGCCCCCCAAGATCGCTGATAGGCCAGTCGGCTGCCTCCTGTTTGCTGACGATGTTGTCCTTTTATCCCAGACTCAAGTAGGTCTCCAAAGTCAGATGGCGGCCTTTGCAGAGTTCTGCAAAGTAACCAAACTGGAAATTAACCATGCTAAATCCAATGTGTTGTTTTTTACCAACAGGAGAAAGCTGTATAGTTGGGGGATTGAGGGCTACCCCATACAGCAAGTTCCCTCCTATTGATACTAGTATTGTTCCATAGAACTGGCAAGTGGAAGGATCATGTTTTGGGGACTATCGAGGCAGCCAAGGGGCCACTCCATGCCTTACTCTCATTTTTTACTCGCCAGGTGAGAGATGGCATTTCCTTGGCTCTTCAGGCCTTCAATAGCAAGATCAACAGTCAACTACTATATGGGGCAGAACTATGGGCAATTGCAGAAGCCCGCAGGCTGGACAAACTTCAGGCCAAGTTTCTGACCGCCTTGCTTGGCAATCCCCATGCCACAATTAGACTGGAATTGGGCCAGAAGAGATGGTCCCAAAGGGCAGCTGAACTGGCTTTAAAGTACTGGTGGAAATCTCATTATACTCGTTCCTCGTAACTGGTTAAAGAGATGTTGAAGGACTCTTGGACTAATCCCTGGTCCCAGGAAACTGACTTCCATCTTAACTCTGAGGTTGTCAATTGAGTATCTGAGTCACAAACCTATAGGGACAATTTGGAGGGAGATACAGATACGAGCTGATGATATTGATCAACAACAAGAAATAGGTGCTGTCAACACCTTCCCTCATGTTAGATCTTATCTGGCCTGGCTGCCCAAACAGGAATATATTTCTGGCTATTTAGACTCCCCTATCACTATAAGGGCCAAGAGGTTAATTTTCAGAGCTCGGGTAAATTCCCTCCCCTCAAAGGTCCTGGAAGGGCATATGCAAGGGATCCCCTTTCTAGAAAGGCTCTGCCCATTTGATGGCTCTGCAGTGGAGACGGTGGTCCATTTTTTCTTCTCCTGCCATCTTTATGATGGTTTAAGGGAGCAATACTTGTCATTGTTCATTCAAGAACATCCAGAAGCCTCAGTTGATCTACTTCTATCTCTGCTGCTATCTAGTAATTCCCCCCAGGTAATAAAGAATCTGGCCTCCTATATTGTCCAAGCAGTCCAAGCAAGGCAAAAAATTTTGGACAACAACATCGTAGCAGTTAGCCTTAACCCTCCCCCACAAAATACAATATCTTAGAGCTATTTGAGATATGTGTGGACTAGGGCAACTAGTGATTTACAGCCACAAAAGGCAGAGCGGGTGTTGTATTTTTACAATTTAATTGTAATTTTATATTGTCCCCATTGTGGGGCATTCTACTGTGTTTGTTTTACTTTGTGTCATTTTATTATGTATTGGCAATGACCTTGTGTTATGCCGTGAATAAACTACTACTACTACTACTGTCTAGAGAAAGTGTGGTTGCCTTGTTGTTCCCAAGAGACAGATGATAGCGTAAAAACTCCATCAAAGATGAAACCTTTTCTCCATCATAATCTCTGACACCCAATTTCTCAGATAGCTGTGTCCATAATGGAGGGAATCCTATAAATCTAAAAAAGGGAAGGAGAGAGCTGACATGGAGACTTTGGAAAAACCTGATAAAAAATTGTCAAAGCAAATGATTGGGAAAACCCCCATACTAATATTTATCATAAGGTTACAATATTGTATTATTTTTTCATTCGTTTTTTTAGGGATCACGGAGAGAAGGAGCTACATGAGGCTATTTAGGCTGAAAAGACCAAACATGCTTAAAATAAAGCTGCAGAATTAGCCAAATGAGAAGCAGAGTATAAAAAATTAGCAAGATAGCAGAAGCGTTTTACTCGTCCTTCTAGCTCTCAGGGTGCTCAGAAATAAATAATTCCTTCAGCTTAAAGGAAGGATCTTATCTCAAGAAGATGGTTGTGCCAATATCCTGAAAGCACAAGCTCTGCCTCTTCTATATGTGTGCAGCAAATGCAAGCACTGTACCTTGTAAGAAGCATCCAATTAGCCTACTTATGTCACTGTTAGCAGCGTGGGCTTGGGTTGTGTTGTGCATATAGATCAGCTTGAGTGCACTAACTCAGTATTATTATCACCCAAGTCAAACCTGATTGATTTATTTTTTTTACAGAGTTCCAAGCGTGTTTGGAAGGCTTAAAAACAAGCAAACCAACACAACCTCTGGCCCAGAAAGCTTATAATCCAAGCCGATAGCATCTAGGAGAAATGGGAAATGGTGCCAAAAATGAATGATTTCCTGGTGATAGGTCTTATTAGCTCAATCACTTGTGTGCTTCTTTTTTATTGGCAATTCCTTATGGAGAAGATGAGGATTTGTAGATTTCTTAAGATGAAATATGGCTAGTGGAGAGAATCTTTATGTTGCAGGGGTGGGCAAAGTTCCCATGCCCATGAACCACACAGCAAAATTTCATATCACAGAGAGCCACAAGACACTTTACATTAATTGTGGCTTTCCCCAGCCCCACATCAAAGCTCTGACTCCTAAGCAGTCTGGCGGCAGGTTTGGGCAGCAGCAACAGCGGTCAGGACACGCTGCCCTTGCTCCCACAAGGCCCCCAGGAGGCCCCAGCGCCACATGGACACATCTCCAGGTAGTTACTTCTAGCAAGAGCCACAGCACAGGTGGTCTGAGCGCTGTGTGTGGCTCCCAGGCTGCCATTTGTCCACCTCTGTAATATAGCAACTTGAGGACTACCAAGAGAAGGAGAATGTAATGAAAATTCTGTGGAATTTCTGTAATATTCTGTGCAGAATAAAGCCCAAGCCCAACTTGCAACAGCTGTTTACCACTGGTGCTAACCCACAACAGTGACACAAATGCTATTGAAGTGAAAAACACTTGTATTGGTGCTTTAAGTCAGAGAATTTTGCAGATTGTACTGCGCAAATGTAGCACACGAACAAAATGGTTTGTCAATTTTACCCATGACCAAAATGGGTTCTTATAAGTGCTCAGGATAATACTGGGTGTTATAAATGTTAGAGTTTTGTAATGTGTGAACACACTATCCCCCTTTTATGCAGCAAGATCTTGCAGTCTTATAAGACCCACATCTGCAGAATAGTGTGTTCACACATTACAAAGCTCCAGCATTTATGACACCCGGTATTATCTCAAGCACTTAAGTACCCATTTTTGTCATGTGTAAAACTGGCCTTTGGCCCTTTTTGGTGGCGTGACTATGCTAAGTCACACCAAGGTTAATGAGTCACTGTTCGACCAAAGTAACTGACCCAAGTATTTTACCTCAAATGATAAACAAGCACTTTGTGTGAACAATGGGTGAAAGCAGATGCTATACTGGCCTGCCATGACCCGCTATGGCTCACTGTGGCCTGGGACTCACTGCACATGTGGTCCCGCACTGCCATATGTTGGGTGGCCAGCCCAGAATGAGTCATGGACCTGATCCATAAAGGCCAATGCAGTCCAGTGCATCTATTCAGCCGTGCCATCCTAGCCATAGGGTGGGGGCTGCCATGGTCCGGCACCATGGCAGGTTGCCATGGCTGCCCCTCAGGGCAGTGGGTGAGCCGCAACAGGTGGGGCGGAGCTGAACACCCACACATCTGTTGTACCCCCCCCCAGGTCATGCAGGTGGTGGGACGTTTCCCCCAGTGGCAGGCACTTTTGTTTACTGCTGCCGTCAACCTGGAAAGTGGCCGTTGCTGTTTCCCACCCTTGGCTGTGTCGGAGAGCCACCGCCCCTTTGACCCTATCTTATGGAGCCAGGTACCTACAAGTACTCCATGCAGGAGTGGCTCAATGGAATTGCTCTGAATTTGCTACTCCTTACAACCTTGCTGGCTAACTTCTTCTAGAGTAGAGACTGGCAGAGTGCCCTCTTGCTCCACACAGGATGGGTTTCTAGGTGGTCCTCCTTCTTGGAATGTGCAACAGTCACAAGTAAAAGCCCATTGCAAGCCCTGCAAGCTCAATATGGGGCTTGTCCAGTAGGGGGAGGTTCAGGGGATAAAACAGGGGTTTTTCCCCTCCTTGTCTACTCTCTTCTTCTCTCTCTATCCTCCATCTTGTCCCATGCAGTGTCTACAGTATGGAAGCATGTCTTCCAAGTTCTTAGTAAAGTTCTGTTTTGAGGAAACTTCTGCTGTGTGTTATTGAACAGAAAGCTAACTCTACAACACTCCTCTCTGTGCTGTGTGCTCTTGGACTGGGTAATCTGCCCAGGAATTATCCAGAACTGACGTTACTTGTATACCCAGGGAGAACAATGATGCAACAATGAGCATTCATTCCCTGTTTATACAAGAGGATTCATTCATAGTCAATGGGACTATTCACACACTTAGGCATGCAGGTGTTTTTCTAGAATGGAGTCAGTGTCTTCTTTCCCCAGAGGTAAAGACTTTAGAAACACATCTGAGGGATAAATAAAGATGTCAAAATTCATTTCTCACAAATATTTTCTAATTGTTCCTTAAAACTAGCTGTTTCTCTGAATATTTCTCTAAGTACGCTCACTCTGAAATTTTTGGAGAAATTAAATGCATACAAATTATTAAGATGTAAATGAAGAATTGTGAAAACTGTTTTGCAGTAAAGGCCAAGATGTACTGATAATATACTTACATGACATGGAATAATAATAATAATTATTATTATTATTATTATTAACAAACATTTATATAGCACCAGCAGTGTACCTGACACTTTACAAAGTAATAAAATAGACATGGTCCCTGCCCCTAGGGCTTACAATCTGAGAGACAGGAGCTGGGGGAGAGACATAGGAAGGGGAACAGAGGGAGA
>QEPC01013002.1:10801634-10812984 GCA_003113815.1 Sphenodon punctatus | reverse complement strand
AAAAAACCATATAAAAACAAAAAAACCATATAAAAACCCAAAAACCCATATAAAAAACAAACAAAAAAAACCCATATAAAAACATTTCCCAAATGGCCGAATCCGAACCGAACGGTCGAACCCAAGCCCAGCAAACTAACCAAACAGCCGAACTGAACGGACGAACCGAACGCAGCTGAACCGAACGGATGAACCCAAACTGCGATCTGTTCGCCCATCCCTAAAGAGTAGACAAAAAAGGCCCAGAAAGTGACACAAAGTCCCAGAAAGTGATGAAAAGGACAAACGTGATGGAAGTCCTGGAAAAGTGACAAAGTTCCAGAACGCAACCCAAACGAGGGGAAAAAGCACCAGATCACCCGACATTGACAAAGTACTAACAGACTCCTGTAAGGTTGGAATTTCCCTGCCAAATGGGAACACTTGCTGGCTTGTGGTCTACAGGTTTACATTTAGGGCCAAATCCTGAAAAACACTAAAACCACCTTGATTCTCACACAACGTGTTCTCGGGAGTTGGCCCATAGTTTGTATGTTTAATTACATTCTGACAATTACACACACCTTTCAAAGTATCATCCTTTATCTTATGTACAAAATCTTCAAATACCAAGTTTTTCTAAAAAATAAAGTGGCTAGCTATGTCTATGTGCAAGGCCTGACTCATCCCCTAAACTCTGAAAGTGTTAGAAGTTACTACAACTTCTAGTTATTGGTTTTTCCACTGCGAGTGGCATGGACTTATGAGACTATTAGCCTTCCTCCCCTCCCCCATTTTATTTTGAATGTTTTCAAAAGTGAATAATAAATATGGTACATAGCAGAAATGAATATTATTTTTTTAAATGAGGGGAAAATGTGTTAAATAGAAAACAAGTAAATTTTTCCAATTGGTTAACATTGAAGTTCCCTGAAGGAATAACCCAGAGCTGATGTAATGTAATTGAGGATGATTATAAATTGCTGGAGGATATTGTCATAGACATATCCAAATTTGTGGTTTAAAAATACATCTACTAGGGTTTATATGAGTCATTTTTAAAGGACATATACATTTGTGAAAATAAATGCTTTCTAGATGCCAAAAACAAGCTGTAGCCCATGAATTATTTCTCATGGGCACAAGAGGTTTTAAAACCTACAATTATCAATATATGAATGCATTTTTACATATAAATTCAAAACTTTACTGTCACTGGTACAAATGAAATAGCACCACAGTAAACTACCATCCTTTATAATAATAGAAAAGACTTATAGGTCCTGGGATATGTGAAACAAGGTTTGCAAAGGCTTATGCACAGAAACCATCTTGATTATTCTGCAATTAAGAATAAAGGACCTATGTTTCCTTTTGGAAACTGCCATGGTTTGTCTTTATGTTTACTTTAATGATGTTCAAATAGATTTATTTATTTTTTAAAAGTTCCTTGCTGGTCAAGAGTTGATGAGCTTTGTAGTACACTATATCCTGCAGCTAGTCACATTTTCATAGTGTCAACATTGTTTTTATCTCATTTTATTGGCTTTTCACTACAACATTAAAACATTACTTACTGTTTATTATTTGTTTCCTTCTGCAACCAACCCCTTTCAAGGATCATAGCTTTGGCCGCCATAGTTCTTCATTTTGTTTAAAGCGGCAAAGCCTATCTTAACCATCACAGTTTGGAAATACAGACTTGTCACTCTCTCTCCTGTCTTTCACAGGGTGTTTTTATGTGCACCTTAATATTCTCAGACTTCAAAGTCCGGGTTTGGTGAACTCGCAGGAAGGGAGTTGAGATGTGCTCTCTCTCACACTCTCTTACACTCACTCTCTCTCTCTCTCACACACACACACACACACACACACCGCCTGCTGTAAGTCAGCTGGGTGCCATTGCAAACAGCGGCACCCGGCTTTTTCCGCATGTTTCGTGGCCCAGACTTGTAAGTTCTTTGCTGCCTGGGACTTACAAGTCTGGATCATGAATTATGTGGAAGTCACCAGGTGCTGTTGTTTACAATGGCACCCAGCTGACTTACAGGCAGGTGGGGTGGGGTGGGGTGGGGAACAGTCTGTAAATTCCCTGTGCACCAAACCTGAACTTTGAAGTCAGGGAAAATTAAGGTGCATGTAAAAACATGTTTTTAACATTATGCAGCATACAATACCAAAGTCATGTCCATCTGTTTAAGATCTAAGTTCTGATAAGTCAAACTGTTTTTAGGTGTTCCATAAACAAGGGAGTTGAATTAAGTGGTTTTTGCGTGCCAGTTGACCCTGGACAATGTCCAGACTGAATAATATGCAAATTGACTCTTTCCATTGATAAAACATGGCTTCCTCTTTAAAATCTGAAACTCAGCTGTTTTGTTTGCTGGTGCGGGGAAAAAAGGGTTAAGAAGAATGCATGGAGGGGAGGATGAATATTGGTGCATTGCTGTTTTCAATAAAGATTGATAGAGTGGTGGATAGGGGCAGCAGACAGGACAATGGGAAGCTGCTTTTGAAGAAGAAGCAGATGGGGAGGAAGACAGATTTATGTTCAAGGCGATTGGTGTAATAAGCTGGAGGACAGATAGCGTAAGAGACAGCAGGGTGTTTTGATATTATTTTACTTGGGTTTTATTATGTTTTATTATATGCTAGGTCCGATACGCCATAGAACATTTGAGCTACTACAATTATAGGTATGTCTGTACCATATATACAACAGGATAAGATTTATCCATTTGGTGATGCACTGTAGGATAGATCCTATTTGTATTAAAATTAGAAAAGCACTTTAAGAACATGAAAAGTGCCATACTGGTCCAACTAGCAGGCCAAGATCCTGTCACCAACAGTGACCATCGCTGGAAGAAGCACAGGAAGAAGGCATATATGGAATGCTTTATTCTAGCAGTCAGAGAGTTATAAGGAGAACATCCTGGACATGCAATTACATACCCTGTCCATCTTGGCTAATAGTCCTCAATGGGCCCATGCTCCAAGAACGTATGTAATCCTTTTTTGAAGCTAGTTATAGAATTGGCCTTCATGACATCCCATAGCAGTGAGTCTCACAGGTTAATGGTGGGTTCTGTGAATTGTGACTTATGTTTGCTTGGAAACTGCTGCTGGTTGATTTCATTAGGCATCCCCTCGTTCTTGTATTATAGGAAAGGGTAAATAATAGTGTCCTATTCACTATCTCCATACCATTAATGTTATTATAAACTTCTATCCTATCTCTCTCTTAAGCTGAAAAGCACTAGGCTAGTGCTGAAATGGTTTGTAGGCTTATTATTCATGGATGGCATTTGCATTTTCGACTAGGCACTTACATATCTGATTTTTTTTTCAGGTATCCCCTCCCCCCCCTTCTCTAAATGAGCTTTATTAAAAGTTAAGAACTAATGAGGTATTAAAACAAAGGAACATCTGGTGCTATCAAACTTTCCCACATATAAGTCCCACCCTCGGTTCAAGAGTCTAGTGTCACCGCGAGGGTCATAGTTCTAGGTTCCCATGCCCTTTGCCCCATTCACAGTTCCTTTGGGAATGTTCAGTCCTTTTAGTCTCTCATCATATGGATGCAGTTCCATATCCTTGATAAATTTTGTTGCTCTTCTCTGCACCCTTTCTACTCTGTTTTTTGAGAGGGGTTGACCTTCTACCTCCACACACTTTCTGAAAAGGGCCCACTTCTTTAATGCACACATAGCAGGCAGCATTATGATATCTTCTGTCTTAATTTCTATCTTTTCCCCAGTAACCCCTAACACTCTTGTTTGTATTTCTGACCACTTCTATGCATTGAGTTGGCATTTTCAATTAAATATCCATGATCTTTCATGAGTTGTAGAATCGGTTTTGCATTGACTGTGAGTCTGAAGGTTTTGGTGAATATTAATATAGGTATGGGCTATCTTAATTTATCACATTCATAAGGACCAAGCAAAGATGCCCCAAAGATGTTTTCAGTCTCATTGCTGCAGATGATCCAACATGCATGTTTGGGTTTGATCCTTTCATAGGCTGGAGTCTGCCTAGCCAACCTTCATGGATTCTTATGTTAAATATATTCTGCCCCATCAACTCCATTCCATAATGAAAGCTCTTCTCAGAAGAATAATTTCCATTTCACCTACAACTTCCGTTTAATATGGGACAAAAACTGAGAAATGGAAGCCGATCATTTAGGTTTGAATAACTTTTAGTTGGAAGGGAATTTGATTGTCCATGCTGTGTCTATTTTATGTGTGTTATGTGAACTTTCATAACTCAAACATACTTCACAGTATTAAAAAAAATACTTGGGTCCAAACGTGAATGAACTTAGAAGCATCCACTATTTTTGGACATTGCTGGCCTTTTTGGAAAGACTTAGTGAAGTAGTTATATTTAGGTATGTTTAATTTTTTGAGAGCATACAGACAAATATTTGCTGTAGTTCTATTTAAAATATCTTCCTTGTGATACTGTAGAATAATAAACCACAAACCCCTTTTGGCAGTATATAAAAGATGCATTTTTAAAGTCAAGCCTTCTCTGGCTTGCTCTTGTGTGTGTGTGTGTGTGTGTTTATTTCAGTGCAAGTATGGACATCTGTTAGGAAAATGAGTTCCTAACATACCATTTAGTGCCTATCAGTGACCACAGAAATCAACAAGAGTTCTCACTAATAGTGGTCAAAAACTTGTGTTTTTATAGAAACATTTTGTTTGTGGTTTAATGTATAGTAACAACGTGTTAAAACCATCCTATGCCATTTCTCAGTCTCTGGTATAAAACTTTAAAGAAAGTGTCTTTTAAACTTAATTTGTAGAAATATGGAAAATGGGTGTGCTCACACAACCTGTGTGTAGATAAGCTGTGTCTTGAAAATCATAAAATGTACTTATATATCAAACCATAAAATCCTGACTGCCATGCTAACTCCTATATTATACTAATAGGCTCCTAATTCCATAGGTGGACCTTTACATCCACATGTAAATGGAACATGGATTACACCAAAGTTACCCACACTGTGCTCCATGGAGCACTGGTGTTCCTAAAGTCCACAGTTCGTTCGAGGAACTGGGCTGGCCAGAGTTCCAGCAAAACAGGCTTCTGTCCCTACCGATGCTATGGCTATCTCGGAGGAGATGGTGAAGAGTGACTTAGAGCAGGGGTGTAGAATTGTTTCCTTCCCAGGGGCCACTTTGAAAAAGAGTACAAACTCCAAGGGCCACATGAAAGTTGGGGATGGGAGTGCTCAAGTGGTGCTGTCAGGGTGGAAGGTGGAAGAGAAGGGTCCAGGTCAAGGTTCTATACCATAGATCCATCCCCTGCCATTGAATGAATGCCCTCACCTCGGATCTCTTCCCCCTGTGCTCACTCTTTCAATGCTTGGGGTCGGAACTAGATCCAGAAACTGGAAAAGGGCCAGTTAAAACCTAGCTGCAAAATGCATTTGGCCTCCAGACCTGAGGTTCCTCACCCCAACTTAGAGCCCTATTCTGGTCAGAAATTTGGGCCTGGGCTTGGATGAAGTCTGATTTTATTTGGTCTCATCTGAACCTTGGTTCAATGTGTTTTTAGCGACCTCCCTCATGGCACTCCATAAGGCACAAAGCTATGTGAGAAAAGAGGCAGAGCGAAGATGTTCCCCTGCCTCTTTCTATGTTGACCATGCCCATAATGGGTGCCATGATACCACAATGCTCTACAGTGGGTGTGGCCTCCTAGCACTGGAGGGTCCAGCGGGCACAAGTGGCTTGAGTGGAGTGTACACCTGGCCTAGACCAATGGAACCAGTGAAGTCTTGTCAGGCTCATATCAGGCCACAAGCCTCTAGAATGACAGTAATCCTTACAGCTAGTGCACATGCATTATGGTCATCTTCTAGCTCCAGTTTCCTCTGAAGATGGCCTTAGTATTAGTAGAGAACATGTGACAAAATTGGGTTTTCTGGTATGTTAACTTTGTCACTGGTTTGGATTGGGGGGGTTATGTTGTGTTTATATTGCCTTTTCAGTTACGTTTGGGTAGATAGATACGGTTGTTTAAAGTTAAAAAGAAGGTGCTTAGTAGATAAAGAAACACAAAGCTAAAGATCGGCGTATGAGGGGTCTGAAGGTGTTAGAGGTAAGCTAATCCTATTGGCTAGTGGGTTGGCTGAGAAGGCTTGGGATTGGTCAGTTACGGAGCAAGAGTTCAATCCCTCATTTGAATAAGTTCCTTTTAGCTGATTTGCCTATAAGCACTTCTGGATGGGGATTGGTTAAAGAAGGGGTTGGCAGCTGGAAGTCTGAGGAGTGAGAGAACAGTTGGAGCTGGGGGGGGGGGTAAGAGTGGTCAGGTAGAGGGCTGGCTGAAAGGAGGATCTTAGGAAGGGCTGATCTAAGACTAGGGTGATGGCCTGGGAGAGGCTTAGGTAAGGGTAAGCTTTCCCGAGGAGATCCCTGATAGGTTTAAGGTGATTAAGAAAAGGGTTTGGTCTAAGAAGAGTGGTCAAATTAACTGTTTTACTCTGAAACTGTAAATGTCATCAAATGATATATTGTTAATATTTTGTTCCTTTCCTGTAGCTACATTTGTTTCTTTGGTATAGTAAAACTTAGTTACTGTTAACTCTTACTTCTGAGGTATTCTTGTGTTTCTCTCCCCCACGGCTAAAGGCCTCAACACACTACCAGGAAATAGTTATTTTGCTTGCACAGGTTTCACTAGTTACCTCGGAGATTCATCCTTTTAGATCTGGAGACTGGGAGGTTGTATGCCTGAGGATACAACACGCTATTCCCTTCATTAAGGAAGTTCCTCAGGTGGTGGCAGCGAGAGTCCTAAGGATTTTTGTAGATGTTGATGGAGACAGCGGGTGGCGAATTTGGGGATAGGTCAGTAGAACCAGACCCTGTCACCACAGACCAAAACTGCCTGCCTTGCGCAGCCAGAGCCAACCCACAATGAGTATTCACAGGGACACGGCCATCTCCATAGAATTCACAGTGGTTCAAGAGAAGTTTGAAGAGTGATAGTTCATTAGTCCCAAAGGTTTGGGAACTGCCAACTTACATTTAGAGTTGTATAGCTTGTATGTGAATATATATAATCCTGAATTAGTTATAGATGTTCTCAAGAGTGCGCCTACAGGTGTAGGTGATGTCCAAGCCTGTGCAAGGTGGGCTGTGAAACATCATCCGCTCAGAATAGTTGTGGTCTATACCAACTGTGAAGATAGGTAAGTGTCCACTCAGAGCTGAAACAGGTACCTGATTTGGTACCAGTTAGGTAATGCCCAAATTTGGAGGGTATCATTTCAGGTATCAAAATCAGTACCCTAATATTGTTTGAGTACTCAAAATGTCAAAATACCAACAACGAATGTACTGAATTTTCTCAAAAAGTCACAAAATCTGGGTCACAATAGGGATTTTGGTATACCACTTATCAATATCTGTATTTTGGTATATTGACTGTTGGTATTTGGGGTACCCAATCAAAAACTAGTTTGGGTACCAAAAGGTTCGATTCGGGTACTAGAAATTTGATGGGTATACCTGTTTTTGCAGGTACTTGTCTTGGCTCTAGAGGTAACACAAAGTGCTGGAGCAATTGTTGAGAATAGTCATTTTCAAAAGTCTGCTACGGTAGGCACTTGAGACCTTGTCCTTTAGGAAACTTAAGGCAGGGTCTTCCACCCACTGAAGTCAATGACAGAATGCCCATTGGTTTTAATGGCAAAGGATTTCACCCTTAGGTTACAAAGTGCTGAAGTCTGATTTTAAATTTGGATTAATTTAAACTAAGCCTCCAAATTGTTCTCCAAATTTGAAAGGTACTTTTTGAAAAATTTGCCCAAGGTGCAAAGAGTGAAATACAGAAACCTATCAATCCAACTTTCCAGGGCTCAGAGGTTCCGAATTTTAAAATAGCATCTAAAAGATGTACTGTAATAAAAATATCATAATTTTATAGTCTAATATCTCTGGCCTCTCTGAGGATAAAAAAGGCTAGGTTCAGCTAATAAGGTGTGTGTGTAAACATAATGGGTCTGATCCCAAACCCACAGATCTCATGTGCAGCCATGTACAAGCCGGGTAGATCCCTGTTGCAGGCACATTGTGTCGCGCGGGAATCGTGTGCATGTGTGGGAGATCTGTGGGGTTTGGAATTGGCCCCACCATGTTGTAAAGTGAGTTAGTCTATTTATTTAATGAGTCTTTGAATGCTTTACCTGTCCTCTCTTCACTAGCTCATCTTTCCCAAGAAGTATATTAACAGCTGAATTCCTGAGAATCAAACCGCTACCATTTGAAAAAGTCAGTCTGCCATGTAAACATTTCCATCCCATCTAATTGAGGTTTTCTCCCTAAAAATCTGAAATACATGTGGTCCTGGAAGGAAAAGATTTTACCTTTGGTCATGACAACTGTCCCATACCTCACAGAGCTAGGCTTCGGCATTTAGTGATGCTTTTACTTCCAGGGAATGAGAGACTGCCAGCTTCCCAATGGGACCCTGAATTTTGATTTTCCCTCTTACAGGAAAAGGAGCTATTAAGATGTAAACATGTCATGTAAGTTACTGAATTCCATATGAAAAAAGTGGATCAAATCTGGAATGCACATGTATTAATTATACAGTCTCCCACTCAACATCCTGCCTTTTGGACTAGCTATTAAGAGAGACAAGCTTTAAAGTTGGAGGACAACGAAAAACTATGTCCAAACTCAGCCCGCACAAGGTTTTGATGTGGTATACTCTTTCTACAAATGATCAGTTTATACCTCACCAGGCCACATGAACTTAATAAAATAATGTTGGTTGCCATTCCAGTTAAATCAGGAGAACTTAATGATATTTCTGTTGCACATCTCCAGAATATTTCAGATTTAGAATAGGTCAGTTCCTTCTCTGAAATTACCTTATTAGGTCTGAAACATTTTAAAAATATAGAAAGGCAAATTCAATTCTCCACTCTCACCAAAAGCAGTGTTGTAAAACTTCAGTCATCTGACCAACTAGGGTTCTGTATGAGAGAAACTGCTGTGATGACTAAACCTCTTGGGCTTTATTTAGCTCCCAAGCTAGTAATAACGGTTTGCTCTATAATCTATGTTTTTATGTTTTTTAAAGGTTATTGAGCGGGTAGTGGCTAAGCAGTTGCAGGGGCATCTGGATCGTACCGGTTATCTGGATCCTGCACATTTTGGCTTTCATCCGGGCTATTTTATTTATCTCATTTTATTTCTACCCCGCACCCTCCTGCTCACAGAGCAGCTTCAGGTGGCTTACAAAATATATAACAATAATAATAATAAAACAAACACAAAATATACAATTTTAAATTCATTAAAATTATACAAAAAGGGCAGAACCCACCCCCTCCCCAGCCCACCCTACCTGTCTCCCTCTCCAAAGGCCCGGCAGAACAGGCAGGACTTACACTGTCTTCAAAAAGAGGGGAGGTCAGGGACCAAGTGAGCCTCCATCGGGAGGGAATTCCATAGCCTGGGTCCGACCATCGAGAACGCCCCCCCATCGTCGCCACCCAGAAAACCTGGGGGACTTCGAGTCAGGCATCCCCGACTGACCACAGGGGCTGCAATACGATCCAGGGCCTGAGACGGCCCACAGGTAAGCCTGGCCCAGGCTGTTTAGGGCTTTGTAGGTCATTACTAATACCTTGAATTGGGCCCGGAAGATAATAGGCACTCAGTGCAGAGAACGGAGCACCGGTGTAATGTGCTTGCTGCAACCCATCCCTGTTAAGAGACCGCATTCTGCACCAGCTGCAACCTCCGGACCGTCCCCATGGGCAGCCCCATGTAGAGTGCATTACAGTAGTCTAATCGAGAGGTAATAAAGGCATGGATGATGGTGGCTGGATCCGAGTCTGAAACATACGTCCACAGCTGTCATACCAGATGCAACTGGCAAAATGCTTCCCTTGCCACAGCCTCCACCTGGAGATCTAGGCAGAGCTGTGGTTGAGGAGCATCCCCCAGACTACAGACCTGTGTGGCCAAATGAGGGGGGGATTCCATCAATGATGGGAGCCACCACCACTCCAGCCCTACCCACAAGCATCACCTCCATCTTGTCAGGATTCAACTTCAGTGACTGGCACGGAGACTGAGCTTGTGGCCTTGGTCGACAACCTTCGCCATGAATTGGATCAGGGCTGTTCGACCCTGCTAATTCTGTTAGATCTGTCAGCGGCTTTTAATACTGTTGACCATGAGATGGTGACTCGCCTGTGGGACTGAGCCAGGGTGGGTGGGATTGTTCTTCAATGCTTCCGCTCCTTCCTGATGGGAAGAACTCAGCATGTGGTGCTTGGGGACTGTTTTTCATCCTCTCGAGATCTTGTGTGGAGTCCCGCAAGGCTCTATTCTGTCCCCTCTCCTGTTCAATGTGTATATGCAGCCACTTGGTGAGATCGTGAGATGGCATGGGGTGGGTTGTCATTAGCATATTGATGACACCTAGCTCTACCTGTCTTTTTTATCCGACCCAGGCCAGGCAGTCTTGGTGCTTACCCAGTGTCTGGCGGCTATGGGGGACTCGAAGAGGGTGAGCCGACTGAGGTTGAATCCCAACAAGACAGAGGTGATGATAGTAGGTAAGGCAGTGGATTTGGTGGCTCCCGCCATTGATGGGATTTGCCTACCCCTGGTTTTCCAGGTTTGCACTCTGGGCGTGTGTCATGGAGGAACATAGGGTCACACATGTGTGATAATGGCCTACATGTAGGCTACAGCCCTAGTAAATATGTAAAGCAAAACATGCAACATGTATGTAATGTTACAACTGAAACCTGTAAAACTCAAATCAGGACTGTAACACTGACCAAACTCCAGGAAGTAAGGACAGTTAAAAGGTTGTGTATTGACAACCCTTGCCAGATGGAACCCTATGGAGATGCAAATGGATCTGCATGTTTGTCTGGGTTGGCTACATGAGGAAAGACACAGGCTCATGAGCGGGAAACCTGAGACAGAGACCATGAAAGATATTTAAGGAGGCCATTAAGGCACCTTGAGGGGAGCTCCCTCGTTTAGTCATTGGAGCAGCTGCATCTGCATCCTAAAACTTGCCAGCAAACAAGGCTGGAAGACATGAACTGAAAGAAGGGACTTTGCTTTCTAACAACTCTAAGACTGAAGACCCAGTCACTTACATCAAGGACTGAGAAGAACTTATGGACCTTGGTAGGGTAAGATGCTTATTTAGGAACTCAACCAGTATAGGTTAGGAATGTGTTATATTTACCTTTGATTTCTAGTAACCACTCTGTATCAACAATCTTGCTTATGTAATCAATAAACTTACTTCTTATCTTTATGAAGAAGTGTCTGTGTCTAACATTGGAACACAAGTGAGCAACAAG
>QEPC01013002.1:10775655-10791194 GCA_003113815.1 Sphenodon punctatus | reverse complement strand
TATGGAGATGCAAATGGATCTGCATGTTTGCCTGGGTTGGCTATGTGAGGAAAGACACAGGCTCATGAGCGGGAAACCCGAGAAAAAGAGACCATGAAAGATATTTAAGGAGGCCATTAAGCCACCTTGAGGGGAGCTTATTTAGGAACTCAACCAGTATAGGTTAGGAACGCGTTATATTTACCTTTGATTTCTAGTAACCACTCTGTATCAACAATCTTGCTTATGTAATCAATAAACTTACTTCTTATCTTTATGAAAAAGTGTCTTTGTCTAACATTGGAACTCAAGTGAGCAACAAGGTCTCTCAAGCTCTTGCAAACCTAGAGATTAAAGAGTCTGTAAGCGGGAAGGATCGGGCCCTTGGGTGACAAAGGAGTTGTCCCTGCGGCAGGCTTGAATCGGCCAGAGAGAAAAACTGATTCAAGTGGGCTGTACACGAAGGAAGCTGAGTCACTCAAGCCCGGTAAAGTGGGGGGTGCGGACCTCCAACCCATGACAGCGTGCTCCTCAATCCGCAGCTGCACCTAGACTTCCAGGTGGGGGCTGGGGCGAGGAGTGCATTCGGCCAATTACACCTGGTGTGACGGCTTTGGCCGTATGTTTCAGATAGTGACCTGACTACTATCATCCATGCTTTCATTACCTAGAGACTGGACTATCACAATGCACTCTATGTGGGGCTACCCATGGTGATGGTTTGGAGATTGCAGCTAGTGCAGAATGTGGAGGCCCATCTCCTTGTGGGGTCGGGCCATGTGAGCACGTTACACCGGTGCTCCAGGCTCTACACTGGCTGCCAATAGGCTTTCATGTCCTATTTAAGGTGTTGATTTTGACCTATAAAGCCCTGCAGGATGACCTCACTCTCTGTATTCTGGATCAACCTCTGCGGTCGGCCAGGGGCATCCTTCTTGAGGTCCCCTGGGTTTCCTGGGTGTTAACCATGAGGAGGGCATTCTTGGTGGCTGCACCGTGGCTGTGGAATGCCCTCCTACTGGAGGTCCGCCTGACTGCTGACCTCCCCTCTTTCTGTAAAAAGTGTAGGACCTGGCCGTTCCACCTGGTCTTTCACGTGGGGGATGGGTGGGTTGGATTAGGGTGGGGTTTTATTGTTTTGGGATTTTTTTTAATCCTGGGAAATGTTAATTTTAATGAATTTTATTATATGTTTTTAAATGTTGTTAGCTGCCCTGAGATGCTTGTAGCAGGAGGGGGTGGCATACAAATGCAACTATAAAAAATAAATAAATATACGCCCTTGACCAGACTTACCTGCAGAATCACCTCATGCCCCGTGCCCTGTAGCGACCTCCTGCGGTATGTGACGAGCACCCATCTCGAGGTCCCCTGTGTGGCCCAGGGGGCCACTATGGAGAGGACGTTCTCAATGGCCGCACCTAGGCTGTGGCACTCCCTCCCAGCTGAGGCCCAGTTGAACCCAGATCTCCCTTCCTTCCACCGTATGTGTAAGACCAGCCTTTTAGTGAGGGAAATAGGGTGTAGGGTGGGGTGTTCTGTTTTCCTTCCCTTTTATTGTATTATGGATTTTATATGTTTTTATGATATGAGTCGCCATGGGCTGCCTGGAGCAGGAGGGGCAGAATAGAAAATTGTTTAAATAAATAAAATAAATAAAACCTTTGTTTGTCAAATCACAAGAGATAAACGGTTTTGCTAAATGTCCTAAGAATTTATTTTAAAGGATATGACAGTGCAAATCAAGTTAGTATTTGTAAAGTACACATCAAATGCTACAGCCTCCGTACTGCATTGGGTTTAAACAGATGAACAGCAGCTCTGGGGATGGCTGTGCTAGCCCACTTCACCCCTGGGCTGATCGGTCCATCTGAAGGTGGCCTGCCAACAGATGCTGAAGTGGAGCAAGGCAGCTCTGCTGGCAGTGCTCTGCAACATCCCAGAGCACCACCAGCAGGCTGGCCAAACCCAGGGCACCAGCAGCTCTACTCCTGGTCAGCTGTTGCCCTGGCAACACTACAGAGTTTCAGGCGCTAGCCTGGAGAATTGGGCAATCATCCACAACTCTACGGTGGGGGGAGGGGGTGCTGCATGGGCGGACTTCGGCCAGGGGAATCCATTGGGTCCATCTACAGTGGACACATGTGGGGTTAGAAGTGCACCCCAGAAGCAGCTCTGGGACTGGGCTGCCTCCACATCCATCTAAAAACACCCACTGTGTATTTCATGTACAGACAGTCAGTGCTAATATGTATCTGGGTGAAGTTATGGAAGTGTTTTATGTCCTGTTTGTTGCAGCATACCTGTGCTTGAATACACACACATTAAATCAACCTATATTAAACATTAGTGAAGTGATATCAGGGTGATTTGGGTCCATTTTATCTATCGCAAAATCCTGCTGGTGAAAAAAGGAGGACCGTGAAAGAAGACAAAGAAAAGATTTGAACCAAGGAGAAACTATGGGATAGATGGTTCAGCCCAAACTTTGTCCCCTACCCAGACATTACAACTAAACACAAAATATTTGAAATAATTCTCATAGTTCCATAAGCTTTCAGGCCAGTAGGGACAATTAGGATCAGCTAATATACTTCCTGGGCCCTCATCATGACAGCTTGTTCTCTCTTCCGCTTCACAAACGTACACACTCAAACACCTCCCAACATTTCAAGTGCATGAAAAGAGACATAAGCTTTCCTGCATAAGCATAATCCTCTGAGTTTCTTGTCATTCCATCATCTCCCCATTTTCCTCTCACGTGATTTTCCTGAGAGGCAGGTAAGAGATACCTGAGCCATTATTATTATTTATTTATTTATTTAATTGATAAAGTATATATAGTGCCAGCGATGTACCTGGCGCTTTACAGAAAATAAGATAGACACGGTCCCTGCCCGAGAGCTTACAATCTAAAAACAGGGGGAGGAGAGACAGGGAAGGGGGAACAGAGGGAGAGACAAAGGATGCAACAATCATGAGGATGCGAGAACTCAGGTACATATTCTTCACTTGGTTACAGTAAATTGGGAGTTTACAGATAATAGGTGGGGGATAATCCTGGGTGGGGATGATTAGCAGGAGTTAGGGAGGGCAGAGTGGAAGGGGTGGGTTTTGAGGAGGGACTTGAAGGCGTGGAGGGTGGGCGCAAGGTGGACGAGGGCAGGGAGGGAGTTCCAGGCGTGCAGGGCAGTGAGGGAGAAGGGATGAAGGCAGTTGGGGGAGCAGGGGAGGCATGGAAGGGTGAGGGAGGGGATGGAAGAGGAGCAGAGTGCTCGAACAGGGGTTCGGAGGGAGATCAAGGCAGAGAAGTAGGGGGGAGCTACGTTGTGAAGGGCTTTGTAGGTGAAGACAAGGTGCTTGTGTAGAATACGCTCAGGAAGAGGGATTCAGTGGGGAGAGGAGAGGAGAGGCTGCACATGGTCAAAGCGACGGGCTAGGAGGATGATCCTGGCAGCAGAGTTTTTAACAGAGATGAGGGAAGAGAGGTGAGAGTGGGGAAGGCCAGCGAGGAGGAGGTTACAATAGTCAAGGCGTGAGATGACTAGGGCTTGGATGAGAGTTTTGGCAAAGGAGACAGACAGAAAAAGGTGGATCTTAGCAACGTTGTGGAGGGAGAAGCAGCAGGATTTGGCAACGGTGTCAATGTAGGGTTTGACGGCAAGGTGCGAGTCGAAGATGAAGTCCAAGCTACAGACTTGGGGGACAGGGAGGATGGAGACCCCGTAAATGGCAATTGACAGGGAAGAGGGAGAGGAAGGATAGGGAGGGAAGACAAGAAGTTCAGTTTTCGCCATGTTCAGTTTGAGTTGGCGTTGAGACATCCAGACAGAAAGGTGAGATTCAGCACCCAAAAAATGGACTGTCCTTTCTAAATAAGGACTGTTGGGAGTTATGCTACTTTTGAATTTTTAATTCCCTTCTTTACCAGTCAAGGATTGTATTAGCCTTTTTTTATCATGTTGCCATGTTGTTGTGAGCTCATGCGAAGGCAGTTTTCTACACTGACCCTTAAGTACTTTTCACTACTTTCCAAGGCATTTTTCTGTCCTATAGGTTTAACCTACATTCCATGTTCCAGATGAAGGACCCTGCATATTTTTGTTTAAAATATATTTTGTTTGATTATAACCTTATCTTCAGGCAATTCATATCACTCTGTAAAAATCAGTCAGCCACCTGCCCAGTCACTAGGTCATCTGCAAACTTTATCTGCAAATATTTTGCATTATCAACATGATTGTTGATTTAAAAAAAAAAAAAAACAAAGCACTGATTAGTGCAAGGCCCAAAACAAAACCGTGCAAGACACTGCTGGAAATGCTCATGGATGTCTCCTGGGGGTGTCCACACATTCTCCACATCCATAGCACGGGCACGGAGAGTAATACGTGTGAACTGCAAGGCATATCTTCCCCCTATGGAACTGCTGTTAGAAGAGTCCTCTATTCTTCCAGCAGCACTCCTGGCCAAGAAGAGACACCTCTGCATTCCCAAAGCACTTCAGTTTGGGTGGAGCCAGTCTGTTCCCTGGGGCACAGCTGGTTGTCAGGGAACAGTCTAGCCCCACCTGCAGCACTTCAATATGACTGGGACTATGCTGCTTCCTGTCAGCTCATGAATGGTGAACAGAACAGGACAATGCATTTCTGCTAGTCCCATAATAGCTCGGGATCAGGCTCCACAGATTTAGAGGTGCCAAGGTGGAACATATAGCATATTTTGTATTCATCAGTATTATTTGCATGTTCAGATAACCTTCAGAATAGTATTATTATTATTATTATTAACAAACATTTATATAGCGCCAGCAGTGTACATGGCACTTTACAAAGTAATAAAATAGACACGGTCCCTGCCCCTAGGGCTTACAATCTGAGCGACAGGAGCTGGGGGAGAGACATAGGAAGGGGAACAGAGGGAGAGACAAGGGGTCTAACATTCATGAAGATGCGAGGTCTCAAGTGCACGTACTTGGCTTGGTTACGATGAGAATGACAGCAGGCAGGTCCATGTGGCAAGGATAAGGGTAAACAGATCGTAGGTATAGGAATAGTGGCTCAGCAGGATAAAGAGTCAGACAGAGCAGAGCGAAAGAGGTGAGTTTTAAGGAGAGATTTGAAGGTATGAAGGGAGGGGGCAAGGCGGATGTGGACAGGGAGGGAGTTCCAGGCATGGGGGGCAGCAAGTGAGAAGGGACGAAGGCGCTTAGGGGAGCAGGGAAGGCGTGGAAGGGTGAGAGAAGGGACAGAGGAGGAGCGAAGTGCACGGGCTGGAGTATGGAGGGCGATAAGTGCAGAGAGGTAGGGGGGAGCAAGGTTGTGAAGAGCTTTATAGGTGAAGACTAGGAGCTTGTGCAGGATTCGTTCAGGAAGGGGAAGCCAGTGAAGCGAAGAGAGGAGGGGCTGCACATGGTCGAAGCGACTGGCGAGGTAGATGACCCTGGCAGCAGAGTTTTGGACAGAGATGAGGGGAGAAAGGTGAGACCGGGGAAGGCCAGTGAGAAGGAGGTTACAGTAATCGAGGCGAGAGATGACCAGAGCATGAACAAGAGTTTTGGCAGACGAGACAGAGAGAAAAGGGCGAATCTTAGCAATGTTATGGAGGAAGAAGCGACAGGATTTAGCAACAGAGTCCACATATAGGTGGAGGAAGGATGAGGGGGGAAGATAAGGAGTTCAGTTTTAGCCATCTGCATCTAAAGCCAGTATTTGGCTACTTTATTTAATTTGGTTTATTCCGTTGCTTGATTCAGTTATTCATTTGTTGGGTTACACTAGCCTAAATAGTGCCGGAACAGTGCAACTGAATAATTAATCAATGGGTAAAACCAGATGTGCGACCTGTGGGACTGCTCCCCGGGTCAGGCCGGGGATAGTGAATGGATGTTCCCATGGCTGGGGAGGCAATCCCACTGCTCACACCACCCTGGTAGGGCCGGGAGCACACCATGTGGGTGGATGGCCTTGCCCACATCCTGCTACCAGCACCCCGCACCTCACCATGACAGACAGCCATGGCAGCCAATGAGACACAGCCATGGTGGCCGGTCATGGCAGCCACAGCCTGAGGCCACACAACAGACATGCTAGTCCACTGTGGCCTGCTTTGGCCTGCATGGGTGGCCCTTAGACTGGGCTGTGACCTCGGAGATTGCCAGGCTAGTCATCAACACTCACTCAGGCAATCCTGGACCAACATCTGGTGACAAGTGTTTAGACATGCTGGCAGGTCCCCGGCCACAGTAGCCCAAAACGGGCCTAAATCACATCTGTTTTTACCCAATAACCAGATAGATTAGAAGAGAAATCTGAAATGAATATCGGGGCAAAGCAGAACAAAAATCCTCATCAGATTTGAGTCAAAGTAACCAAAGTTGACAGATAATGTATTTGCACCAAATATTTGTTTCACCTCTTGGATTTGGACTTGGGATACCAGTGTTCGAATCTTACCCTAGTCAATGAACTTGCTGTGTGGCCTTGGGCAAGTTACAACCTCTCAACCGCTGTTCCCATCTGTATAATCTAAATGTGTGTGTGTGTGTGTCCCTGTCTGTTCCCCTCATCCTTGTCCATCTTGGATTGTAAGCGGAGTGGGCATGAACCCATCTCTGAAAATCTGTGACTGTAAAGCACTGTGTATACCTATTAGCACTATAGAAAATGATTAGTAGTAGTCCCCCTTCATGCACTGCATTACCTATATGTGGACCCAAATAAGGGAGTGTTGTTCCTGTTTTTTTCTGCAGCAGCAGACTTTGATTTGGCACATAGCCATTTCCATGTTTGTGTCACCCTTGTACACCAAAGGCTATTTAATTGAAGGTTTGATTATAGGGTGCAGCATGCTTGATAGAAATTCTGCTATGCATAATCTTTCTTGGCCTTGAGTCTTCCTTTTAAAATCATGCTATTTAACTCTGTGTGCTTCTGAAATCCCGCAGTTGCTCTGGTCATGCGTGTTCTTGGTCTTTAGAGAGATAACTGCGAACCCTTCTGTGTAAACAATACAAGAGACCTAGAGTGGTGAAATATTTGAAGAGAAAATCAACTGGGCCTCCTACTATGCCAGTTACAGATGTCAAGGAGGTCCATCTTGAGAAGAAAAGTGAGTTTGAAAACTTCTCTACAGAAGAGGGAAGGGACTGGAATGTCCATGGTCGTTTTTAAACTAGATGCAAACACGGAGGTCCACCCATTCCCCCACCCGAACGCCTGTCTGAAGGTGGTGTGGGGGATGTACGCTCCTGTGACCCATGCACTGCCCACTCATGCACATTGATGGAGCATCCTAGAAAATGCCCAGATACTCTGTGCGTGGGGACAGGTGCCCACACATCCCTAGTCCCTATCAACAGCAACAGTCAGCCAGGTTGACTGAGTGTTCCACCATTCAGAGGCACTGTGGATGGGGAAACAGCCTTTGCACGGCACAGGGAACCAGCTGGGAGTGCTAGGAAGCCTGGTTTTCCTAGCACTCCGCCGGGACATGTCGATCTCCAAGGCCAGCCTGATGCGTTTCCTCCTGCCCCATGGTCCATGGCAGGGGGAACATGTGGAGGCTGCCAGGGTACCACCCAGGGAGCCACCCAAGTTGAACCCATCCCCACTCACCTGACATGCGTGGGCAGTCTGTGGCCATCCCATGCAGCACATACAGACCCGCCTCCCAGTTGTGCCTGTTTAAAAATGGCCCAAATAGAGAGTGAGGGAATTGAAAACCACTGAGACAGCTATAACATAGGGGGAAGAGAAGGAATGATGTCATAGAAGTAGAGAGTAATTCTTGGAAGTTTTCAAGTACATGAACTTTTAGTAGGGATGGGCGAACGCGGTTCGGAAGTTCGGAGTTTGGACCAAACTCGATCTGTTCAGTTGACCGAACCAAACTTCCAAACCAAACTCAAATTTCAAACTGAACCGAATTGAATTTCCGAACTCTGTTCTGTTCACCCATCCCTAGTGGCAACACACACCAAGAAACCTGGTTTTGAATGGCCGAACTTGGTTTGGAAGTTCAGAATTCGACCGAACTTGGTCTGTTCGGTCGACCAAACCGAACCAAATTTCTGAACTCGAATTTCATACTGAACCGAACCAAATTTCTGAACTCGAATTTCAAACCAAACCGAACCAAATTTCCGAACTCCGTTCTGTTCACCCATCCCTAACTTTTAGATGCCCATTCAAACTGACCTGCCAAAGTTTTTGAAATTTCTCCCTCAAAGGAAGGCTGTGTATCATCCAGCCCTGCAAAGGCACACAATTCATACCAGAATCTTCTCTGGGCTCCTTCTTGGTCAGAACCCTGTATTTTATTTACTTCTTTGAAGTAAACGGCATACTAGCAGGCTCCAGGAGTGACGCATCCCTCCAGCTTACAATGCACGGAACATCATCTGCTGGTCCTAAATGCTGTGTTTTCTCTCAACCCATTGCTATCCAGATGAGCTCCTTCTCAGTTTTCGCTTCCTCCCTCACTGAACTTTCTGAGTGCCTCTTAACAGAACCTGCTGGAGACTTAGGCCACTTTCAGACCTCTCCACTCCTCCGGTGCATATTCTGGCTGCAGGAGGGAATTTACAGCCAGGATATGCGTGGGGTGCTGCTGGTCTGAAAGCCCCCCCCCCACTCAGTTTTGCTGGCAAACACCCACAGAGATACAGAGCAGGAAATCCTGCTGTGTATCATTGTGGGTGTTTGGCAGCAAAGCTGGGGGGGGAGGTTTTCAGACCAGCAGCACACCACACATATCCTGGCTGCACATTCCCTCCTGAAGCCATAATGTGCGCTGGGGGGGGGGAGTTGGGTGCTTATTCAAAATGGCAGTGTGGGTCCCCTTCTAATATAGGAGGGGACTAATATCATCGATCAACACACCCTTCTAATATAATCGATCAACACACACTGTTTTTCCCATTAAAAAGGGGAAATGTTGCTGTAATTTTGTTATCTGCAGTTCAGCAAGGCCAGGGTACTCACGTTCCTCCAGTTTCACCAATCAGCTGTTCAGTGGGGCCAGGGTTCCCCCCCCATATCCAGATCCCCCCAAATCAGCTGTTCAGTGAAACACAGGTACACGTGCTCCTCCAGCACCCTCCCCCCGATTAGCTGTTTGGCAGGTTGGCTGAGCACATTCCTCCTGGCCCCCCCATTAGCTGTTCTGTGGAGCCGGGGTGAATGTGGGGGCCTGAACCTTTGACCTTGCCTTGGGGCAGGGCTTGGAGGGCACAAAACAGACAGTAAGCAGACCATTAGCCTGCTTTAGCCTGGGTGGCGGGGCCTCGGCCTGGGCTGTTTCTCTGACCTCTGACACATCCCATAATGTCTGGCAGTCCGGACACAGGCTAACATTTAGTGATGATGGAACAAATGTGCAGGTGAGTCCCAGGCTATAGGGATGGGTGAACAGATTGCGGTTCGGGTTCAGCCGTTCGGTTCAGCTATGTTCGGTTCGTCCATTTGGTTCGGCCGTTTTGTTCGTTTGCCGGGTTCGGGTTCAGCCATTCAGTTCAGCCATTCAGTTCGGGTTTGGCCGTTCGGGAAATGTTTTTATATGGGGTTTTGTTTTTGTTTTTTTGGTTTTTCATTTGGCTTTATATGATTTTTTGTTTTTTTATTTTTATATGGGTTTCTTTTATTAAAAAATGTTTATCCAATATTATATATATCTATCTACACTAAATCTAACTGCTATTAACTATTCTAAATGCTATGAACTAAATGGATTATCTAATAAGTACACAGGCCTACTCCTACAAACACTAAAACTAAATCACTAACGCTATCTCTATCACTAAGCTAACTCCTACAACTGTCTACTATCTATCTATCTATCTATCTATCTATCTATCTATCTATCTATCTATCTATGGGATGGGGGGAATCACAAACAACACAAGGTTTCAGTTTAAGGTTTAAGTTTCATTTCAGTACAAAACTGAAATGAAACTTAAAGCAATCTAATAATCCTACTCTAAATGAAAAAACAGGGAAAGGGAAGGGAATCTGGGATGGAATATATGGGAGAGGGAAAGGATTCAATGGAGGGGGGAGGGAGGAAGGAAGATTGAACACAGGGAACACAGGGAGGGGTAAAAACAAAAAATAACCACTAAATCTATCTAAGCTAAGCTAAATAAATGAATGAGAATATGGGGGTAGATGGGTTGGATGGGTGAAATGGGAGGAGGATGGCAATGGATTGGGGAGCTGGGAAATGCTGGGAGAGGGAGCCTTCTGAAATGCCTGCTGTTCAGGAACAGTGACTAGCTCAGAACGTGTTGGGAAGGGGGGAGGCAGACAGTTTTGTTCCTTGCTGCGTCCGCCTCACCGCAAGCCCCATTGGCTCCATGCAGCCTAGCCCGTGGCCAATCTCAGACTGTGAAGCCAGTGGTCTGAGGCAAAAAGGGATAGTGATTGGGCAGGCTGGCTGCTACTCCAAGGCTCTTCACCCCTGGTGCCTGGAAATCTGCTCCTCAGCTGACTACCCCTCCCTGTCATTTTTGACCTTCCAGTGACACCTTTTTTTGCCACCCGAACGCGATCCGAACTGACTGAACTGTTCAGTCATTTCGACGTTCGGAATTGAGTTCGGTTCAGTCAGTTCATGTTTGGATTTGGGTTCGGTCGTCCGAACAGGCCGAGTTCAGGCAGAACTCCGAATTTCTGAACCGTGTTTGCCCATCCCTACCGGGCTAATGTAGGCTACTGTCACATCTGTTTTCACTCATGTCTGTACTATTCTGAGCCCAGCCCTGTTGAGCCCTCATCTAGGTGCTCATGAGTTACGTGTCTGAGTTAGGCCTACCCCAGTCAGTAGCCAAACTCTCATGCTGCGGATATAACTTTTTCTACCTCCCTGTTGGGGTTGGAGAGAGAATTCAATTCCAGCAAGGGAGAAGAAGAAAAGGTGAATAAAAATATTGGTTCTGGCTCATCCACTAACCATGTTGCAAGCTAATACCTCCTAAGCTTGCTCTTGCTCATCAACACTCCTCTTTCCAAAGTTCAAGTGTGCATGTTAAAAGAAGACTCGAGCCATAATATGACTTGAGTCTTGAAAAGTTCATTGCTTGTCTGTATGTTATAAACTTGTAAACTACTGCTAGGAAAGAGTATTTTACTTATAATTAAGAGCAGTGCACAAAGAATTTACTTTCTCTCCTCAATCCATCCGGCATTCCTATAAAAATGTTGGTCTAACTCTGGCTTGTTGGTAAATAATAAATATCAGAGGTCTGGCATGTATGTATAGATCCCATGGCAATAAAAGGAAATGTGTGTGCATGTAATGACCAGAAAAGCAGATACCTATTTGCCAGATTTTCTCTTTGCATACAACTTACATACATTTTATTTATTTTATATTTATTTATTTTAATGGCTTTACTCTCCCGCCCCCCACCCCTGCCACAGGCAGCTTGGGGCAGCTTACAATCATAACCAGATAAAACCACAATAAAACTAAAACAATATTAAAACCACTCATAAAAAGGAGAACAAGAATAACCCACAAAAACCCCTCAACCACACCAACCCAACCCCCCATCAAACCCACCCTAACCCCACCCCATCACCCTAGCCAAATGCCTGGCAGAACAGCCAGGTCTTACACATTCTTCTAAATGAGGGGAGATCAGGGAGTTCCACATCTGTGGTATGGCCACCGAGAATGTCCTCCTTTGCGTGGCTGCCTGGAAGACTTGGGGGATCTCGAGGAGGGCATCCCCGGACGACCACATAGTGTATATCGGCTTTATTTTTTGCTTGTAGTGGGTTAGAAAGGAATGTTGTTGTAGGGAGGAAGTCCACTGCACAATTGGAAAGAAACTTGTAGAAGTCAGGTTAAAGGGGTCTGCGCAGTGAAATATGATGTTAGTTATAATGGCAAGTCTCCAGTATGATTAATCTTTTCTGTGAACACAATGCATTCCTTTATGCATTCCTTTATGATAACACTGCTTGCTATACAGTATTTCTAGCAAGATGTAAGAGGGGGAAACCTGAATCTCTGGTCATCACTTTCCACATTCTTAATTCTAATTTTGTCCCCACCGTCATGAAGATAAAAAAAATCTTAACTCTTACCTGTCGTCTCCAGCCAGTTTTGTCTTTCCTCTTTTGTTTTTTGGCTGTAGTGACGCATGTTCATCCAACTTGATCCAGCCTTAGACAGTCCATTTTTCAGCCTATTCCTTTGAATACTAACTTTCATCTTTGTAATTGCCTAACAGGGCAGATTACTGTATTAGAATCTGTATGTGTAGGCATGGTTTGAGGTAGTCTCTGGAGACATGAGGTTGCATAATATGGCTTGAGTCTTGAAAAGGCTTATTTCTATATAAAATGTGAGACTTAGGATGCAATCCTGATTCCATTGAAATCAAAAGGCAAAATTCCCATTGACTTTAATGGGTGAGGGTTGCACCCGCTGTAGGCAAAACTCCATCAATTAAATCAATGATTTAGCTCCCAATGACTGTAATCGTAAAAGACTGCCCACTCAGTATCGGCGTTAGATACTTTTCAAGTTACCCTCATCACATCTCCGTTCCATCAGCCTCCCCAAGCTTGTGTCTTATTGACTTCACTGTGTGGCACACACGAACTGGCTCACACCTGCAGCCCATTATTTAATGGGGTTTATTTAAGAACCCCACCTACGGTGTTGCATTTAACAATGTTTGTAGAAGGTGTAATTCAGTTACATTTGCTAATGGTCTGGCACATTCTGCTGTGGTGGATTCAGTGTTAATTGCTAAGTTTCTTTTAGCTTCTATTGGAAGGAAAACTGAGCGTGTTAACGTGACTCTTGTTACTTAATCTCTGGGAATTATAGGTCCTGTTGGAAAAAGAGATGTAGCAGTTACAATATATAGGTGTTCTCCCAATGTGCTTGTTCAGCAGATAGTAAGTAGCGCTTTCATGTGTTTCTTCAACCCGCCACCAAGGTTCTGGGGACAAGTTACAGACAGGGAGGGGCTGTGGTCAATACCTAGAAGCTGCCACTCCAGTCCCAGGACCCACCATCATGGGTCTGAGGCCATCATTCCTTGCACATTGCGATGTCATTCCACCGCATCAAGAAACAGCCACTCCAGCCCCAGGACCCACAGTTATGGGCCTGGGGCCATCATTCCTCACACGGAGATGATGTCATTCTACTGCATCAAGAAACAGCCACTTCAGGCCCAGGACACACCGTCAGGGTTCTGGGACCAAGTTAAAGGCAGGGAAGGCTGTAGCCAATACCTAGAAGCTGCCACTCTAGCCTGAGGACCTCCCATCATGGGTCTGGGGCCTTCATTCCTCACACAGGGAGCCAATTTTCAACTGTATCAAGAAACAGCCACTCCAGCCATCAGGGTTCTGGGACCAAGTTACAGGCAGGGAGGGCTGTGGTCAATACCTAGAAGCTGCCACATTAGCCCCAGGACCCACCATCATGGGTCTGGGGCCATCATTTCTTGCACATTGCGATGTCATTCCACCGCATCAATAAACAGCCACTCCAGCCCCAGGATCTTCCATCAGGGTTCTGGGGCCAAGTTACCAGCAGGGAGGGCTGTGGCCAGTATCTTTAAGCTGCCAATCTAGCCCCAAGACCCACCATCATGGGTCTAGGGCCATCATTCCTGGCACAGAGAGCCAATTTTCCAAAGCATCAAGAAACAGCCATTTCAGCCCCAGGACCCACCATCGTGGGTCTGGGGCCATCATTCCTCACACATTGCAATGTCATTCATTCCACAGCATCAAGAAACAGCCACTCCAGCACCAGGACCCACCATCAGGGTTCTGGGGCCAAGTTACTGGCAGGGAGGGCTGTGGCCAATACCTAGAAGCTGCCACTCCAGCCCCAGGACCCACCATCAGGGTTCTTGTGTCCTGTCATTCTGCTCATGGAGCACTGTCATTCCACCTTTTCTTTATGCAAACTGCTGTTCATGGCGAGAGAGAAATAAGAGAGACAGAAAAAATCTCCCCACTGCTAGAAGGGGAGACAGACACGATCCCACCCATGGGTGCTGTCACCAGAACTATATGGCCAGAGAGAGAGAAAGACAGAGGCTCCCTGCTAGAACAAGAGAGATGGGGGGCTGGAGGGGGGGAGGTAGGTGTATCCAGCTACCCTGGCTGCCACCTGCCAGAACCAGGAAGAACTCCCATTTGTGCCCATGTGTCCAATGTCCATTGCCCACATCCACCATGCAGCAAACCTACCATAATGAGATCAAATATAATGCAACGTATTATATGTGCCTGCCTGCCTGTCTGTGTTCCTGTACCTGCTGCTACCCTCTATCATATGATTGAATGAAGTGTGTCCCATAGGCTTTAGGCTCTCATTCCACTATCCGTGAATCAGTCATGCCTGCCCGTCCCAGGAACCATCAACTAGATTCTGGGACCATCATTCCAGTCACTGGGGGCTGCATTCCATTCCACTGCATCCAGAAGTCTGGTGCCCGCACTCCAGCCTGACACCCCCCTCCAAAAGCCTACTCCTCCACACCCACCTGTGGATGCCCGCTGAAGCTGCTGTAAATAAAAGCCCCTCCAACCACCAGCTCCCACTGCCTGCTGCCCACTGCCAAGGAGCCTGTCTCTCTTTCTCTCTGTCACAGCCACCCACACAAACACAAGCCCTGCACCTCCTGGGGGGCTGTTTGCAAGTTGAGACCTTGCTGCTGGCACAGCACATCTTTGGGTTAATAACTATGCTACATGGGGTGGCAGGTGCTGCTGGTAGGGATCGACAAGCTGCATGAGATTCTGCCACCTGCCAGCCAGAACTCCAGCACATAGTGATAAAAGTTTGAACAGGTCAAATGAAGCTTGTAACAAGAAATACAACTTTTATTGAAACTATTTAAATAACAACAACAACACAACAACAACATTCTGAAACCAAAAGCAAACATTCAAAGGAAACTTATAAATTCAACTATGTGTCTCTGGGCCTGTCCCCCGGGACTTGGGGGAAAGGCAACAGCCATTGAGGCGCAACACAGGGCTGAGGGCCGGCCACCTGGGACTCTTCCAGCTCATAGTCATGGGAGATGGCAAATGCCACAACCCCTTGTACATCCTGATGCCACCTGGAGAGCACCTGGTGGTACATTTCCAGGCATTCCACCTCGGCGGAGACGTACTGGCCATATGCCTCCACCTTCTTCCTCTCCTCCTGGACCTATTCCACCAGGTGGCTATCCATGGTGGCTGCTGTCACCTGTAGGCTGGCCACAATGTCCTGGGTGGGCCTTAGGGATGGGCGAACATGGTTCGGAAGTTCGGAGTTCGGCCTGAACTTGGCCTGTTCGGATGACCGAACGTGAACACGAGCCCGAACCCGAACATACCAAACATACCGAACACCGAACGGCAAAATGGCCAAACAGTTTGGTCAGTTCGGATCGCGTTCGGGTGAGTTTGGGTGGCAAAAAAAGGTTCACTGTAAGGTGACAGGGAGGGGTAGTACTAGTCACTGAGGAGCAGACTTCCAGGCACCAGGGGTGGAGAGGCTTGCAAGAAATGAAACTATCTGCCTCCCCC
>QEPC01013002.1:10686454-10743525 GCA_003113815.1 Sphenodon punctatus | reverse complement strand
GTCTCTCCCCCAGCTCCTGTCTCTCAGATTGTAAGCCCTAGGGGCAGGGACCGTGTCTATTTTATTACTTTGTAAAGTGCCAGGTACACTGCTGGTGCTATATAAGTGTTTGTTAATAATAATAATAATAATAATCAATAGTGTGGCTGAGGGGGTAGAGCACTCTCCCTCCGGCAGGCTCCAGCGATGCATGGCTTCTCTGGACCGGGTAAGTTTAAAAAGAAAAAGAAAAGCTTGGTATGCTCAGAAGGGCTGAATGATGCTACAGGCACCATCTTAGAAAGGTCTGAGCATGCTCAGAAGGGGCCATTCAACCCTTCTGAGCATGCCCAGGTTGTTGGGATTTTTTAACTTATCCGGTCCAGAGAAACCACATGTCACTGGAGTCCCTCTGGAGGGTGAGTACTCTACCCTCTCAGCCCCTGCTATGTCCTCGCCGCCTCTTCCCTAGACCATTCTCCCCTCCCCCCCCCTAGAGTCCCTCCTCAGCCCACGCGCTTAGAAACTACTCAGAGTATTTGGCCAAGGGTCCTTGGACCAGACCGAGCACTCGGACCAGTCCTCAGAATTCGGCCAAATACTCAAGAGGAGTTTTATGACTACTCGGTTCAGTCCTATTAGTATCACGGGCTGTATTGTATCATAGGCTGGTGCAGCAAAAATTCTTTCCCTGTACACCAAGGAAGTAACATTGAGCTCATTGCACTACAGTCCAGCTCTCATTGTCCACGTGCACAAGCTCCTATATACTAGGGCAAGTGTAGCTTAGTGGATAAGGTGAGACTATGGATGGGCGACTAAGGGTGCAACCACATCAGCTGGGGCAGGCCAATCACCCGCACACCCCATGGCAGGCAATCACTGCAGCTACATTTGGGGGGCAGTGCCGAGAGCAGGGCAGAGATGGACAGGCTTCTGTCAGAAGCCCGACCATGTCCTGAGGTGGACTGAGGCACTGGCCATATGGGTGGTTGCCCAACCCTGTCCCACCCACCTTCCCCACAGCCATGATGTGGCTTTGCAGTAATGGAGGCAGCATCTGCCACTCAAGGCCTTGTGGCAGACCTTGCCACACAGTGGGGTAGATGGGGACTGGGCACATGAGTGGTGGCACACTACCATGCATTGCGCAGTCATACCGCACTTTGGGTAAGGCTACTACATGCATGCTGTGTCCCCGGCCTTTTTCTAAGGATGCATGGCAGAGCAGCCAGCTGCCCACCCCTCCATGCTGCAGGATGAACATCCAGTCAGACAATGCACTATATTGCGCGATAAGGCTGCCCAGTATGGGGTAACGCTGCCCAAACTGTGGTAACATATCATGTGGCCGCATCCTAGGGTTCAAATTCCATCTTAAGAATAAACAAATCACTATCTCTCGTCTTGTAAAACCTCATTTGTAAAACTGGTAATAATAATCTACCAACAGTGAACTAGATATGATTTGTAAAGTACTTTCAATACAGCAAGTGCTATATAAATCATAAATAATAGTATATATACAGCTATGTACAATGAATCTGATTTATTTTTTCTAAACTGGAGTTCCATATCTAGCATATCTGGAGGTGAAAAAATAATAATAAATGTTAACATTTTTTGGCCAACGTTTGTTGGTTAAAAGGGTCAAGGGTGCAAACATTTGGCCTGAATTTGCAACAGGTTACTTCTTAGAGAGGTAAATCTTTGGTTTTTGTGATAAGGGTGAAACTGTAACTGAAATCTTTTTGTTAAGAGGCACAGTAAATCTGAGACAGACTACAAGGAGAGATCAAGAATGCATCAAATGCACGAGTGGGAGCTATACTAACTGTTAGAAGGTAGGCTGTGGTGACAGTTCAAAATGGCATAATCCAGTTAGATGGTGGTGAGTGGAGAAATGGTGCTGTTACAGGGACAGCAAGAGTGACTGTCACTCAGGCTTTCAAACACACAAACAGGTGCTTGAGCAGGATAAGTTTAAAACCAAACCAGAGTTTGTCTCTTCTCAGACAGGCGCAAATTTTCCAGGTACATCAAGTATTATCCATAAAGCAAAAGCAACAAACAAAAGACAAGAAAGTCAGCCAAACACAGTTCTGCTTAGCTGCCATCTACCTTGTTCAGCTACTGCCCTGCTCTTTCCTTGAACTTCTCAACCCATTTGAACTCAAGAACTTTAACCTCCTTTCTCTCACAGGTTCCTCCCAAGGGATTCACCTGATAGCTAGAGCATTTAACTCTGTCTGACCAAGCTGCAAGGTGCCAGTAGTTAGATGAAACAGAGTGAGGAAGGAGGAGAGAAGTGGTGAGGTGTGGGAGGAGGAGGAGGGAGACCTGGACTAATAAACAGGTACTGCAACACAGACAAACACAGGACACCCTTTCACTCTCCATTTGTATTCTGTTCACTCACACGCCACACACATAATATGTAGAGCTCAGGAAGGTAGGGAGAGATAAGATTAACTTAGGGTGAAAACAGACAGGACTGGAGCTGGATGGAGCATGGGGTCGCTCTGTGGAGCCCCCACACAGCCTCCACTCCCCAGGTTGAGTGCAGCATCCCAACAAATGGGCTGGCACTGCGCTCTACCTTGGCCCACCCTTCAAAACACAGTCACTCCCTGGACTGCTCTAGCCTCTGCTCCTGGGTCTCTAGGGTCACAGAGGACCTGAATGTGTGCACGGCTGCACCCCCCACCCCCCAATAGATGGGGACAACCACACAGGCGAGCTGTGGTTCACCCCCAACAAATGGCAGCTGGCCACAGGGAAGCTTAGTAAGGGCAGTACCTCAGGTTAGCTCACAGTCTCATGAGCCTTCTGCAGGATGTTGCTGTGACTAGCAGCCCTGTGGTGGGTACTGAACATCTGGTGGGCACCTCATAGATAGTCCTGTGACCCCAGAGTTTGCTGCTGACTATTCTGGTCTACCATCTCACCTGTTAACACCCTTACTCTGTCACAGGTGTACAGCTTGGAATTTCTGACATGTCTCTTCAGTTGTGTGTTGTAATCTCTCTGGGTAAGCAGGGAGAACATAATTCATTTTGTTTTAATTAGTGTGACTGACTTATTTGGCTCATTTCTACCTTGCTTCCTTACAGCACAGAATGAAAATGGGGTAGTTTCAAGGTGACACAGGTCCATGTATAATTTTGCAATACTGGTATGTATGACCATTGCCAATATTCTGCCTTCCCATCAAACCCATTGACACACCCCTGGGTAAGTGTGATGATAGTGGTTAATTATACATGTGTGCGTCAAACTTCATTAGATCATTAGTCGCCTACCATCCTAATGCATTCTAGCATTAATCTACTCATAAAACTTTCATCTTTTAAAATTTCTATGAGCCTCTATACAAGGTTTGTAACAAATCAATGGAAGAGAAATCTTGAACAATATAGGATTAGTGAGGCAGATTCAGGCTTCTTGCATGGGTATGGACAGCTCTCATTGACTTGAGGGAGGAGAATTGCATCCACTTACACTCAACTAACTTGGATCTTTTTTTAAAAAAATAGATAAAAATTCCTACATGTTTCAGTAAGCAAAAAGAAAGTGTGAATAACTTGATTCTTCAGCCTTTATTCGGGTCTACCAATTCCCTAACCAGCTGAGCATCCTTTTCCTGTTTGGACCATCGTTCAACAGCTTTCAGCCTTTACTTATACTGTAGCTATCTGCATTAAGCAAAGGATATTAAACATGGTTAACGGTTGTCAAAAACCTGTGCTATTGCACTGCAATTAAGAACTCTTTTTTTAGAGTACTCCATGTGTGTATTAATATACTTCCTGTATTTCCACATAAGTGTATGATCTAAAATACTTCCTTATTCGCTATTCTTTTCTTGTTAATAATACACCTACATTCAAATCTATAGCTGCACTTGTTTGTCTTTTTGAAGCGGGGAGGATGGTCTGATCACCAAAGAATCAATAGAGTACTGTCAAAGAATACCAAGTATGAGAAATGAATTACTTTAAGGCTGCTCTATAAAAATGTCACTTGATATAAACCAATATTAAACTAATGTCCAAATGTCCCAAACTATTTATTTATGTATTTATTTCTATTTATTGGCTGCCCCCTCATGCCTACGGCATCCCGGGGCGACTCACAGCAGATAAATGTCACTATCTGTGACATTACTTGTGTAGTAGATGGAGCTCATTGTCAAGTTTCCTTTATCTGCTGATTTAAAGTGAAATTTTCCAATAACAAAGTTTTATCACTTAGGAATGCAGGCTGTTTCCTCAGAGCCTTCTGCGCTTCACTGGAAAGCTCTCAGCCCAGGGGGCCAAGCAGAGCAAGATTATGAGACCTGAGTGAATAGCCTATTCTCTTTTCACCACGTGGCCAGTGCCATGCAGTATAAACTAAGAAGTATGTGGTGGGATAGCCAGTGAAGCACTTCCTTTATATTCCACTGACCAAAAATGAGTCTGTTAAACCCATATGCTATGCAGTAAAGTCACACAAAGGTAACCTTTGTTCTGTCAGCCTATCAACCTTTCATTTTCAGTTGTGGGTTTATATTCACTGTGTTCAGTGGACACTTGGAGCAAAGAGGTGCTCTGTTGCACTTACCCAACCCCCACTGAGCTCAGTGAGAGCAGATTCTGGTCCTTCTTGCCATTAACATGAAAAATTTTGCTTTTCTCATTACAGTGGAATCCGGCCTATTTGTTTCTCCTTTGTACAATTATAGTTGTCTGTTGTTTTAACAATTTTATGTGGGGAAAAATGAACTATGATGGCCCAAGGGGTGAACTCTCCATGCGATTTGCTTTAATAGAAATTGTTCAGCTAGTTCTGAAATTCTGTGAAGCTTCCATTTTAATCAACTTGATCAACAAAATTCTTGAAGTGTGAGTCTAATGGAAGGACAGGGCCTACTTTATTAAGTATTTACTCCTCTTTTGCTAGGAACAGATGTAGTGTGTTCATTCAAAAACCGCTGTATATAAAAATACACATTAATTGTATATGATGGAAGCTCTTAAAAAATCAGGGCTGTACTCATTTCCTGTTGATGCCAGAAAGAATGTTGCCATTGCCATGAATGGAAATGGGATTAACCCCCTCCCATTTTCTGTCATTGTTCTTATGCTGCTTGTTACAAAACAAAGTAAAAGGTGAATTCAATTTCTAAACAAATTCAGAAGTTGATAATAATCCACTACTCTGTGTTAACTTGTTTCATTAGCCCAAACTAACTCTCAGTTCCACTGATGTAAACAAAGCCAGAATTAGTCTCAAAATGCTGTTGATTTGGAAACAGAGCTGGGGGAGGGTCTTTGTAAATTCAGTCCTTGACTAAGGATCAGAATTTCATAGAATTGACATTCATTCAAACTAAATCAGAATTTAAAACCTATTTGTTTGTCCTGGATATGTGTGGCCTCCATTGCTGTACTATTTGACCATATTACAACACTTCTGTGTTGGGGATCTGCTGTTGTTCCCATTTTACAGAAGGGAAACTGAGGCACAGAGAAAGTGACTTGCCCCAGGACCCACACAAGAAGTCTGAGGCGGAATTTGGGTCTACCCAACTTGTCTGTAACCACGTGAATGTCCTGTTCATGTTTGGACCATCTTTCATCAGCAGTTTTGTCTCATCTATTGATATGACAACATGGCAATCCCTTTTCCTATTAGTGACAAAGCAGTACTGCGCATCCTTTACAAAGGTCACTCATTCAGTGGGATGTTTTCATATAGTTAGCTGACTGAGAACCATCTGTCTGATTCATACCACTATCCCTCTCTCTCCAACCACTAGGGATGGGCGAATAGATCGCGGTTTGGGTTTGGCCATTCAGTTCAGCCATTCAGTTTGGCCGTTTGGTTCGTTCACCGCATTCGGGTTCGGCCGTTCGGTTCGATCCTGTTTGGTTCAGTTCGGGCATTCGGAAAAAGGCTCTCTGTCCGAGGAATGATGGCCCCAGACCCATGACGCTGGGTCCTGGGACTAGAGCTTCTAGGTATTGGCCACAGCCCTCCCTGCCTGTAACTTGCCCCAGAACCCTGATGGCGGGTCCTGGGGCTGGAGTGGCTGTTTCTTGATGCAGTGGAATGACATCATCTCCGTGCGAGGAATGATGGCCCCAGACCCATGACGGTGGGTCCTGGGGCTAAAGTGGCAGCTTCTTGATGCTTTGGAAAATTGGCTCTCTGTGCGAGGAATGATGGCCCCAGACCCATGACGGTGGGTCCTGGGGCTAGAGTGGCAGCTTCTAGATATTGGCCACAGCCCTCCCTGCCAGTAATTTGGGCCCGGAACTTTGGCGGCGGGTCCTGGAACTGGAGTGGCTGTTTCTTGATGCTTTGGAAAATTGGCTCTCTGTGCGAGGAATGATGGCCCCAGACCCATGACGGTGGGTCCTGGGGCTAGAGTGGCAGCTTCTGGATATTGGCCACAGTCTCCCTGCCTCTAACGTAGCCCCAGAATGCTGGCGGTGAGTCCTGGGGCTGGAGTGACTGTTTCTTGATGTGGTGGAAAGACATTGGGTGTTTTCAGACGTTACGGGGCCGCTTGGCCCCATACCAAAAACAACCCATTCATTCCCCGCCGAGGTCATCCTGTCATGCCATATCAGACGTGCCAGGGGGATCCCGGCGGGGAATATGGGAGGGGGCGGGGCCGCACGGCGCAATGTGTGGCCGCACGGCCCCGCCCCCTCCATGCATCCTGCTGCCTGCCCTCCGGGGAGATGGGTGGGCGGCGGGGCCAATGCGGCCACCGCATTGGGCCGGAGTCGTCACGGCCTGGGATCTCGCCGGTGATCCCGGGCTGTGGCATGCAGCCAGACGTTACTTTTTCTTGGTCCCCGCTGGGGATCTTTTTGACCACGCTTCCCGGGACATTCCCCCGGCTAGCCCGGGAAGCGTGGTTCAAATTGACCCCATGTGCGGATTGACCGTGGTGAACATCTGGCGGCCACCAAACAGACATGCGAGACACGTTGACCACAGGTGCGTATTCACCGTGGTTCACTGTGATCTCGTAACATCTGAAAATACCCATTGCCTCCATGCAAGGAATGATGGCCCCAGACCCATGACGGTGGGTCCTGGGGCTAGAGTAGCAGCTTCTGCATATTGGCCACAGCCCTCCCTGCCCGTAACTTGGCTCCAGAACCCCGTCCGGCCAGAGGTCAAGAACCGTGGTTAAAGTGGCCCTGATCTGGGATGAGGCTGAAAATGGCAGTGCTGCACATCTGCTTGCCAGCCCCATCCTGGAATCAGGCCCCAACCACAGGACAGGGTCAGGCACAGTGGCCTCATTGGCCCCTGTGCCCGCCTGTCTCCCCATGGGCAGGCAGCCAAGGGAGCGCAGGGGGTGGAGCTGAGCAGCCGCACGTCGCGTCGTGCCATGCAGCCCCGCCCCCTCCCCGATTCCCCACAGTGATGGAGCCGCCACATCTGAAGGATGGCCGGCTTCATCACGGACCAGGATCAGAGAGTCATCACGGTCCAGGGTTCAGCGTGGCGGGTCTCCGGGCCCATCACGTCTATAATTACACTAAGTCACGTGAAAAACACAAATGAGCACCATAAAAACCTTTTAGAAGGTGGTCCCTTTAAGAAAGTTTTGTGTCATCCATGGAATAAAATAGACTGTCTGTTCTATATTTATCTTGTTCCTACAATTAGTTTTCCATTTCTAGCCATATTCAAGGTTATAAACCTGTATACTGACAAATGTAGCTAAAACTAAACAAAAAATATATATTTCTCTCTTAGAACATTTCTCCCCTATGTAAAAGCCCAGATCTTTCATAAACAACTAAAGAATGGTTGGACTACTGCATACTTTCCTAGTTTTTAAACAATATGTAGATGCATCCTGAAAAGGAATACACTTCTTTCAGCCCACCTCAAGAACAAAAAAAGGATGAAGAAACTCCTCAGCTAAAACCTTCCTGAGAGAACCTTACTTGGTCTGGACTTTTTATTTCTCTCTTAAATGACTTGTAGTAGCATTGTTACCTCAGTTTTTAGTAAATAAATTAATAAAATGGTATGTCTTCTATGGAAATATAGTAAGAGGTCTCAGTCTCATAAGCATTCTTTGTTTTTTTCCTTGAATCAATGAGTCCTTCCACAAAATCTGGATTTCCTCTTCTCAGCTGTTTTCTCATATATTTGAAGATTTTTTTCTAAATTTTAGCCAAATGTCCAATTATATTGAACTTTTCGTTGAAATTTCAGATTTTCAAAATATGAGATTTAGAATCTTTGTCAACATTCTATTGCATATTTGATTATCTTTTAACGTTCAAAATGTTGAGAATTGTGGATATTTGGTAAAAACTCCCATAGCCATACACCTCTCCCATCTCAACAAAAAGCTTGTTCCCTTGAGGTATATGAACTTTAGTTGCCTTTCAGACTTACTTTCATTCTTTAAAATTCAATAAAATTACTTCACATCATAGACTAATACCTTGAAAGTTACATATTGTTCCGATACACTCCAATTGAAAGTTGCTTTTAGATTCCCTGTGAGCTTAAACATATGTTATGTACATTAGATAAAATACTTTATTTACTTATACCTAACACTTATGGGGATAGTCATTTAATTAAAGTTAGTCATGAGGCTAATTACACTTCTGAATTAAGGCCTTCATTCCTATGGCTTTTGATAAAGTTGAGATAATGCGTATTTTTAGATGGACATGGAGTGGGCCATCCCCAGAGTTGTCTGGTTTGGGTTTAAATGGACCCAGTGGGTTCCCTGGGCCCACAGGCACTGCACAAGCAGATCCCCTGCACGATAGTGTTGCAGGCAGATTGTCTGACACTTTAGGCTGCTGCTCACAAATCTATGGTGTAGGGATGGGCGAACAGATCACGGTTCAGGTTCAGCGGTTCGGTTCAGTCCGGTTCGTTTCGGCCGTTCGGTTCGTTCACCGTGTTCGGGTTTGGGCATTCAGTTCGGGCGTTCGGAAAATGATGGCCCCAGACCCATGACAGTGGGTCCTGGGGCTGGAGTGGCTGTTTCTTGGTGTGTTGGAATGACATCGCCTCTATGCGAGGAATGATGGCCCCAGACCCATGATGGTGGGTCCTGGGGCTAGAATGGCAGCTTCTAGATACGTATTGGCCAAAGCCCTCCCTGCCTGTAACTTGGTCCCAGAACCCCAACAGTGGGTCCTGGGGCTGGAGTGGCTGTTTCTTTGTGCGTTGGAATGACATCACCTCTGTGTGAGGAATGATGGCCCCAGACCCATGAAGGTGGGTCCTGTGGCTAGAGTGGCAGCTTCTAGATACATATTGGCCACAGTCCTCACTGCCAGTAACATAGGTCCCAGAACCCTGACGGTGGGTCTTGGGGCTGGAGTGGCTGTTTCTTTTTATATATCTATCTATCTCTACACTAAATCTAACTGCTATTAACTATTCTAAACCTATTGAACTAAATGGAATATCTTAATAATTAACTACAAAGGCCTTGTCCTACAAACACACTGTATCTCTCTATCTCTATAACTAAGCTAACTACTATGTATATCTATCTATCTATATAATATTACACAGGGGAAAACACAAAGTAATATTCCTACTCTAAATAAATCCAAAACTTAAAACAGAGGAAGGGAATCAGGGATGGAATAAGAGGGAGAGGGAAAAGGATTTAATGGAGGGGGGAGGGAGGAAGGAAGATTGACACAGGGAACACAGGAAGGGGTAAAAAAAAAAACCCAGCTAAATCTATCTAATATAAACTAAGTAAATGATAATATGGATGTAAATGGGTTGGATGGGTGAAATAGGAGGAGAATGGCAATGGATTAGGAATAGGAAGGAACAAAAACTGTTGGGAAAGAGGGAGCCTTCTGAAACGCCTGCTGTTCAGAAACAGTTACTAGCTCAGAAGGTGTTGGGAAGGGGGGAGGCAATCAGTTTTGTTTCTTGCTCGCCCGCCTCACCGCAAGCCCCATTGGCTCCGTACAGCCTAGCATGTGGCCAATCGCAGACTGTGAAGCCAGTGGTCGAGGCAAAAAGGAATGGTGATTGGGCAGGCTGGCTGCTACTCCAAGCCTCTCCACCCCTGGTGCTTGGAAGTCTGCTCCTCAGCTGATTCCCCTCCCTGTCACATTTTGCCTTCCAGTGACATATTTTTGCCACCCGAACTCACCTGAACACGATCCAAACTGACCGAACTGTTCAGTCATTTCAACGTTCAGAATTGAGTGCAGTTCGGTCAGTTCGTGTTTGGATTCGGGTTCAGGTTTGGTCATCCAAACATGCCGAGTTCGGGTCATACTCCGAACTTCTGAACCGCGTTCACCCATCCCTACTATGGTGTTGCCCAGGGCAATGGCCAGCCAGAAGTGGAGCTGCAGTGTGGGTCAGCTGAGCAGATGGACTGCAGCTTCATCTCTGACCAGTGACTGGGTTTGGCCAGCCCGCTCCGCATATCGTGCTCCGGGATGTTTCAAAGCACCACAAACATGGCTTCCCCAGAGCAGATTCCACATCTGGTGGGCTGTCTTTAGACAGAACCAGTGCAGCCCATCCATCTAAAAATACCCATTATGCTGATCAGTATCATTTTCATTTAATCTTTTGCCTATACACCCTCAATCGTCAAACACCGTACTCCAAAGTAATCCCATTGATTTCAGTATTTTATTCATAGGCTGTAAGTAAAAGCAGGGTCAAGGTATACGTTTCTTGATTTCAGTGTAACCATTGCATAATAAGTGGCTTTACGTTGCAGCCTATGATTACAAAAACAGAGCAAGTTTTCTTTACAAAAATCAACACACTGCATTTGCTTTGAATTGAATCGAGCATACAAAATGAAGAGGATACCACTCTTTTGTGTGACTTCAGAGAGGGCATGATGAAGAACCTATTCAAAGAAACCCCTCATGTGAGAGATGCAAAGTCTCCACAACAGGAAACCTATGATAGTTTAATATACAGATTTTCTGAATTTCTTGCCAAATTATGACAGATGTGTTGATTAATTAGTCATAGATGTATCCAGGGTCAAAATCTGGAATACGGTGTTCCAGTGAGTTTGGAACAAATTACTTCTGGCGGCTATCTTGGAAACATAGCTTATCTTCCATTCCAAAGTGCATGACTACATAACTGCACCAGGCAAGAAGGCATTTCATGACCTATAGGATTTCATTAGTTTATAATCCTCATCCATAAGAACATAAGAATTACTATACTGGGTTAGACCAATTGTCCATATAGCTGAGTATCCTATCTCTGATAGTGCTAACCTTAATTGCTTCAGGGATGTGCACAACAGGTTATCTATTTCCTGCTATCCACTCCCAGCCCTTGACAATCGGAGGTCTTTCCTCATCTCCTGATCAACTTGACTAAGAAGTTCTGATTCTCTCCTGCAGGGTGTCTACTCTGACTTCATTGTATATCAGAATAGTTTGCTTCAGACATACATGCAAGAATAAATCGGATGTCCTCCGCAAAAGCATCTAAAAGCCATTTGAATAGAATTTACTCTTACCTAGAACATAAAAGTTGATTATTTGGTAAGTAATAGAACTAGCCTTTTAAAATGGTGTTAATGCAGTTGTTTTTAAAATTAGTTTTTGTTTTTTCTTTAAAGAAAAAAAAAAAAGCCTCGCCCCATTAAATCCGAAAATTAGTCTTTGTAGAAAAGCTGCATTATAACTGATTATAAGAAACAAAAAAACCTAAAATAATAGATTATTTGGATTTGTGATATTGAATTTGCAAAGGAATCAAGAAAAAGCATATCAGTAACATTATTTTTGTACAGAAGGTTAAAAACTAATATCTGAGAAACTGTAAATACCTCTTGCACTTTGACTAGTCTTGTGCACCTTTTGGGGCCCTTTTTACATGAGACAGACCCACGCATACACGTGTGGGTCCACTGTGTGTGCAATAAACACCATGGCAGGTGGGTGGGTATGCATGCACGCTCCTGCATAACACTCATGCACGCCCATCACCCATGCACTGAGCAATTGGCCACAACAGCGATTGCTCCATGCATGGAGATGCGAGGGGGAGGGAAATCGGTGTGCACTGACCCACCTGCACTACCCCCACAGCTGCACACACACCTATTCAGCCTGCACCCTCCCTCCCCCCCGTAGTTAAAAAGGGCCATAATTGAAAAACAGATCCCTCTGACTTGAGAGCTAACCCCACTGACATCAGCACTTCAGTTTATAAATGGTATCTGGTTCAGATTATTTAGGTCAAAGTTTTCAACCCTTTGATAAAAAAGCTCAGTGCTTTTTGTTGGGTTTTTTACCTGCTTGTTTTTTTTTTTTAACCTTCTACCCAGCTTGGCATATTCTAATTAGTATCAATCTATCTGTATAATATTATACTTGACTTGTTCCTCATGACAAGCATGGTGATTTCAGAGTTTATCTTTGGTTATAAAAAAGTTTAACCTACCAATATACATAGAGGTGATCTTTGTCTTTTATTCTGTTTTTAAGACACCAAAAGCTAGCAATTGTTCCCCAATGAGGTAAGGACATCTGCAGTAAGGTCATGAACCCAACTGATATCGGGTATACTTTGCATGTATTTGCTGACTGTGGGCAGGCACAAGATTATATTAAGGCCACTTTTACAAGAGGTGCTTGAAGCACCTCTGAAGCCCTGTATTGAAGAGGAAAGCTGCGCGGGGAGTGTTTACATGCTTCCCGCGCTACTGGAAGTGACGTACTGCCCATTCTCTTTAGTGGCTGCAGATGCAGGGCTTTCACGAGGTGCATTCTGTAGACCTGAAAATTGAGGTCTACAGAACGCGCATTTTGAAAACCCTGTCTGCAGCTGCCACTGCTGAAAAAAGTGGGCAGCATGACACTTCTGGTAGCAGGGGAAGCGTGTAAACACTCCCTGTGTGTCTTTTGTCTTCAATACGGGGCTCCAGAGGTGCTTCAAATGCCTCGTGTAAAAGTGGCCTAAGTCTCAAAATAAGGCCACATAAGCAAAGATTTGGAATACTACTGACCTAAAGAAAACAATTATAAAAGGGTCATTAAGTCTCTAACGTAGCAAGTTATTTAACAGTACTAAGTAAAGAACTAAGTAACAACAAAGTATTCAAATACTAACTTCATGGAGCTCATACATAAAGTTACTGCAAGGTTCAAGTCTTGGCAGGATCAAGAGCCAAGGTTTTTGACTGCAAGTGTGTGACTACCATACTATACTAAACTGAAATAATTTTTAATTAGAATTGTTTTGTCTTATTGTTAGAGGTATATCTAACAAAGGTAGATCTTGCGAAAGCTAGTTTACTCCAGAGTTGTAACGTTTGCTGTCAAGAGGCTCATAAATATCCTCATTTCCTCCATTGTTGGTTAAGGCCTGAACAGAGCCTTTGCGCATATTATCACATTTGAAGATCGAGGCAGGCACTTGCGCACCAGGTGCAACAGAGCGCTTATAAAAACTTGGCTATTGAGAGCATTGCAACAGTGTGTGTGTTTACTTAAAATGGGTGGATTTTGGAAACTGCCAAAGTATTATTTGTAAGTCCCTCAGCTTTAGCTAGCCATGCAAATGGTATGCTGTCCAAAAGTATGATGAAGTTGGAACAGAGAAAAAGGTATTTCTGAGTCCTCTGAGACATTTTGTATACTGCAGATGGCTGTATCTCCTTGTTGATCTGAATGAGCAAAGGAAAAGGTTTCAGAATCTCTCCCCACTTAATTCATTTAACTCCTTCATGCATAAGCATCATTGTCTCAGTGGGGTATGCTGTAAGAAATCAAGAATGAGAACAACAGTGGGTCATTGTTCAAGGTCACTTGACAGAACTGGCTGACGTTATTGTGCTAAAACTCGTTAAATCAGCATCTAATCAACAAAAGATCTAACGTATTAATCAACGGTTCTTTTTACTCGGGCAAACTGCCATTAAAGCGAGAACTAAGAAAGGATTTCAGAATTAGATTATAATGTAGCTTTGTGGATCTACACTGTAGATAAGATGCCACTAAGTTATGAGTTGGCTATCAAATTTCTCTTTAAAATTGAATCAAGTACATAACATGCAAGAATTATATTAAAACAGTATTTATAATAGTACAGTGAAATAAAAGTTTTGGTCTGCATTCCTCAAACTACTTACTCTGGAGTAAGTGACTTAAAAATTGAAGCCTTATTGTTTTGCAGATGTACAGGGTGGGCAAAGTTTCCTAATCCCAAGAGCTGTATTAATTTACTACAATGGCACCAAAGAGTCACACATGGCTCTAGAGCCACAGTTTACCGACTTCTACACTAGTACAATTTACTAACATTTATTTCATTTACAAAACAACTGGATTACACTGTTGGGTTTCAGTGTGTGAATGGCACACGTCCACCTATGTTCTGCAGATGTACATTGCAAACAGCTAGTTTGTGTACTAGCTGCTTTCTTAAATAGAATGTGGTTACCCTTCTTAGCAAGATGTATGCAGGTATTATTTCTATAAGCCCTTGCTTTACAACAAAATGTAGTAGAAATTCTATACTGCTTTGTTTGTATTCCTGATTGGCTTGATTCTGCTCCCCTTCAATTCAATAGAAAAACTCCCATTGACCTTAATGAGGGCAAACCCACGACATGTTACGTGTGTGAAACAGTGAAAGTTATAATGGACCCATACTGTAATAATCTGATATTGTTTATATCAAAAGAAAATGCATGAGATAATCCAATACCAAACTTAACCAATGTCTGCAAAATGCAAAAAGTTATTTTGCACACCTGTTAGGCTTATTTACTTTGTGGAACTATATACATGGAGAAGGCTATCTCTCCTCTGACCCCCATCCTCCCTGCTTGGCATTTTTAATTTTTTTATTTATTTTAATAGTTTTCTTACCCCACCCCTCCTGCCACAGGCAGCTTGGGGCGGCTTACAACAGCAATGAGATAAAACCACAATAAAGCTAAAACCATATTTAAAACAATAATCCATTAAAACCGTTCATAAAAGGCATGGGGGGGGTCATTTATCATGAGATTGTGAAGAGGGTGCACCCTTTTGCTCCAAGGTCAGGCTCGTTGGCTAGAGGGGACCTAGATAAAAAGGAGTGGCTGGGACATTTTTTAGTGGTCTCCCAGACGTACTTCAGCTTATGGGGACTTTTTGGCCCACTTGACAGCCTTTGTTGATCCACAGAACACAGGAACAGCATCCTCCCTCCTACTGGGTCTAAGCTAGTTAGGGCGGGGAGGAGGTGGCTTTCCTTGGCTCTGCTATGAGCTTGTACTAATCATATCAGTAGAGAAACTGGGAAGGAGGGTTTTTTTTTCTTCCCGCACCATGTTGTCCTCCTTTGGTGAGGTTTTCTCATCTTCCCTACAGTCATCACTGGGAAAGCTCCCACTTAGAAGGAATTAGTTTGGTTAACTCTCCCTCCTTGGTGGAGGTATGGGTTCAGGAAACTGTACTGGAGTTGTGATGTTGATTTGGGCAACAGCGTGCTGATGTCTCTCTCTCGCAACTAGGGTTGAAATGAGCAGCTAAATTCCTACTCGCAAGTAATTTTGCCATCTTGGGAAAGGGAAATGATTTTTTTTTCCAATTGTTTACTGATACATTTTCTCAATTCTCAAAATACTGTGAGATATTGTCCCAATGCACTGACTCCGTTTACTAGTCTTTACCATGTACTGTTCACTTACCGTTTTCTTCATTGTCAAGGAAACTGCTTCACTTCCAGGTTTCTATCTGTCTGTTTGCTACATTTCTGAGCCAATCACTGTGTGAATAGCCCACCCCTTAAACCTCCCTCCTGACTGTCCAGTCATAATTTTTTTTAAAACAGTGTCTCCATTCCAGTGCTCCAATCAGAATTGTTGTTGTTGTATGTTGTTCTCTTTGCTTTGACCAATCTTCAACTGGATTGCAGGTTTTGTATCTGCATACCAACCAATATGACAAGGAAGTCAAGGGAAAATGGAGTGCAGAGAAGCTAGAAAAAATGAGGTAATACCACTCAGGATTTGAAACTGATGGTAAAGCAGTAAACAGCAAAGCAATAAATGGGATCCCAGTAAGGCCATTATCGGTAAATCAGGAAATGAAATGGCAATCAAGACATTGCCAAGGACTGAGAGGTTCTTGATTTGAATGAGATGGTATCGGGAATTGGGATTCAGTGGGAATTCCTGTTTTTGTGAAATATCATTTCAGCCCTATCTGTGAGCCTAGAATGGACCCTGTTTGAGATGACTTGCATTTTCGGTGGACACTGGCACTAGGGGCATATGCATGTTCTTTTGCAGACTCTTAAGAATTTGTGGTTCCTTGTTAAATTCTAACCCTGTCTCTGCATCTACCTTCTGCCTGCTGTTGACAATGCTGCTTAAAGACATTTCCTAGGGGGATTTTTAATGTTTTTTAGGTGTAGTTTTAGTTGTGCCCCTTTTCAGTAGGGATGAAATGAATGCCCTATTTCTCATTAACAATGATCTTTCCCATCTTCAGGTGCACTACTAAAATACCAAACAATCTTAATTTGGGCACAAAATATTCATTTTGTATTTGTTTGATCACTTTGGTATTTCGATCCTTTGGTACCATTGCATGCCAGACAGTTAAGGAACAGTGTTATTGCAGTATCGCAGAGGTGGGCAAAGTTTCCTAATCCTTCCTGCGAACCGCATCCATTTACCACAATGGGGCCAAAGAGTCGCATGTGGCTCTGGAACCACAGTTTGCCTACTTCTGCACTATTACTAGTAGCACAATAGCAAGGTTATGAAGTTTAGGAAACTGTTTGGTCCAAACAGTGCTGAATAGTACTGAATAAACAACCAAAATACTGAAATAACCAATATAACCAAACTACAATAAACAAAATACTAAAATGGCCCAACAAAATTACCAGGAAATGAGCATTCATTTTGGCAAATAAATGGTATTTCATTTCCTCTTCACTAGAAAGAGAAAAGACCAAATTAATCAAATATAGCATTTACCCAAAGAAATAGTTTTCAGCTCTACTCTTCAGTTCCAATAGTATGTTTCTTTTGTAGATGACACAGACATGTCACTAGCCTGTCTTTTAATACTATTTTGCAAACAGTGCTCAGTTTACATAGGTATCTTAATGTTAGCAAAGCAATAAGTATGTAGCAGTTTCCCTTTGGGGTAATTTATTATGGAGCTATTGCCAAAACATGAAATGCATGTGACATTCACAATCACATCTTCAGTTTATTCATGAAGGAAAAGTGTCCTTCCTAATTCAGAGGCTGAGCCAATTATCTACTGTATATTGTTTCACTCTCCAGCTTCTGGATAGATATAATAATACGTGTTATGACTATCATGTGGCTTTTGCTGTTACAGCTGAATATCAAAGGGAAAACTCGTGGTTGCTAGTTTCTTTGAAACAGTATCTCTGAATTCACTAAGTCTGTTGTTCGCAAGGTTATAGATTGTTATTTCTGCCCTAAATATTAGTGTGTTTTTTCTTTGTGTTTGACATGCCTTGCCTTGTAACATAGATACAAAATATTATTTTCGCTTGTTCATGTAAAAACTCTCCTGCTTCTCAGTGAGGACTAAGGTGACATTTGCTACTAACAAACTGTTATGTTCCTATTTATCAATTTACCCACAGTGCTGTCTGGTATTTCTAAAAGGTTTTTCCTTGTATTTCATGCTTCCAGAGTAATCTCAGAAAAACATGAATGAGAGGAAGTTAGTATGAAAACCTTGATATGAGAACATTGGTTTGCAAAGTCCTGGCAAAATCTGCCTCCCAACCTTCTTTATTAGGGGTGGGAATTCCGGTTCTCCTGAGATTCGATATTGCCGGTATTTGGGTGTATCGGCTTAATCCGATAAATCCGATATTTACCTGTACCGGCATACCGGATTTTTAACATTGGCCGCGGTACCGGATTTTTTACATTGCGGCCATTTAAGTCATTTTTTACATTGCAGTACCAGGGAGATTCGATACCGGTACATCCGGTATCCGGTATTCTCCCCGGTGTCCCACCCCTATTCTTTATGAATGCTGCAAAACAGAACTTACTATTTTTTCCCACGTGGACTTTACATTAATCACATGATCCTTGTGACTGTGCTCCTCTCCTTTTCATAATGCTGCAAGAGTAGCATTTAGGAGAATATATTCATTGCATTAATGACAGTTACATAAGCAATGTAGTAGCTAGACACAGTAGAAGGGCCAAACAACTTGAGAGTTAACAGGGTTCTCGGGGCCACTGTACTAACACTTTTCATCTGTATGATTTTTTAAACCTAGCTATTTTGGATACTAACACTACAATCCTGAAACCACTGATCCCAGAGAGACTACACAAATTAAATAGTTTTAGGACTGTAGCTTAAATAGGACTGTAGGAACAAATCAGATCAATCTTGCCATTTAAATTGCAAAACAAATATCTGTAATTTTAATACCTGTTGAAAAAAAGATTTATCAGTATTCTGTAATGCAACTATTTTTCAAATAGATTTTATTTATTAATTCATTGATTTACATAGTTGATATTCCCCCTCTCTCCCCCCCTCCCCCCCGCCTCGAGCAGCTCGGAGTGGCTTACATATTCAACAAACAATATAAAACAATATAATTCTAAAAATCCATTCCACCAAATGCTTAAAAAAATAAAGCCCCCCCCCTTATCAACTCCCTCCCACCCTCCCCTCCACCAAACGCTGGAAGTTGAGTAAATCCGAACAGGGGCATATTTCCTCCAGAAGGGATTTCCACAGTAACGGAGCAGCTGCTGGGAACGCCCTCCTCACAGTGGCTACCCGTCAAAAGTGCAGGACCTCCAGAAGGGCATCCCCAGACGACTGCAGGGACCACCCTGGATCATGGGTGATAAGGCAATCTTCAGGTAGGTAGGACCCAGGCCATTTAGCTCTTTATAGGCCAACACCAGCACCTTGAATCGGGCCGGAAGACTATAGGCAGCCAGTGCACAAATACTTACATATACCACTTTGAACTTTAGGTGCACAGTTCCTGTGGGTAAAATAACCATGTTACCATGCAAGACTTGGCTGGATTTCCTACTCTGCACATAAGTGCATGAGTGGATTGATGCACGAGGTCCCTAATTATTGAAATGTAGACATACCAAAACACATCACAGGAATTGTGCACCCAAAGTTCAAAGTGATATATGTAAAGTATTTGTGCATGCCTTCCTCATTTGAAAACGCTATATTTTGTCTGGAACACACTGGGGTGAGGGGTCTGGAGGGAGTCATGGCAGGATCAGGTCCAGAGAGACAAGAACTGGCACACAAACCAAGGGAAGGACAGAAGGACAGGCAAACAGAGTGGTAGAGTGGGCTGACGGGAAGTTGAAGACAGGCTTCTCAGCAGACTCAAGGGCAGATGTAGAGAGGGCTTCTAGGTGGACAGTTAGGCACAGGGAACATAAGCAGGCAAGTAAACAGAAGGAGAAATAGGACACAAAAAACAGATGATCCATCCAACTTCCTGTGGTTACAGACCTACCTCTTATATGGCAGACAATCAACCAGGAAGGAAGCTGGGGACTGCCGAGGGGGCATATGGCCTGATCCCCAAGGGAAGGCCATCGATACAAAACCTGGGCCATTGACAGAGTAAGCTGTAGGTGCTGAGGAACTGACCGCCACCATCTCCAGGGCCCCAAGGATGCTGGTTCAAGTCTCAGTCCTTACACATCTAGTGTTCTCTTTGAGAAAAGTTCTACCAGTTATTTTGTGATTATTTTATCAATTTGGCAAAATACTTGAAAACCAACAAACATTGTGGGGAAAATGTAGTTCCAGACTTTTAGGTCAGCTGAGGTGTGGATGGCCCAAGTGAAATTGCAAGACCTCTATACTGATCAAGACCTCCTAAGCTTGATCAAGTCATTATAGTCAGACACCTCCCTCCAGATTAGAGTTGACCACATGGGGTCTTTATCTGTCCCAGTCTCCACTTCGTGTGGTGTGAGACAGGACTGCCTTTTGGTGCCTATATTGTTCAATCTTAATGTGAACAACATAATTCTGACTCTGAGGGATACGAGATATTATATGAGTCCTAAACTGGGGCAGGAAAGGGTTAGCATCCCGCTGTATGCAGATGACAGGGTCCTCCTCTCTCAGACCCGTCTAGGTCTGCTTTGCCTAATGAGGGATTTTTGCTTATTACGTCATCAAGAGGACTTAGTCATTAATTATGACAAAACAAAAGTTATGGATGGATGGTTCATGAATGGGCACAAGTTGGAGCAAGTGCATAACTTTAAATACCTGGGCATAGTTTTTTCATCCAGGGGCAAATGGGGACCCCATTTGAACTACACCAGCCAAGTGGCCTCTGCTACAGCAATTGCTTTGAGGTCTGTCTTTAAACCTAAAGGGGGCTCCATGGTTGGCCCAGCCAAGAAAGTGTTGGAGGCAAAACTAGTTCCTCAGCTGTGCTACAGGGCCCAGGTATGGGGTGGTTCTCCTTCAACACTTACTCCATTGGAGGTGGTGTTTAGCCAATGTCTAAGGACCATTCTGGGAGCCCCAGAGGCAACACCATTGGCTGTTTTAGATTAGAAGTAGGTACAAGATCTATTACTTCTAGAGTATAGAGGGCTGTATTGGTCTTTTGGCTTAGAATTGTTCACTCTCTTCCTAGATCATTAATACAGCTTTGTTTAATTGAAAAATAAAAAATCCTGATGGCCAATCATGCACTAGGGACCCATGGCGGGAGTGGGTACACAAGCCTATCAACTTATTTGGTTTTTCTATGGAATTTTTGTTATCAATACCTTTCTCTAGTGCAGGTAGACAGCTTAAAAGGAAGGTAAATGATATAGATTTGCAAAGTGAAACTAGCAAAATCAGTGCCTTGGTTTGAATTTTGAATCCCTGGGCTCTCTGAATCTAAATATTGTTTAACTTTGAAGAATTTGTTGCATAGAACTGCTTTTACAGCTCTGAGGATCCAAACTATGGATACTATGGTACTCCAGGGCCGTTATAACGGGATGGCATATGTTGACAGAGTATGCATGTGTGGTGCAGGTCAAATTGAAGACCTTCCATACTACCTGTTGTTTTGTTCTATTTACAAGAAGCCACGTGCTAAACTATATGGGACGCTTAAGTTAAAATGCCGAGGGACTAGCCTGTTGTTAAACAGCTGGAGTATTTACTTGGCGATTCTAAGGAATTGATTACATTAGCAGTTGCTTCCTTTACATACATTGCAGCCAAGCTCCGTATACAATATTGTCAGTATATATTAGATAAAAATAGTCAAGAGCTAATTTAGTTAATAATGGGATTATTATTTCCTTGAAATATTTATGTATGCTTCTGTATGTTTTTATGAATGTATATTTGTTTATTTGATATACCCTCTGGCTGATTCAATAAATTTTATATATTTGATATATTTGGGTGGACCAAGGACAATGAAGCAGGACTGAGGTCCAAGGTTGAAGCCTTGCAGAATTGGGGTCAAAGGTTGAGCAAGCTGGGATCTAGAAACAATTTAGTAGTCATAGTAAGTAGCTGAGAAGTCTGTCTGGTGAGCAGGTGTCATACTGAGGGACCAGGCAAGCTGGAGTCAGGAGTCTGTAGCCAAGAGATCTCTCCGGGGAGCAAACATCATTCCAAGAGATATGCCAGCCAGGGTCTAAAGCCAATGCAGGAGTCAAAGGTTGTTTTCGGACGTTACAGGCGACCGGTTCATCACAGTGGATTCCCGACGGGGGTGAACAAAACAACCACCCCCTGGGGTGAATAAAAGCCCCGAACAGATGTGACGGGACCGAGACCATGGCCAGGAATCAGGCTGCCAGATCACGGCCCGGGGCAGCGCAACAGACGTGACACCAATTCCCAGCCGTGGTCAAAACACCCAGAACCCACCGGGCAGGGGTAGGACACAGACATGGCCGCCTGAGGGCAAACGAAGTCAAAAGGCACAAAAGGGAACACCCACACAAGGGAAATGGGAAGGGAGGGGGGAGAGGGAGAAGAGTCACACAGTTACCACACACAGCAGGCACACAGGCAGCAGAGCCACAGCGGAACACACAGCACGAGCACACGCCTGGGCACACACACACACAAAGGAAGGGAAGGGGGACACAGGCACCTGGACAACACACAAGGCACAACAGGAGCAAAGGGGGGGGCGAGACACGGAAGAGGGGGCGGGAAACCGCAAAGGGGCAGGGCAGGACACAAGCAACAGCAACCACAACCCCCACAGCAGCACAGTCTGCCCGGGCACCCCCACAGCAACACAGGCAGTCTCTGAAAGGGGGGGGGCAGGACCTCGGGACCAAGGCACAGCAGGGGCCCGCAATGCACAGCGAGCCAGGCGAGAATGGTCCTGGAGGCACACAGAGACCCCACACTCACTGAGGGGCTGATGGAGGGCAGCCAGGACAGCCGGTGCTGCACTGCAGGTCCAAGGATGCACACACACCCCCAGAGGAAGCACCGAGGGCCAGTCCGGGGGTGCCAGAACCCCCAGGTCACACAAGCACCCAAGGGGGGGGTGGCAGCAGGTGGCAGCCCTGGCGGGTGGGGACAGGTAGCTGGACACAGGCAGGTCAGTGAGGCCATGCAGAGCGCTGCACCTAGGCACCAGGGAGGGCAACCACGGAGGGAAACCCCGGGTGTGCAGGCAGACCGGGGGGTGGGGCCCAGAGGGGGCCCAGGGCCACAGGCAGGGGCAGCAGCACCCTGCAAAGCAGGCCTCACCACAGCATGGCAGAGACATCAGGGAGGGAGCAGCCAGTGGGGACCGGCCCCCTCAGACAGGGGTGGGAGCCCACATGGGGGCAGGACACCGGGGGGCCGGGAGGAACACCGGGACTCACAGGCAGCCACTGGGGGCCACTGCGGGCCCAGGGGCCGGGCGCCCCACCCGGTAAACCAGGTGGGGCCAATGGATCAAGCCCCAGAGGTACCCCAGAATGGACATGTGGTGGGCGATCAGGTAGTAGGCCTCGAAGGGATCATGCAAGGAGAGACCCAGCTGGACGTCCGAATGGGACCACACCCCCAACAGGGCTGACAGCTCCACCGTGGAAGGCTCCAACACACAGCAGGCAGCAGAAGGGGGCCAAGGAAGATGTCTCAGCTCCAGCAGGCAGTGGTACACCGCCGCATGGGTGCGCTGGTACCCACGTGCCCCATGAACACAGGCAAAGTAGGACACGGCCAAGGCAGGACCACCCTCAGCAAGGCACAGCGTGTAGGCGCCCATCCCACACACACTCAGTGCAGACACGGTCTCAGCCTCAGACCAGGGCACATGAGAACACTGCTTGTCTGGGATGCATCCATCAGGGAAGCGAACTAGCCCCAGGGTGCCTGCATTCAGCCGGCAATCATGAGCGCTCACCTCATAGCTGAAGTAGCAAAGTCCAGAGCTCAAGCTCGCAAAGGCACCTGCATGGCTGGCCGGGCTGCCCAGGAGCAGCTGCACGGCTGGGGTATGCCACAGGTCACACAGAGACATGGTCTCATGGAAGGTCCAGATATGGGGGCCCCATGGGGGCTGGGGAGCGGGAGCCCGGTGGATGGACAACCAGCCATGGTCCAGCTAGACAGGGAGAATAACACCACGGACAGGGTGGCACACATACCCTCCAGGGCTGGGAGGGCCTCCGAGGGGTCTCAAGGACAGGGAAAGTGGCCACGGACTGCAACATTGTAGCACAACAGAGCGAGGTGTGCGGTGCGGACCCAGCACAGCTGGCCAGCACAATAGCACTTACATAACAGCTAATTGGGATGCCAAGGCCACGGTGTTGCAAACAGGCATGTGGGGGTGGTTGATGGGTGAAGGCATGCAGCTGCAGAAGAAGCGCACGGAACCGCGCGCCCATGCAGGTGCGAGCATCCATGCACAGCCAGCATGCATAACCATGGGCACACCCACAGACCCATGCACCCCATTGGGGGGCCTGGCCGGCTGGGGGCAGGCCCCCGGCACAGCCACCCAGTGGAGGGCCATAATAAATGTCCCACAACCTCCAAGGCCCCCACCACCATGGAGCGGGACAGGGTAGCCACCTACTGAATGCACCTCGCGCTCGCGGCCAAGTGGTACTGCGACCACACTGAGCAGCTGCGCCTCCTTGGTGCGGAGGTACACCTGGCCGCCCGGTTGCAGGTTTCCCTGGCCTGGAGAGCTGCAAGTGCCCGCAGGGCGCACCAGGGCCAGAGGAGAGCCCGTGCCCGGCTCAGGGCCCAGAGGCTATCCGGGGCAGACTGGCAGGCCATGAGCCGGGCCTGGATCCGGCCCGTGGCATTCCGTGAGGCAGCCAGGCACCTCCTGTGGGCGAGGGAGACCATGCGCCAGTCCGTTCTGCTCGCTATGCACATTGAGAGGCGCCTATGGGTCGCAGAGCGGCCACAGGGTTGGTGGGCGAGGGTGCTGGCCCTGTGGGATGAGGCAGCCTGGAGGGCCCACCTCAGGATTGACAAGCTCACCCTGCTGTGGATAGCAGAGCTCCTTACGCCCTGGCTAGAGCGAGAACACACCTCCATGAGGACCCCCATCCCCATGGTCCAGTGGGTGGCCATAGGGGTCTGGTCCCTGGCAACACCCAACTCCTGCCGGTCCGTGTCCCAGAACTTCGGGGTAGGCCTCAGCACTGTAGCCTGTATCCTCCGGGATATGTGCCAGGCTGTGGAGGGCATGCTCCTGGACAGGACGATCCAGCTGGTGGACCAGGAGGCCGTGATGTCGGGATTCACGGCCGGAGGCTTTCCCAACTGCATGGGAGCCATGGACGGCACCCACGTCGAGATCCTCCGCCCCTCCACAGGGGAGGCATCAGATTATGTGAACCGGCATGGGTACCACTCTCTGCAGCTGCAGGCAGTTGTGGATCATCGGGTCCGGTTCATAGACATCTTCACGGGCAACTCCAGCCACAGTCACGATGCCCGGATCATGACCATCTCCCCCTTCTATGCCCGGATGTTCCAGGGGGATTTCGCTGACATGGGGATGACCTGGATTGAGGGGGTACCGATGCCCCCCTGTATCCTGGGAGACCCTGCCTACCCCCTCACCCACTGGTTGATGAAGGTCTACCCTGTCACACAGACCCCTGCGGAGGTGCTATACAATACCTGCCTGTACTCCAGCAGGACCGTGGTGGAGCGAGCCTTCAGGGCCCTCAAGCAGCACTGGAGGAGTCTCGCTGGGCACCTGGACTACACTGTGGAGACCTCCTCCCTGGTGATCAGGGCCTGCTTTGTGCTCCACAATGTCTGCGAGACCAAGGGGGCAGCCCTGGAATACCCTGAACCCCACCGGGCCCCCGGGCCCATGCCCCTGTACGTGAACGCCGAGAACCCCAGAGAGTACCATTATGCCCAGCGCATCCGGGACGCCCTGGTGAGGCATATCACCTGGGGGGCCCTGGTGTGAGGGGCTTCCCTCCCTGGACCACCCCCTGGGGTTCCCAGGGGCAGCCCCTGTGGGGGTGCGCCCCCCCTGTCACCCACATACGGGCCCTGGAGGCATACATGTGCTTAAACATTTATTTCACCTGCATGTACATGTGACCCCTCCACCTCTCCCTCCACCCCTGTAGTGCCCCGGCCCCTCTAGTGCCCTCCCTCACACTGCCCTCCCCCTCCCTCCCCATCCCCCCCTCGTTTCTGGGGTCTTCCCCGTGAGTGTGAGCCATGGATCCCGGTGAGCTCCTCTCCCTCCACTGTCTGTGTTCCCAGCAGTGTCCTGGACCTCCTCCAGGTCCGGCAGGGGGGGCCATGAGTGGGGGGGGCCGGGACCCAGGGAGCCCCCTGTGGCGGCTGCACCCTCCGGAGGGCTGGGGGGCACCGGGAGGTGGATGCACGGCCCCTGAGGGCGTGGGGCCGGCTGGGGTGCCTGAGCAGGGGCACCGAGGGGCCTGCCGTGGGGTCCTGGGCAGGCAGGGTGCCCGGGGGTGCGGCTGCCATCACGTAGGCGCACATCATGCCAGCTTGCAGTAGCAGGGAGGTCCCAGTATCATGGGACCTATCCATCTTCGCAGAGTGCTCCTGCACCATGCCTGTGATGGCTGCTCCAGCCTCCCGAGCGCCTCCACCTGCCTGCTGTGCTCCCAGCGCTCCCGCCTCCACTCCTGGCACACCTTGGCCTGGAGCCTCATGTCCCTTGCCTCTGCCCACTCCAGGGACTGCTCGATGGCCGCTTCCATCCGGTCCATGGTCGCTATCATCCTCTCCCCCTGTTCCTCCGAGGTCCGGACGATCTCCTCCGCCTGGTCCTCCCTCCTCCTGCGGACCCGTGCCTGGTGCTCCCTCATGTGCTGCGATGGGGCCACGGGCCCTGGGGATGCTGGCTGCTGGGGTTGCCCTGTGGGTACGGGAGCATTAGTCCGATTCTGACCCGGGCCCCTACCCCCTGGCCGTGATGGGGCAAGGGCCCCACGGGCCCCCAGGAAGCTTGCCAGGCCCCTCCCCACCCCCAGACCCCAACACCTCCCACCCCCTCCGACTGTCCGGGGAACCCCTCTCTGCACCCCGGGTTGCCCTCCCTACTGAACCGCCTGCCTCACCTGGTTCCTGCGCCTGCTGGTGGGTCTTCTTGGCAGCTGCCTGCTCAGTCACCTGGGTCTGGTGCCGGGGTGTCTGCGGGTGAGGAGGGGGGGTTGTGGGTGTAGTAGTGTGCGGTTGGACGACCTGGGGCTGGTCCCCCTCCTGCCTTGGTATTGGGGGGCTGGGGCTCGGGATGGGGCTCGGGCTGGGGCTGGGGCTCGGGATGGGGCTCGGGATGGGGCTCGGGATGGGGCTGGCCCATCCATACCCCCTTGGCCCCTGCCCCCATGGGCCTGGTACCTCCCCCCTCCAGGTCACCCGCTTACCCTCTATGTCAGTCTCGGATCCTTCCGAGGCCGGCCCCTCGGTGTGGGAGTGCTCCCCCATGGACCACTGGTTGAGGGTAATGAGGGTGCCGGTCTCGGACTCCACCTTCCCAGCCTGGGGGTGGGTGCTCTCTGGGCTGCTGTCTGGGGGGGCTGCAGGTGCCGGGGGCCCCGGGGTGATTCTCCTGGGGGTCCAGGGCCCTGGAGCTCGTGTCTACCAGGGGGGTGGCAAGTGGAAGGGGTACCTCAGCCCATTCCCTGCCCTGGACCACAGTGCTCCCAACGAGCCATGGGGTGACTATGGACCCCTTCATATGCAGGATGCGGTCCAGGGCATTGCAGAATGGGGTGGTCTGGGCTCCATGCCCAGGCCGCCTATTGTTGTCCCGGATGGCCTTGTACCCCCTCTTCAGCTCCTTGGCCTTTGAGCGGCACTGTGCCATTGTGCGCTGATGCCCCGCCACCTCCCTGTCCCGCACTATGTCCTGGTAAACATGCTCATTGCGCTGGTTGAGCGCGAGCTCCAGCTGGTACTCCAGGGTCCCCCATATTCTTATGAAGTCACGGGTCTCCTGGACCCCCCACTGGCCCCCTCTGTGGTATGCCTTCCTCCCTCTTCTCCACTGTGGTTCTTCCTCCTCCTCCTCCTTCCTTCCTCCTCCTCCTCCGCCTCCTCCTCTGCCCGGGCTGGTCCAGTGTCCTCCGGGGGCTCGTCAACCTGGGCGCTCTTCCATGTCTGCAGGAGGCAGGGGGTGGGGGGTTTAGGGTTTGATGCATGCCCTGGCCCCTCGCTGAGTGCCCCCTTGCCCCTCCTCCCTGGTGGGAGCCCGGGCTTGCCCCATGCCCCCCCTCGTGCCCCTGCTCCCCTGCCCTTGTTTCCCCTTACTCGTTTCCTGGGTGCCTCCTCCGCCCCCATTCCAGCTGACGTCCCCGGGACGTCGTGTCCTGCCTGCTGCTGCGGGTGTTGTCCCTGCACCTCCTCCATCATCAGCACGACCCCCTGCTCCCCCTCCTCTGCTTCCTCCACCACTGCCACTGCCTCCTCCTCCTCCTCCACCCTCACTCTCTCGCTCACCACTCTCTTCCACCTCGCTCCATCCCGCCACGTTTCCCTGCTGCAGATTTCCCTTTAAATCTCCCTCCGGTGGTTGTGTTGTTGCTGGTTGCCTGGCAGCGACGCTGCGTGCATTGTCCACGGCTGGGGATCATTTTCTTTGTTTCCGCCCAGGGATTGGCGTCCAGATGCTACTTTTTATTGTTTCCCGATGGGAATCTCTTTGACCACGCTTCCCGAGATTTTGCCCTGGGTAGCCCGGGAAGCATGGTTGAAATTGACCCCATGTGGGTATTGAGCATGGTGAACATCTGGCAGCTGCCTAACAGACGTTCAGGGCTCTTTGGCCCCGCCGCAGGATTGAGTGTGGTTCAGTGTGGTTGAGTGTGATCTCTTAACGTCTGAAAACACCCCAAGCCAGGAGGTCCATCCAAAGAGAAGGGAGTCAAGGAGTGTGGCAGGTACAGGACTGAGGCTGTATTTTCACCTTCAGGGCACAAAATCCTGCCCTGACATGCACGAGAGAACCCGCGGCAGATCCCCATTCACACCAGCTCTTTTTCCGTCGGCCGGCTTCTCTGTGCCGCCGCGTCTTCCCTCGTCCCTTCTGCTTCCGCCACTGAAGTGAGAGCACAGCCTGAAGATCAGGTGGAGGGATATTGGTGTTGAAGAGGGAAAGTGGGTAAAAAGGACAGGAGCCAAGAAGAGTGTGCAGGGCCACTACAAAGTGTTGAGCTGCTCTGAGGAGCCTGCAGCTGTATCAGGCTAATATAACCAGCTATGGGTGCAAGAGGCCAATGAAGAGGCAGATAGAATCAAAGTTTCATAAGAGGCTCATCTGGGCTGCCTCAGGATTAGTAACACTGCTTAGCTGGGAGGGGGAGCCACAGAGTCAGAACTACAGAGGCCCTGACAGACACTTGCATTCCTCTCATATATTGTTAGCTTGAAAATTACCATACCTTCACCACTGTCTTTCTGTTGTTTAAATGCTATGTATACAGATCTGAAAGACAAGTAAACATGCACTGAATAATAAGTAAACATTAACAAAATCTTTGTCTAACTTTCATTTCTAAATACGTACGCAGACACTGTAGAACAGCAGTTCTTTAATTACTGGAGGATTGTGGGTGGGAGGCTTAGCTCTTGTCTGCCCCTGTACCCTTCCAGCTTGGTTTAGTGTCCTTTTTATCCACATTTGTCTCAGGCTGGCCAGCTTCACTCCATGCTAATTAGAGCAAAACAGATTCATCCGAGGTAATACAGCATGTTTCTGAGACATGTTATCTGTTCCTGTTCACATCAATGGGTTACTCACTTTGAAGTTTCTTCAACTCTGGTTAAATATTATTGTTGATATCCTTGTTGATATTTAACCATTGTCTCAACTATTTCTATCTCCTTCTCTCTGGAAAATACACACACACACACACGAATTTGTCCTCCATAGAGTACAAACGGTCTGGGCCCCTCATACCTTGGGGACCGCCTCACCTTCTGTGCCTCAGAGTGATCCCTGTGGTCTGCTGGGGGCACCTTCTTTTGTTTTCATTTCTGCTTTTGTTTTCATTTTTGCTTTTGTTTTCGCTTTCCATTTGTTTCAATGGAAAACACATTCTTAGCTTTAGCTTTTTTGTTTTTCATTATATGTGGCTGAGACTTGGAGGGATTGTACCTCCAATGGAAGGCATTATGTGTTCCAAATTTCAAAAAGATTGGATAAAGGAATCCAACTTTATAAGCAGTTGAATTATATTATTTTGCAAAAATTTTCATATACATTCTTAGCTGTAACTTCTTTAACTCACATTTAATGTAGGTGAAACTTGACAAGTTTATATCCCTTCCCACATTTACTATCTCTGCCAACTTTAAGAAGGATTGGATAAAGGGTCCTAGTGGTATAAGCAATTAACTTATAAATGTATGTCTGACTGTAACAACTTTGAACTCCAACCAGTGCATGTGAACTTTGGCAGGGCTATATCTCACACCTTCGGATCATTTCTGCAATATATCAGAAAGATGTGATAAAAGGTCTCAATTTTATATGCCTGAACAACATATGCAGAGAAGGAGCCTATGCCTGGGATTCTCTTACATGTCACTGTGGTATAAGGTCGGTTTGTGATGCCAATAGGTCAGCAGAAATGTCAACCAAATATTCTCAATCTGTGATGTGATCATCTCGGCATCTCTCCCCCACTTGTTACTGGGAAGTCAGAAGCACCTGTTTAGGAAAGAGTCAATAGAGATTCTCTTATGTCCTCTGTCACAGTGCTGCAGGATATGATTGTGATGATAATTGGCCAGCCTGGATGTGTAAACTATGACTACTTTCAAACATTTCCCCCGCCGCATGCATATTTGGGCTGTGGGGGGGAATGCGCAACCCGAATATGCACAGAGATCGGCCGGTCTGAAAGCTCCCCCCGCGCGACTTTACCGGCAGACATGCGCATGGATGCAGAGCTCAATTTCCTGCTCTGCATTCCTGCGCGTCTCTGCCGGCAAAGCCGCATGGGGGGGCCTTTCAGACTGGCCGATCCCCATGCATATTTGGGATGCATATTCCCCCCTCCTCCCCCCCCGCATCCCAAATATGCACGGCGGGGCATGTCTGAAAGTGATCTATGTCTCCTGATTGCTGGGATGCTATCCCCAAAGTCCCAGTTATGTCCCTTCTATGCCCGCCTGAGGGTTGCCCCCAATGTCCACCTCGAAGTCACTACCGATTGGTCCTATAAAGCTGGAAGCCTGCAGTAATTGGCCAGTGAATATGTCCATCAGTTTTTTGGGTTGCTTCATATCCTCCCTACTACATCCTCCCTCCCCCTGCCATGCCAGGTGCCTGCCTCCCGACTGGCACTGCATGTGCTACTATTTACCTGGATGATGGTCTTCAAAGAGACAGCTTCAATTGCTTATAAAATTGGGTCCCTTTATGAAATTGTCCTGTAGTTTGGCGGAGATGACAGGGAAGGTATGTGATACATTCCTGCCAAATGTCTTGTAAACAGGATGGAATATACAAATTTAATGTTACAGCTGAAAATGTATTATCAAGTTTATGTCTTATACCATCAGGAACCTTTATCCAATCTTTCTGAAAAGTGGCAGGAGTGTTAAGCTTGTGGAGAGACATAATATTCACAGGTGTCATGCAAATTGGACGGAAGATAAAGAAGGTGTAGCCATGAATGTGTATGGAGCTTTTCTTAAAATCACAACATCCAATTGCTTCTAGAATCAGTTCCCTTTATCTAATCTTTTCTAAAACTGGTACATGCAGTGCCCTCCATTGGAGGTACAATCTTCCCAAGTTTCATCAGAATTGATAATAATCAAAAAAGTTATAGCCGGAAATACATTTTTCAGTTTTTTCCCTTTATTTCAAAAATGAAATGTCATTTTCATTTCTATTTTAATTATTATTTGTTGTTGTCATTATTGCAATAATGATAATGAAAATGACAATTTTAGTTATCGTTATTGTAATAACAAAAATGACGTGCACAGCCCTGAGTTAAGGTTTATTAAGATGGATTCATACATTCCCAAGTTAAAGGTAGTGAAGGACAGTCTTATGCATTTGACTAAATTAAAAGTCTTTTGGGGGTTAACAGACAGTAGCCCACATCAGATGGGTGGCCAGCTGCCCGTCCATTAGGTTGCTGCCAGATGTTTGCCCACACCTGCCACCTGTCAGCCCCCCAGCTCCCACTCACAGCATCATCCCAGAGAATGTGGAACCCACCGTCATGCAGGCACATGCTGCCTAAGGTGGACAAATGTGTGCCCACGTGGCTGCCTCTGCTCTATTATGGTGTGCACATACAGGTGCTGTGCCTGTTTACTTTCACTTTTTGGATCTCTCCAAAAAAGTGCTTCAAAAAGCAAGAAAACTGATGAAAACCACAGCAGGGGCAACTTCCTGTACCCAGGGATCATCACGACTGTATGTCGGGAATGAGGGTGGAGGGAATTGAGCGCAGCGCATACCTGTCTGTCCCATTTGTTGTGCAGAACCTGCAAGTGGCGACTGATCACGAGCTCCATGGAGTAATCCTGGACTCCAGCAGGCTAATCTCTCATTTGTTTTCAACTTCGACTTCATAATTGAGATTCAGCATATCTAGAAATAATAATCATGGGACTGGGAAACAGCACTTTTTTGGAGGAGGACAGGAGTCTAGTGGATCAACACATTGGTACTGAGATCTGTCTGCCCTTCTGGAAGAAAGTCCACAAGATCTTGATGGGAAAACTGGCCCTGGTTTTTCCCTATGTCAGAGGCCAGTGTGGTCCTGTGGGATAGAAGGCTCAACTCACAACTTGGAGCTATGAGTTACAATCCTGGCCTGACTGGATGCCCTTTGATAAATACCTGCCTCTCAGCTTTGGTTTCCTATTTGTAAAATGGGGCTGCTGATAACATACTTGGCCAGCTAGCTAATGCCCTGTTGGGTTCCTCTGCTTTCAGATAAGACATAGGGTATTTTCACACGTTACGAGATCACAGTGAACCACGGTGAATACCCACCTGTGGTCACTGTGTCTCGAACGTCTGTTTGGCGGCCGCCAGATGTTTGCCATGGTCAATCTGCACATGGGGTCAATTTGAACCACGCTTCCCGGGCTAGCCGGGGGAATGTCCCGGGAAGCATGGTCAAAGAGATCCCCAGTGGGGACGAAACAAAAATAACGTCTGGCTGGGCGCCACGGCCCGGGATCACCGGCGGGATCCCGGGCCGTGGCAAATTCAGCCGGACGCTGCGGCCACATTGGCCCCGCCGCCCACCCGTCTCCCCAGAGGGCGGGCGGCGGGGAGCGTGGAGGGGGCAGGGCCTTGCGGCCGCACGTTGCGCCACGCAGCCCCGCCCCCTCCCAGATTCCCCGCCGGGATCCCCCGGCACGTCTGATATGGCGTGACAGGGTGACCCCGGCGGGGGATGGATGGGTTGTTTTCGGTACGGGGCCAAGCGGCCCTGTAACGTCTGAAAACACCCATGGATGACACGCATTATGTCTAAGGAGTTAAATTTGTCTGCCCCAAACTCCTCCTCAGAAAAAGACAAAAGGTTCCAGTTTGTCTAATCAATAACACTACAGCTCTTTTAATCTGAGAAGTAATTATAAAGTGAGTTTGAATGCAGCATAAATGAGTCAACAGAAGGCAAACACTGTGTGGCCTTCACATAAAAACTCATAATTAAACTCAGGAACAGGACTCCTTCCCCCTTTACAAAAACAAAAGAAATCCGTCAACTTGGCTCTGTTGTGTAAACTTGGATGCCATAAGGGCAACATCTCTATCTTGGTAAAACTGGGGGAAACTGCCTTGTAGGAGAGTGAAAAACTGCAGTGTTTCCCTTGGGAATGACTCCTACTGGCTTGGAGCTCTGGTGGTTTTGTGTTAGTAGCATTTGTTGCGTGAATAGTTAACATTTATTATTAATTGATGCTGTAATTAAAGCCATACTAGTGATTTCCATCAGCTTGCTCTCCAACTTCTACGGAGCTGTCTGTCTGGTTTTAATCAAAACCAAATGGTAATCCAAGTTCTCAGGCTGGAGCAACTAAGAGGAAATCATTCAGAGGAGGCAGAAGAAAGCAGAAAAGATAAACAGAAGATAGTTTCACAAAATTTGTATAGGACGAAGGGTGTAGATGCTGGGAGTTGCTCTAGAGATGTGATTCAGGCACCCTCTCAAACTGGAAAAAAGCAGCTACAAGTGTTTTATGTCAGCAAAATTCTAATATGATCAAGATGGAGTCTGCCCTTGTGCTTTTGCAGTGCTGGATTTGTGTGACTCTGGAGAATTCTCCGCAGAGGTAAAAGCTATATATGCCATTGCTTGTGTTATACCTACTTTTCAGTGTAATTACATTCTTTTCTCATGACCCAAGTAATCCTCATTGGTAAAACTTTCTCTTTACAGTATGCCTCTATAGACAGTAATGATATTCCATATATAGTCTGTGAATTTAATATTCAAAAAATGGAACTGCACTGGAAGCTTTCTGAAATGCTCTTTTGCTTAAGCCAATATTTCCTTGCTGTTTTCTCATTTCCTGCTTGGACAAGCAAAACATGTGAAATGCATTCAAAGATGTACTTGTGCTTTTAGGGGTAATTCTGCAGTTTTCATATTTATGTGAGAGAGTTGCAAACGTAATTATTTTTTTCATAGACTACAGTAAAGTGGGAAATGCTTTTCAATTAAGTTACAGCATCATAAAATCTTCGAAATAGTTTGTCACGGTTGTCTCAGTAGTCTGCTAAATCAACTCCTCTGAAAATTTCAGTCTCTCTCTCTCACACACACACACACCCACACCTCAAAGGCAGGAAATACTTTTCAGGCAATCTGGGCCTGCTTGTTGAGGCCCCCTTCACAAAACATCAGTCTGAATTTAGTAGACAGAAGTCACTGGGAAAAGCTTGACAGAATTCCGCTTAGTTAAGGCTCCCTCCAGCTGTAGAGGGTGTTTTGGTCAGAATCACACGTTGAGCAAAACTGCCTAGAATAGAGCAATGAGCTCAGCAACGAAATCTGAACTTTTATGCTAGCAGAGACTAGAACTCATTCTTTTTAGGGGGGATGGGGGATTGGTTGTGTTGTTAATGGTCAAAGTTTTTAGGGAGGTCATTTCTGTTATTTTCATCTTTTTCATCACATAGGTAAAGAAGCTGAGCAATCTTTTATACTTTTTATTATTATTATTAAAAGGTTTAAAAAATAACGCTGGTTTAAAATGTGAAGACATTTTCTGGAACTGCTTTTTCTACATTCAGGATCTCAACAGCAAAACCGGAGGTGTAAAAAGTCACAGTAAGTTGTAGACTGCAGAGCAGCTATGTTTATCAAGATATGCAGCACTAAAACAAAACTTGCTTAAGAACTATTCTTTTTAGTCTTTTTTTAAAATTTATATATAAATGTGAACGATAGGCTGAACTTTGTTTATTGGCAGTCATTTGTAAATAAATTTGTATGGTTTTGTTTGCTTATATTTTTTTATAGTCATAAAATAGGAAACCTAGAATGGTGAATGATTTTTTTTTCACCTTCCTTGCCAGTAGGGAGGGCATCTGGGGATATGGTGGCATTTTTCTCTTCACGCTTAGTACACTGAAGCAAAGCCATAGAGAGGGATATCGTCTGTAACTCACCAGATCTTGGTCTCAGCAGAGTTTCTAATTTTGTTGTCGGTACATCTTCATTTTGTTTTAACGTATTTTTTAAATTTTATTTTTCTAAATGTAACATTTCAGGATGTACTGGTTTCAAGTCTGGCCCTCAATGTAGGACTCATCTATCAACAGGAGAGGATTTAAGACTAATTTAATATAGTTGGATTCACTGTTTTGCCATGAAATATGCCATGGAAGCATATTTTGAGATAGAGTGTATGTTACAATGGTATTGATAAAGAACTGCAAATGTCATGAAAGGCTACTGATTGATTCTGTTTCTTGAGCCATATGTGCTCCGATACTCAAATTATTCCATTAGCACAAGACCCATTCATTTCAGTGCAGCTTGTGTCAACTGATAAAGCACTCTGAGGGTCAGGTTGCCTATTAGCAATAATCCCTTGTTGAAGTACTTACAGTGCAATTCAAATTCAATTCAGGATAATTCCTGTGTGTGTGTGTGTGTGTGTGTACACGTGCATGCACACACACACAGGCAGATGCTACTATTCCACATAAGTTGAATTAATGATGATGGCTTTGTGGACAATGGAAATGTATGTAACTGGAAGCGATACCATAAATATCACTTTTGTCTTTCTGTCTATCCACAGTGACAGCTATTACACACAAGTAACATGAGAGATTTTTTTCTCTCCCTCCGTGCGTCATTAAGACTCTATCCAGTTATTGGGCATTTATTCGGTAACTAAACATGAGTCATCTCTCCAGATATGTTGTGGAGAAGTGTCAAATGTGTTAACTGTGTTTTTACTTAATGTTATTTTAACAACAATGGGCCAGATGTTTCTTGCTGATGTGTGGCTTGAAGGGGAGCAAACTTGTGGGAAATACTCCACAAAAGGCTTGCACACCAAATATGACAGGTGGAGCAGTGGTTAACTTCTATTTGTACCCACTACATCAGGCAGACATCGTTCCTTATGAACATCTGAATGGTAGATGTTCTCTGAGGGTGTTTTACTACCACGCATGGCCACACATCAACCATTCATCTGAATACTGGCATGAAGGTTGTGGGGGGGGAATGCATGCTCTCATGAACCACTCAGCACCCACTCATGGCCACACATGAAGCACTGCCAAAAAATCTGGAGTGCGCCATGCAGAGAAAGCCAAAGAAGTGTGTGTCCACTGACAACCATGCATCCCATGTCTGTATGAACTGGGACGCCCACCCATGCCAGCGGACAAGTCCACGACTGGCCACCTCGCTGGTCACCCACAGCCCTGCTGGGAGCTCTCTGAAGAACTCTTAAAAGACAGGTGTGCAAAATATACCATCATGTTGGCTCAAAGCACAACAAACCCCCCTCGTGATGCACGAGAGAAGAGCCAACACCATGGAGGACAGTAGCTCGGACAGCAGCTTCCTGTGTGTCTCGCCCAGTATGAGCCTCTGTTTTTTTCTGGGACTGCCAGCAGCTGCGCCGGCTCTTCTGGTCATGGGCAGGAAGGGGTAACTGACTGCTGCAGCTTCTTGTTTCCATGGTGTCTGCAGCTGTGTGTCATGACAGACTAGGGGGCGAGCAGCTGAATTGGGCTTGGGGTGGGAGTGCTTCCAGGTGGGGGGAGAGGGAGCAGCTGCCTGTATGAGTTGTTTGCATGGCTGATCTGTGTGAGTGGGAGTGCATGGAGGCTGTCTTCGTGGCCGTGGTGGGCACCCTGGGAGCCACCTATTAGAATCACTTACTACATGTGTGTGCTACTCAACAGTCATGAACCTGCCCCCCTCAAGCCTTGCTTGCTTAACAACACTCTGAGTTATGGTGAGTGTTGAGCTAAAGGCAGCCATCACAAAGCTACAAGAGACAAAATAGTTCATCTTCCATTGAACCAACGTCTGTACTCTGAGGAAACTACTGCTTTCCCTATTGAAATATCCACCCCTACTGAGACATAGGAAAGTGATACTGCAGAGCCCTATTGGGAAGCCAATGGCAGCATGGGTATGGTACGGAGACTGCATTGGTGGCCTTGGTTGACAATCTCCATCTGGTGTTGGACCAGGGTCGTCAGACCTTACTGGTCCTGCTAGACCTTTCGGCTGCGTTCGACACAGTCGATCATGAGGTGTTGGTGACTTGCCTGCGGGACTGTGCCGGGATTGGCGGGACAGTCTTGGACTGGTTTCGTTCATTCCTGGCCAGGAGAACTCACCGGGTGGTCTTGGAGGAGTGTACATCTTCCGCCCGGGACCTCATGTGTGGAGTCCCGCAGGGTTCCATTCTGTCCCCCCTCTGTTTAACATCTATATGCAGCCGTTAGGGGAGATCGTGAGAGGGTTTCAGGGCATGCAGTGTCATCAGTATGCTGATGACACTCAGCTCTACCTCACTTTTTCCATCGACCCAGGCCATGCAGTCTCTTTATTTTCCCAGTGCCTGTTGGCTGTGGGGGCTTAGATGAGGTTGAGCCATCTGCAGCTGAATTCTGACAAGACAGAGGTGATCACGGTCCTGTGATGCCCTGCCACCTCTATTTCCCACACAATCTCCCAGAACACGTGTTCATTGCGCTGACTGAACGCAAGCTCCAGTTGATGCTCCAGGGTCCCCCAGATGCGGATGACCTCCTGGATCTCCCTGAGCCCCCATTGCCCCCCTCTGTGGTAGGGCTGTCTCCCCGGTGGTCCCTCCTGTTCCTCCTACTCCTCCTCCACCTGGGCTGTACCCGTCTCCTCCAGGGGCTCAGGCGTTTCCGTGTCTGCGGGACATAGGGGAGTGGTTGGTTGCTGTTCTGCTCATGTTCCGGGGCCCGCCCCTGGCTCCCCTCCTGCCGGCCGGCCAACCCTCCCCTCTGGGTGCCCCTGTGCCGCTGGGTCTCCTCCCCTTCGGTCCCCTTACCCATTTCTAGGGTGCCTCCTCCCCCGGCCTGGTTGTTGTCCCCGGGGCAGCACATCCTGACTGCTATTGTTGCTTCTGCTGCTCTTGCTGTCCCTCCACCTCCTCCATGTGCAGTACGACCACCTCCTCCTCCACCGCCTGTGCCTCCTCCACTTCCTCCTCCCTTGCTCTCTTGCCCGCCGCTCTCCTCTCCCTTCCACCTTGCTCCATCCCGCCATGTTTCCCTCCTGCTGTGTGCCCTTTAAATCTGCCTCCGCGGCCTGTGTTGTTGCTGGTTGCCTGGCAGTAATGTTGCATGCTTTGTCCCTGACTGGGAATCTTTTTGTTTGCTTCCGGCCGGTGGTTGCTGTTCAGGCATTCCTTTTTTTTTGTTCACATTGAGAATCGCATTGACCAGGCTTTTGGAGATGGTCCAGGCCGGAGCTCTGGAAGTGTGGTTGATTTTGACCCCTGGTGGGTATTGACTGTGGTGAACATATGGCAACTGCCAAAGAGACGTTCAGGGTGCTTTGGCCCTGCCACGGGATTGAGTGTGGTTTACTGTGATTGACTGTGATCTTGTAACATCTGAAAATAGTCCCTGTGTTTTGGGTTTATGAATTATTGATTTTATTTCATCCAATGTTAACCCTGGGAACTCCTTGCTGCTGTGTTTTGCCAGTGTTTTGGGTGTTTCCCTGTGTTCTGGGTTTATAAATTATTAATTTTAAGCTTGATGTGCATGTTGACTGTGTTTTCTTCCATCCGATGTTAACCCTGGGAACTCCTTGCTGCTGGGTTATGCCATGCCACTGGCCTACCATCAGTCTGACTCTGCCTACCATCTGCCTGGCTCTGCCCCTAGGCCTGCTGGCCCGGTCTTACTGCCCCAGTGCCCCTCCAACATCAGAACCCACCAGCTTCCCCTGCCATTTTCCCTACCTCCCACCCAGAGACACTCCCTGCCTCAAGCCCCACCCAGCTTCTCACCCTCTGCCGTGCTGCACAGCCATGGACACCATAGAAACATGAATCTGCAGCAGTCAGTAACCCCTTCCTGCCCAAAAGCCAGTGCAGTCGCTGCAGATGCTGGCAGTCCAAGACAAACAGAGGCACAAACTGGGCAGGACATGCAGGAAGGTGCTGTCCAAGCAGCTGTTCTCCATGGCATTGGCTTTTCTCTCGTGTATCGCTAGGGAGGCTTGTTATGCTTTGTGCTTCCCTGAGTGGCTCAGTGGTGGTGTATCTCGTGCGTGTCCTTTAAGAACTCTCTAGAGAGCACCTGACAGGACTGTGGGTGGGACTGGTGAGGTGGCCAGCTGCAGACCTGTCCGCTGGCATGGGTGGGCACCTCAGTTCATGTGGGCAGGGGGTGCATGGGCACTTCTTTGGCAGTGGGTGGGAAGTATGGTGGGCCAGGTGTAGAGACCAGGGAGTGTGGGGGAAGAGGACTTCCCTGAGTAAAGGTTGGAGAGTGGAAGCGATGTGCAAGGTTTGGAGTTTTGAGGGGGGTATACATGTGATTTACATTTACTTGTATTTCTATTTGTTTGTTTTAATCCTTGCCCAGAGCCTTGGGGATAGGGCAGGGTATAAATAGAAAAACAATGTTTGTTTGTTTGTTTGTTTGTTTATGGCAATAAGCCAAAAAAGAAAAACAATAACAATAATGTTGGTGGCAGTGACAGTACCTAGCCCTGTGGCAACAGTGTCTCTGCATGAGCCTCAAGCCGTGGCTCTATAAAACACCTGTTTTATAATAATTGACAAAATAAGTTTTATAGAAAACTCATGACTCCCCTATTTCGGACCAAGACAGCAGCCCACATGGGTTTTTTCACAACCCCATAACTTTAAAACTATTAATCAGATTTACAAATAAACCCCCAAAGGCACCCCCTGGAAGCTTCCTTTAATTTTCTAAAAGGCTAATTCCTCCTTCCCACCAAGACTCAACCCCTCTACCCTGCCCAGATCGAGCTGGTCTGACTAAATGAAAAATCAGACTTGAAAGTGCAGTTTTCAAACTGCAATATCTCAGCTTTTATTCAATGGATTCTGCTGAACTTTTCACAGCTTGAACCATTTACCCCAGTGATACTCCACAACAAATTGCACAATCCTAGATTTGATCATGCCGATCTTAGAACAAATAGAATGTTGGGGATTTCTAATGTAGCGTGCAACACACCTTAACTATTAGAGCACTCCTGCACTCTAATAATTAGGCTCTGCTGCTGTGTGCCATGTGGTAGCCATAGCCTTGGTAAGACAACACACAAACTCACCAAAAAACCAAAAAAAAACACATGTGCCACTGCATGGAGAAAGAAATCCCACCAAAAGCCAGCAGACAAAATTCTAACACCCACAAGAAGGAAACCAGACATCCGCTCCCCTCCCAGGGGCATCCTCTTGTTTGAAAAAAATTAAAAAACTAAAAAGGCATGGCATTGGTACTATGTCATAATTTGAACAAATCAGGGAAGGGGAGGAGCCAGGCAGAGAGATCCCTCTGCCTCATGGGGCTGGCAGCAGCAATGTGGCACCCACTTTCTTTATTCATTTTAAAAAGCATGGCATGGTGGGAAAGAAACGTAATCCCCATTGCCCAGCATTGGCCCTATGAACAGGCCAGCAAAACCATGCCATGTGGACACCCCTCCCCACCTCAGCCAATTATTTACAGGTTAGCAGTGTAGCACACAGCCAACTTCACAGAAGAGAATGGAAAATGGTTGTGTAGGCAAAAACATTTATTTTTTACCCCACAAGACTGCAACATGCAAGCCAATCAAAACTTGCCATCTGGCTTGGCCAGCCAATCAAAACGTGTCATCAACCTTACCATGACTCAACTGTCACCTCCCATACCACCCTCCTACCAAATATGGCACTAATTTTAATTTCTGGAAATTTCCAGAAGCTCAACTCCAGCCACACACACGCAGCAGCTTCCAAAGTTTTCTCAAGTTTACTGAAGTTCAGTCATAGTCCTTGGAACTTTGGAACTCGGAAATTCCAACCCAAAGTACATCATCTTCAGCGAATTCCAAAGTTTTCCAAAAACTTCATTTCAGCCCTAGAAATATTATTAGTATTCTACTGTTAACTGACTCTAATTGATATATCCCACTGTAATCTGTTTCTATATTGAAGGGTTCACTGTTGAAACAATTTTAGGTTAAAACTGTCTTTAGAAATAAAATGTGGCTAAGAGACGGGCCACCACATTCTTCACCAGCTGCAACCTCCAGCCTGTCCCCAAGGGCAGCCCCATGTAGAGTGTGTTACAGTAGTCTAGTCTAGAGGTGATAAAGGCATGGATGATGATGGCCAGATCCAAGTCCAAAACATACAGCCGCAGTCGTCGTACCAGATGTAATTGGTGAAATGCTCCCCTCGCCACAGTCTCTACCTGGAGATCCAGATGGAGCTGTAAGTCGAGGAGCACCCCCAGACTATGGACCTGTGTGGCCATAGGGGGGCAGACCCCATCGATGATGGTGGCTTCTACTGAACTGGGAGTCCCTGCTTTGTGGTTAAGGGATGGAATTAAAAATACATATTTTGATAAAACTAACCGCTGACTACTAGACTTCGGCCATGATCCACAGACCACTTGGTCTGGAGTAGTCCCACTGGAGCCGGAGTAAGTGGCTTGTGCATCATGGCCATAGTCCTTTGGCTGGTTGGCCCAATAGATGTCTGGTGGGTTTTTCACACTCCATGTTATTGTAAACACCTGCTTTGGGGGAACAATGAAAGTGCCCTTTCCCTATATTTATTTTTTTTACATTTCTAGACAAACATTTGATATTCTCCAACTGAATAATTTTGTCTGCTATCCATTAGACAGCCAAAGCACAAGTCAAACAGAAGTGTTCCTAAAAAGATTAATTTGTTTTTCATCCTCCATGAAATGCAAACCTTCACATTCAAAAATGAAAAACAGTAAGGAATCTGTTCTCCACTTTGTGCACACATGTAGTTGCATTTAGTAGCAATGGAGTCACAAATGCCCATTAACCAGAATGAAGTTGGCATTATCCAGCCTAGAGAAGGGGTGGTTGTTGAGTTGGTCGGTACCAAATGTAAGTAGTTTAAAGCCATCCATATTTTATAAGCTCATTGTTTTTAATTCAGAACAGCAAAAAAATGTTCCTATCAGCTTCCTCCCAAATTATTATTATTACTAGCAAGCATTTATATAGTACCAGCAAAGTACCTGGTGCTTTAAAAAGTAATTGAATAGACACGGTCCCTGCCCTAGGGCTTACAATCTGAGAGACAGAGGAAGGTGGGGAGATGAAATATTTATTTATTTATTTATTAAATTTATACCCCACTCCTCCTGAATCCAGCTCGGGGCGGCATCCAACAATAAAATACAATTTAAAACAATCCAAAAATCACTTTAAAAATACCATATAAACATTTAAAATAACATATAAAACAGGGCCAGGGATACAAATCGCTTGGGATAGGGGAATAAAAATCACTACCCACCCCCCTCCCCAAAGGCCCGGGTGAACAACCAGGTCTTGCATTTCCACCGAAATACTAATAGGCTTGGGGCCAGGCGACCCTCCTCTGGCAGGGAGTTCCAGAGACGCAGCCCGGCCACCGAGAATGCCCTCTCCATTGTGGCCCCCCGCTTTATGCGGGGGACCTCCAAGAAGGCACCCCCAGAAGACCGAAGGAGTCACTCCGGGGCGCGGAGGGCGAGGTGGTCCTTGAGATATGAGGGGTTGAGACCATACAGGGCTTTGTAAATCAATACCAAGACCTTGAATCTGGCTCAGTACGCTATCGGCAACCAGTGCAGAGTCTGGAGCACTGGTGTTATGTGCTCCCGGCGAGCCGTCCCCGAGAGGAGACGGGCTGCCACATTCTGCACTAGCAGCAGCCTCCAAACCAAACACAAGGGAAGCCCCACGTAGAGCGCGTTGCAATAGTCCAGCCTCACGGTGATGAAGGCATGGATGAGGGAGGCCAGGTCCGGGCCAGAGACGAACGGACGCAGCCTCCGCACCAGATATAGCTGGTGAAAGGCAGCCTTAGCGACTGCCTCCACCTTCCGCTCTAGGCAGAGGTCCACGTCCAACACCACCCCCAGACTCTGGACCTGTTGAGCTATGGGAGGGCAAACTCCCCCGATAAGGGGAGCCGACACCTCCTTCACTCTCCCCACCACCATCACCTCCGTCTTATCGGGGTTGAGCTTCAGTCTGCTCTGCCACATCCATTCCGCCAAGGCCTCCAAACACTGGGATAGCACCAAGATAGCAGGGTCTGGGTGCGCTGAAAAGGAAAGGTACAGCTGAGTATCATCAGCATATTGGTGACAACGCACCCCAAACCACCTCACAACCTCCCTCAAGGGCTGCATATAAACATTAAATAGTAACGGAGACAGAATCGAACCCTACGGAACGCCGCATGATAAGGCGTGGGGGCAAGATGTTTCCTCCCCCAGCACCACGCGCTGGCTTCTCCCCGAGAGGAATGAACGGAACTATTCAAGAACAGTCCCATCCAGACCCCCCCAAGTCACGCAGCCATCTCAACAGCAGCCCATGGGCCACGGTATCAAAAGCAGCCAAGAAGGGGAATGGAGGGAGAGACAAGGGGTGTAACATTCACAAAGTTGCCAGGTCTCAGGTGCACGTGTTTGGCTTGGTTAGATCAAGAATGGCGGCTGACTGGTCCTTGTGGTGAAAATATGAGTACGCAGACCTCAGGTAACAGATTGTACTGGGTGGAAGGTATCAGCAGGAGTTAGGTGAGGGGAGAGAGGAGTCAGGGAGGGCAGAGCAGAAGAGGTGGGTCTTGAGCAGGGAGTTGAAGGTACGAAGGCGGGGTGAGGTGGATGTGGGCAGGGAGGGAGTTCCAGGCGTGGGGAGCAGCTAGGGAGAAGGGACAAAGGCAGTTAGGGGAGCAGGGGAGGTGTGGGAAGGTGAGGGAGGGGACAGAGGAGGAGCAGAGTTCACAGACTGGAGTACAGAGGGAAACTAGTGCAGAGAGAGCACAGTTTTGAAGAGCTTTATAGGTGAAGACTAGGAGCTTGTGCAGGATTTGTTCAGGAAGGGGGAACCACTGAAGAGAGGAGAGATGGGGCTGTATGTGGTCGAAGCAACAGGCGAGGTGGATGACCCTGGCAGCAGGGTTTTGGACGGAGATAACGGGAGAAAGGTCAGAGTGGGGGAGGCCAGTGATATTATTTGCTTTCATAAACCTGTCCTGAATTTGTTCAGCATTTAGTTCTTATTTGTTAAATATATGGGAAAGGGCACTGGGCATCCTGAAAGCTTGCATACTTTCACCACCAGCAGCTTATCCCACAGACGATACCATGTGAACTATTTTGTTGTTATCCAGGATGCCACCAGTGAATATTTGGAATATTTGGAGATTAGATTGCCCAGAACAAAAGATTCTAGGCAAAGGCGTAGATATAACAGGAACGTGCAATGGAGCTGTACCAGGATCCTTGAGCCTGAGGGGGCCCATGTTCTTTAGCACAGCTGCGAAGAGTTGTGCACCAGGGGCCCATGTCATTTTTGTTTTCATTTTTTGTTTTCATTATTTAAATCTGTTATTTTCATTTTCATAAATATCAAATTTTCATTTTTGAAAATTCCCAGTTATGTCCCAGTTAATTTATGTCCCTTCTATGCCTGCCTGAGGGCAGCCCCCTATGCCCGCCTCGAAGCCACTAACTATTGGTCCTGTAAATCTGGACGCATGCAGTAATTGGTCAGTAAATGAGTCTGTCAGTCTTTTGAGTTGCTCCAAATCCTTCCTCCTACAGTCTCTCTCCCCCTGCCATGTCAGGTGCCTACCTCTGACTGGCACTGCATGTGCTACTGTTTATCTGAATAACGGTCTTCAAGATGACAACTTCAATTGCTTATAAAATTGGTTCCCTTTATCAAATTGTCCTGTAATTTGACAGAGATGACAGAGAAGGTATATGATACATTCCTGCCAAATGTCCTCTAAACAGAATGGAATATAAAAATGTTACAGCTGGAAATGTATTTTCATGTTAATGTCTTATACCATCATGACCCTTTATCCAATATTTCTGAAAATAGGCAGGGGTATTAAGCTTGTAGAGGGACATACTATTTACCGGTTTAATGCAAATTGGACAGAAGATAAAGAAGGTGTAGCCATGAATGTGTATGGAGCTTTTCTTAAAATCACAACATTAAATTGCTTCTAAAATTGTTTTTCTTTATTTAATTGTTTCAAAAATTGATACACATAGTGTCCTCCATTGGCGGTACAATCTTCCCAAGTTTCATCAGAAATGAATAAGAAACAATAAAGCTGTAGCCAGAAATAAATTTTTCAGTTTTTTCCCTTTATTTAAAAAATGAAATGTTTTCGTTTCTATTTTGATTATTATTATTATTATTTGTCATTTTCATTATTGCAATAATGATAATGAAAACAACAATTTTCGTTATCATTATTGTAATAACAAAGCCACCATGCACACCCCTACCTGAGCTGCATCTCTTGTTAGGAGAAGGGGTTGGGAAAGGGGGGACATTCCATCCTCTGTGCCAGGGCCCATTCTAACCCTGTTTCTGGGTTCTCCTTCTGGTTATGTAACAGAGTCACTGTATGGCTGGGGGGGGCGGGGGGAATTACTTGCTTGCTACATCTGACTGTTAATTTACTTCTCTTTACTAAACAAAATATACCCACAGTAATATTGTGGTGCCAACAAATTTGTTTCTAAAGATCCTCAATGGAGTAGCTATGGAGTTGAGAAATGCTATCTTATTTATTTAAGGGTTAATATTTACAAAAGATATTTAACTGTTGGCATAGCAGTTGTTTGAGAAGTACAACTTTAGGTTATAATGGCAAACACATTTATATTTTATGCAATAATTCTGTTTAGGAGTAGTAGCTGGATATGAAATATATGTATTTCATAAAACAAGGGGAACCTCAGGTTCAGGGACCAAATGCAACCCTTGGCTAGTTTTCATTTGGCCCTTTTCCAGTTCTTGGATTTAGCCCCTAGATCCAGTTCCTACCCTCAAACATTGAAAGACTGAGGTCAGGGTAAAGGAGCAGAGACAACAGCATACACACAAGGATAGGGGACAGATCCATGGCACAAATCTACGATCTGTATCTTCCTCCTTCCTGAACACACCCTGAAGCATCCCTACTCCCAACTTTTATGCGACCCTTGGAGCTTGTACCACATTTCAAAGTGGCCCCTAGGAGGGAAAAGCTTCCCCATGCTTGACCTATGGTTAAACTTTATAGAGTAGTTTTTATTTGCACTTTAAATGATGGCATATTCTTGCATTGGCTAATAAGAAGGGGCGGGAGGGGATCTAAAAACAGAATCTTCTTCTTGCTACAAATTGTGCCTGTGAAAACAATTTGTGGGGAGGGGCTGGTTTCATGTTTTTTTTCTGTTTCCCCCAACCTCCAACACTCGAATGACTTGTGAATTGAATTCTGTGACACTGTGGCTGTATTTTATTTTAAGACCAAACCCCACAGACATGGTAAATACAACTGTAAAATGAAGCTTGCCGTCCTATAATGGGGTGAAAAGATCTCAGAATGTGCACTGTTCTATTCTAAAAGTCACTTTGTCAGAGTGAAATTTACTGAAGTTCAGTTGCACTGTTGTAACTCTGCAATTCTTTCAGGCTGCCTACTTTCATACCTTCAGGCATGTGATTTGTCAGGAGAGCCTTGTGGCCTGGTGGGCAATCAGAGCTTGCTTTAGTGGACTGAAATGACCCAGGACAAACTCAGTAGTTAATCTTCTTTATTGCTGAAATCAATAAGCAGATCCATGCTAAGTGCTGACAGTTGTTATGTAGGGAGTGAAAAGTAGAGGTGTCTGATCCTTCAACCTCTAATGTTTTACAACCCAGTAGTTTTGCTATTTAATAAAGAACTTTTGCTCGGTCTTATTTTATTAGGCATAATGTAAATAGCCGTGGTGTACTTCTTTTCTCTAACAGTTTGTAAGTTCAAACAGCAATAGGGCAAATAGATCAACATGGATGAAATATTATTGTCTCAACTGTCACAAAGCCCATGCTGAGAACCCTTATGTATGATGGCAAGTACTAATTCACATGAGACGCCTTGCTGGTTTTAGTGAGGCTGCTTATGTCAATAAGTGTCACACAAATCAAGCCCATAAAGTGGTATGGAATTTAAAAGATTTGTTGGTATTATTTCAGCACACCTTCACCAAAATAGCTGAGGCGGAATGGAAATTTTCCAAAGTGCAAATTAAGGTCACAACTTGCATTGGCTTTGTCTGCCTTTGTGTCTTTGGAAATTTCCACTGAGCTCCCACAATACTTTCTTTTTTTCTACCAATGGACCCAGGTGCCCCTATAAAACCTCTCTGAAAACATGTAGTAAGGGTTCCATCTGTGTACAGTGCATTGCAGGATTGGGACTAAAAGAGATTATAGGAAGGATCTTAGAGGCGATTCAGACGTGCGTTTAAATCGCACAGCCGCTGCGGCGGCATCGTGCGATTTAAAGCACCGCGCACTTCCGGGTTGGTGTGAATGCACCGACCGCGCACATTTCAGTGTAACACGAATTGTTGGAGTGCAGTTTTGAAAGCTGCTCTGAGCAGCTTTTAAAACCGCACTCCAACAGTTCGCATTAGGCTGAATTGGTGCATTCACACCAACCCGGAAGTGCCTGGTGCTTTAAATTGCACGATGCCGCCGCAGCGGCTGTGCGATTTAAACGCTTGAGAGATGAACCTCAAAACTAAAAAGCAACATATAAATTGTGAATAGAAATCCAGTAACAATTTATAACCAAATTATGGGCCCGATCCATAAGCATTTTAGGTCTACATGATTGCATATTGCAAGTGTTTATAAATTCCAAAATGTTGCTGGCCTGGGAGACTCTATACAGCTGCCTGTACAAATTACTCATGTTCTTGGCACAAAATTCATGAATCTCAGCACTGGAGCTAGAGGCTCATGGGAGGTTTTCACTTAAAAAACTTATTGTCTCTCCTCCCTATCCTCTAAACAATGACCCAGGAAATGGAAAAGACAGCAAAGTCTTTAAGAGTAGGACTCTTTGTGGCTGGTGTGGTGGAGGAAGAAGAGTGGAGGATGAAGGTAAGGAGAGCTAAAATTGCACTCAAAAGTTATGGCTGTGTCCTTTCTGTAGCTTGAAGTCAGAATATGAGCCTGCATCACTGCTCAGCTCCTGTTGCCCCAGTGTGTTACCTGAAGAGAGGAGCAGGGATCTGGTGAGGCTGGTTGTTTGCTGCTCTTCAGAGGACCCACCTGCAGTGATTTGAATCCCTCACAGGAAAGAACTTAGCCACAGGAATAGGAGACACCCTGGGCCCCTGGCTGTAATCTTTACCCACTCCCTGTGGCAGAGGGAGAGGGGCGGGGCCAGGGATCCCTTCCAAGCAGCTTTTGGACTGAGTGGGTATGGCCAGGGGAACCTTGAAAGAAGAGTGGCGTGCCTACCGGCAGTGTCACAGGGCACGTGCCATAGGGCGTGCGCCTAAGAGCTGTGCCAAAGGGCCCTTGGGCATGGCCCTTAGGCGGGACCTGGTGGGTCTGTGTTTTTTTTTGCTAGGTTGGGATATCGGGGTGACCAGTAGCTGGTACTAACTGTGGATTTGAAGGGAGGCCGGGGTGTGGTGGGTTTACTGGCATATTGTGTTGGGGGAGGTTATAAGCTGTTGGTGGGGAGGTGTGGGGATTGGGAGGTTATTGGTTATGTTTTTTAGGTGGGTTAACTCTAATTATTGAGGCAAGAGACTGGGTTAGGGTGGGGTCCTTCTGGTGTGAGGAGGGGGGTTTCTTTTATTATTATTATTATTATTATTATTATTATTATTATTATTATGAGCATTTATATAACACAAGTAATGTACTTGGTGCTTTACAAAGAATAAGATAGACACATCCCCTGCCCAAGATAAGGGAATTAGATATATCCCCGTTAGAGGGGGAGATATGGAGGTTATTTGGGGATGGGAAGGGAGAGGGGAAGAGAGGGGAGGGTGTTGAGGGTGGGGGTTTCCCTCATGGACCTGGTGGGACAGCCACTGGGTGGAGGGTTGGATGGGTGGACCGGGTGTGTGGGTCCACAACCATAGGGGTCATGACAGGCCAGGGGAATTATGGTCCCTCTGGGAGATGTTTAATAGGGATGGGTGAACGCGGTTCGGAAGTTCAAAGTTCGGATCAAACTCAGTCTGTTCGGACGACCAAACTCGAACCCGATCCGAACACGAACTGACCGAATCGAACTAGATCTGAACGTCGAAATGACGGAACAGTTCGGTCAGTTCGGATCGCGTTCGGGTGAGTTCGTGTGGCAAAAAAAATGTCACTGGAAGGTCAAACGTGACAGGGAGGGGGAGTCAGCTGAGGAGCAGACTTCCAGGCACCAGGGGTGGAGAGGCTTGGAGTAGCAGCCAGTCTGCCGAATCACCATCCCTTTTCGACTCAGACCACTAGCTTCGCAGTCTGCGATTGGCCACGGGCTAGGCTACATGGAACCAATGGGGCTTGCGGTGAGGCAGGCACAGCAAGAAACAAAACTGATTGCCTGCCCCCTTCCTAACACCTTCTGAGCTAGTCACTGTTCCTGAACAGCAGGAGTTTCAGAAGGCTTCCTCTCTTCCAGCAGTTTTTGTTCTTTCCTATTCCTAATCCATTGCCATCCTCCTCCTATTTCACCCATCCAACCCATTTACCTCCATATTATCATATATTTAGATTATATAAGATAGATTCAGATGTTATTTTTTGTTTTTACCCCTCCCTGTGTTCATCTTCCTTCCTCCCTCCCCCCTCCATTCAATCCTTTTCCCTCTCCCTCTTATTCCATCCCTGATTTCCTTCCCCTGTTTTAAGTTTGGGATTTATTTAGAGTAGGAATATTATTAGATTTATTTTCATTTCAGTTTTGTACCCCTCCCTGTGTTCTTTGTGTTTCCCCCCTGTGTAATATTGTGTAGATAGATAGATAGATAGATAGATAGATAGATATAGTAGTTAGCTTAGTTATAGAGATAGATAGAGATACAGTATGTTTGTAGGACAAGGCCTTTGTAGTTAATTATTAGGATATTCCATTTAGTTCAATAGGTTTTAGAATAGTTAATAGCAGTAAGATCTACATTACTGGCAGGGAGGGATGTGGCCAATATGAATCTAGAAACTGCCACTCTAGCCCCAGGACCCACCGTCATGGGTCTGGGGCCATCATTCCTTGCACAGAGGCATGTCATTCCACTGCACCAAGAAACAGCCACTCCAGCCCCATAACCCATCATTGGGGTTCTGGGGCCAAGTTACAGGCAGGGAGGGCTGTGGCCAATATGTATCTAGAAGCTGCCATTCTAGCCCCAGGACCCACCGTCATGGGTCTGGGGCCATCATTCCTCGCACAGAGGCGTGTCATTCCATCGCACCAATAAACAGCCACTCCAGCCCCAGGACCCACCATCAGGGTTCTGGGACCAGGCTAAAGGCAGGGAGGGCTGTGGCCAATATGTATCTAGAAGCTGCCACTCTAGCCCCAGGACCCACCGTCATGGGTCTGGGGCCATCATTCCTCACACAGAGGCATGTGATTCCACCACACCAAGAAACAGCCACTCCAGCCCCAGGACCCACCATCAGGGTTCTGGGGCCAAGTTACAGGCAGGGAGGGCTGTGGCCAATAGCTACAAGTTGCCACTCTTCTAGCCCCAGGACCCACCATCATGGATCTGGGGCCATCATTCCTCGCACCAAAAGACTTCGTTCAACCGCATCAAGAAACAGCCACTCCAGCCCCAGGACCCACCGCCATGGTTCTGGGGCCAAGTTACAAGCAGGAAGGGCTGTGGCCAATATCCAGAAGCTGCCACTCTAGCCCCAGGACCCAGCGTCATGGGTCCAGGGCCATCATTCCTCACACAGAGAGCCAATTTTCCAAAGCATCAAGAAACAGCCACTCCAGCCCCAGGACCCACCGTCAGGGTTCTGGGGCCAAGTTAAAGGCAGGGACGGGTGTGGCCAATATCTTTAATCTGCCACTCTAGCCTCAGGACCCATCGTCATGGGTCTGGGGCTATCATTTCTTGCACAGAGAGTCTTTTTCCGAATGCCCGAACCGAACCAAACATGACCAAACCAAACGGCCGAAATCGAACACGGCGAATGGACCGAACAGCCAAACCGAACGGGCAAACCGAACTGGACCGAACCGAATGGCTGAATCCGAACTGCAACCTGTTCGCCCATCCCAAGTGTGTAACAGCAGTGAGATGGGACAGATGTTTGGTCTCTGTCCCGCTCAATGGCCCCCAGGCAGATGATGTGGTGATTGATACCCAGGGGATCCCTGGGCTGGCTTTGGTGCTGGTAATCGCGAGGTCAATTACTAATAAATCAACAGTAATCTGGTAGTTAATCCTGGATCAGCCAGCTGACCTTGCATGTATTACGGAGACCTGGCTGAACACTGAGTCGGGGCCTGTATTGGCTGACCTTGTTCCAGCCGGGTACTCAGTCCAGCACCAAACATGGTCATAGGGACAGGGTGTTTGTGTTGGTGTAGACACTATTTTTAAGGAGACATAGTCTGTGAGGAGATTTCCTGTGCCATCTATCACAGGAGTCAAGGGCCTCCACCTGGTGTTTGATCTGGCCAGAGACAGAATGGGATTGTTGCTGATATACTGTGCACCTACCTGCTCAGCAGCTTCCCTGTCTGCTCTGACTGAGCTGGTGTCGGAGGTGGTGTTGCGGTCCCCCAGGACTGTGGTCCTGACTGAGGGACTTCAATATCAACGCCGATTTCAGTCTTGTAGGGGTGGAGCTGGAGTTCATGAACACCATGGCAACCATGGGTCTGTCTCAGACAGTTGTCGGCCCCACCCATATTGTCGGGCATACCCTGGACATGATATTTTGCACAGGCCTTGAGGCAGGGGATCCGTTAGTAGGGGAGGTGTCAGCTGTGCCCTTGTCATGGACAGATCATTATCTTCTCCAGGCCAGTATCCTGGTGCACGTAGGCTGCAGGACCAGTTTGGTTGGTCCGCCCCCAGAGACATATGGAACCTGAGAGGTTCCGAAATGCACTGGGGAATGTATCCTCTGGACTTGATAGTCATTCACTCGATGACCTTGTGGCCCTTATGGAATCTTGTGCTGACCGAGGCCATCGACAGTATGGCTCCTAGGCATCCACTCCCAAACTGCCGATGCCACAGGTCCCTGTCGTTGCACTCTGTGGTGGATGAAGCAGGAAGGGTGGAGATTAGAGTGACGGTGACATTGTTCTCATTAGGGGTGGGAATTCTGGTTCCCCCAAGAACCGATATTACCGGTATTTGGGTGTATCGGATTAATCCGATATTTACCTGTACCGGCATACATTGGGTGCTTTACTGGTTTTTTTACATTGCGGCCATTGAGATAAATGGCCACAATATAAAAAAAAAAACAGTAAAATGCCTAATGTTAAAGATCCAGTATGCTGATACGGGTAAATCTGGTACTGGGGAGATCTGATACCGGTAAATCCGGTATCTGGTATTCTCCCCGGTGTCTCAACCCTAGTTCTCATACTGAAGTCAACCGACTGAGACTTAGAGGCTGTTTATGTACCTATGCAGTTGCTGTGTAGGCAGCAAAAAAGTCATTTTTTTACTGCCGTCATTGCGTCCAGCTGAGCTTTTCTGGGTAGTGAGGGGGCTGGTCAGTCCGGCCTCCCACAGCCTGGACCTAAAGTAATCTAATGCTAGCTTTGACTTGTTTTTTGACTTCTTTGTGGGCAAAATTGCTCAAATTCATCATGGGTTTGATGCTTCACTTTTGGCAGCAAGTGAACCAGAGGCAATTGAAGCCCCGGCTTGTCCAGTTGTATGCAATCAATTTCAGTACGTGTTGTCCTCTGATGCGGGGGGATGCTCTTGGGACTGTTCAAGCCATCCATTGGGAACTGGACCCATACCCGTCCTGGCAGGTTAAGGCCAGCCAGGAGACGTTGGGGCCATTACTATCTAGGATTGTCAAGGCCTCCCTTAGGGAGGGCAGAGTGCCGGGCTGACTCAAAGAAGCAGTGGTGCAGCCTCTGCTCAAAAAACCATCATTTGACATTGATGCCCTGGCCAGTTATTGTCGGGTCTCTAACCTTCCCTTTTTAGGGAAGGTTATTGAGCGGGTGGTGGCTTGCCAGCTTCAAGAGCATCTGGACCAGATTGGTCTCCTTGATCCCTCACAGTCTGGCTTTTGTCTGGGTTATGGCACCGAGACTGCACTTGTGGCATTGGTCGATGACCTCTCCCATGAGCTGGATCTGGGTCGTTTTACCCTGTTGATCCTATTAGAACTCTCAGCTGCACTGAATACCATTGATCACGAGTTATTGGTAATTCAGTTGCGGGACTGAGCTGGAGTGGGTGGTACCATTCTTGAATGGTTGCATTCCTTCCTGGCTGGGAGAACTTAATGTGTGCTGCTGGGTGATCATCTGTTCTCCAGGACCTTGCATGTGGAGTCCCGCAAGGTTCCATCTTATTCCCTCTCTTGTTCATCATGTACACACAGCCTTTGGGGTGGTTGTCAGAGGATTTGGGATGAGGTGTCATCAATATGCTGACACCCAACTGTACCTCACTTTTACATCTGACCCAGGCCATGTCTGTCAACTGTCGGGGAGTGGATGAGAGCGATCAGTCTGAAGCTGAATCCTGACAAGGAGGATGGTGGTGGGCAAATCCGGGGATGTGATAGCCCCCCATCATTGATGGGGTCCATCCCCCCCCCCCGGTGTCTCAGGTCCGTAGTCTGGGGGTGTTCCTGGACCCACAGCTCTGCCTGAATGTCCAGGTGGCAGCTGTGGCAAAAGGTGCATTTCGCTAATTACATCTGGTGCAACGGCTTAAGCCATATGTCTCAGACACGGACCTTACTACCCTCACACATGCTTTTGTTACCTCAAGATTGGATTGCGGTAATGCGCTCTATGTGGGGCTACCTTTGGTGACGATCCAGAGATGACAGCTGGTTCAGAATGCGGCGGCTCACCTCCTTGGGGGGGGGGGGGTCGTAAGCACATTACACCAGTGCTCTGTTTTCTGCACTGCCTGCTAGTAGTCTACCAGGCCCAATTCAAGGTGTTGGTTTTGACCTTTAAAGCCCTAAACAGCATGTGTCCCACCTATCTGCAGGATTGCCTCACCCCCCACCCCAGGTCCTGGATCGATCTCTGAGGTCGGCGAAGAGTGCCCTCCTTGAGGCCTCCGGGTTTCTTGGGTGTTGGTATGAGGAGGGTGTTCTCAGTGGCCACACCATGGCTGTGGAATGCCCTCCTGATGGAGGTCTGCCTGTCCATAGACCTCCCCTCTTTTTGTAGACAGTGTAAGACCTGGCTGTTCCACTAGACCTTTGGTGAGGAAGACGGGTGATGGGGAGGGTGAGGGCTAGGGGGGGTGTTCTTTGTCTCTTTGCCAGGTTTTAATGTTTTTATGTTGTTTTATATTGAATTTTATATTACTTGTTATTTCTATTGTTGTAAGCTGCCCTGAGCTGCGGAAGCAGGAGGGGGCAGCATAAAAATGTAATAAACTAAATTAAACTAATTCTGCATTAAAAATTTCTTCTGCCATTAAGGAAAGGAGGATTGTTTGTCCAGGACAACAGTGATAGTTAATGAAACTCTCTTTGCATGATGGGTAATACATTACATTAAAGGAAGAATTTTTATTCACCATGACTGTGTATTGTATCCTTTCTCACACACACAAATGAGAAATGAGACTGGGAATTGGGTGATGAAGCATGCTGACAATACAGTTCAGTAATTTTTTAAAATAAGTTTCTCTGGTTATAAGAAAATGTGCACACAGAAAAGAGCCAGATTGTTGTATGACTTTTTACTGTACAGTTATTGCTGTGAGGATATTGGGAGACTCCATCATAAGACCCCACCAAACACCACAACTACTGTCAATTTGTTCACTGAATGTAAATGCATTGTTATGTCTTTAACTTTTCAATTTTTTATTGTAACTAACTTGTCAAGCTGAACTATTAATTTTATTTATTTATTCACATTTTTATCTTAAAATATATTTTTTTTAAAAATACAAAAACCCTAAAATAAACCCATAGCCCCTATTATGTTAAAAATAGACGAGGAACACTGAGTAAAATTAAATAATCCCCTCTCCTCCAAACCCACAATTCCGCAAACCCTACCCCTGCTTGCCAAACATCTGGTCAAATAAAAAGGTCTTACATCACCTCAGGAAGATGAGCAGGCTCAGCCTAGAGAATTTCCAAGGGAAGGAGTTCCATAAATGTGAGGCAGCCACCTAGAACGCCTCTCTTGTTGTTTAAACTTGGCAGGCAGATAGTACCTACAAGAGAGCACTCCTGGCTGTCCACAGAGCCTGTAATGGGACAGAGGAAAGAGGCAATCTTTTCGATATTTTGGGTACAGGCCATTTTAAACCACAGTATTGCTGAAGACATTTTTGTGATCTGGTACCTGTTCATTAATAAGGCAAACTTTTTAAAAATTCTGGACTTGCTGTAAATAAATATATATGCCAAAAGGTTAAATTTGTGCTCTGGGATTAATTATAGATCCCCTCCCCCCCCATTTAAGGCCCCAATTCTATACTTTCCTACTGAGGTTCTCAAAATTTGTGAGAGCACTTCCCTTAGGAAATTCATGTCTCCCTTTTTCAGCCAGTCAGGTCCTTATAGGGAGGGAATTATTATTAATAATTATTAGGGGTGTGAACCAAGCCACCATGTTGTTGTTGTTTTTGTTTTTTGTCACCATTTTCATTATTAAGAAATGTTGTTTTCATTATCATTATTAACGACAATGTCATTTTCATTATTGTCATTATCGGTATCGTTTCAAATGAAGATTTAATTTTTGGTATTGGTATCAGTTCCGATAACATAATATATATGTTATATTATATATCATAACATATATATAATAAAACAGACTAGTCTAAATACCTATATAATATCTAATCTCTCTCTATATGTACACAAGTAATATCTATGTAAATCTGAGGGAGACAGGGGAAGGGAAAAGGAAAACTATCTATTATCTAATAAATTATCTACATAACTATTCTAATCTATATGTCTATAATATATATCTATATTTAATCTATACTACCTATCTATATATAGTATACAGCGGGGGAGAATGGCAGGGAAAGGGAGATGGTAAAATGAAAATGTAGGGTATGAGGAAGGAAAGGTATTGGTGGTAATACAATGAGGGCTAGGAAGGATTTTTTGTGTGCAAACACCACAGTTCTGTAAACACAACCTGACAAGCAGAGCTCTCACAGAACAGAGAGAAAAAGCCTGGCCCTCCCATTATAAAGGGTTGCAGTGCCCTCCCCCAGAGCTCCCCTGATTGGTTGTAGGAGGCATCAGGCATTGAGCAATCACAGAGTAGCATGAGACTTCTCGGGCCTGCTTGTGCTGCTCATTGGCCAGCGATACATCCATCAGATACTGCTGAGCTGCTTGCCCCTCCCAACACAGGCACAGTTCAAGAGTTCAACCCTATTTAGAGCTCTGAGATGTCTGCTCCCTCCTCCCCTCTCCACATTTTCCCTCCAAAACCCAACTGCCACAGCACTAATAACAACAACGGTGGGAGTAGCGGTGCTGCGGGAGAGCAAAGCTGTCAGCCTGGAGCTGGAACAGGCTGCTGCCCTATTAAGAAGCGTGACTCCATAGTGTTTGGATGCTATTGGTGAGAAGAGACTTGACCAGGGCCCCAAGGGAAACGCGGGTCTGCGATTCGCAGATTTCCTGCGGAATTCCCCTCCCCCCGTGGAATCTCCTGGCCCGCTTACCCCAGCGCAGAATTTCCAGCCTGCGCTGTGGGGACGTGGGGCAGGAGATTCCATGAGGGGAGGGGAATGAAAAAACCCTCAGGGCTTCCCCTCCCCAGCCTCCCCAGTTGCCAGGGCTTGCCTCCCCCGCTTTAGATAATTAATTGCCTTACCAGAGACGGCAGCAGCAGCTGCTCCGTCCAGTGCGCTCGTACTTCCTGGCCCCTCCC
>QEPC01013002.1:10642716-10684582 GCA_003113815.1 Sphenodon punctatus | reverse complement strand
TACCTTCAAATCTCTCCTTAAAACTCACCTCTTTCGCTCTGCTCTGTCTGACTCTTTATCCTGCTGAGCCACTATTTCCTATACCTACAGTCTGTTTACTCTTATCCTTGCCACATGGACCTGCCTGCTGTCATTCTCATTGTAACCAAGCCAAGTACGTGCACCTGAGACCTCGCATCTTCATGAATGTTAGACCCCTTGTTTCTCCCTCTGTTCCCCTTCCTATGTCTCTCCCCCAGCTCCTGTCTCTCCGATTGTAAGCCCTAGGGGCAAGGACCGCATCTTTTTTATTACTTTGTAAAGTGCCAGATACACTGCTTGCGCTATATAAATGTTTGTTAATAATAATAATAATAATTCTATTAAATTGCTTGGGGATCAGTGTCCTAATAAGTAAACTGGTGGACACATTATTTAAGGGGATTGCAGAGATGAAGGGGACAGTTGAAGGTGTCCATCAATGTATCCGTGAGATGACTAGAGACAAGTCTTTAGCATTCCATCTATATGCCTGGGCTCCTCTTAAATTAAATATGAACATTTAATTTAAATATGATTTAAATATGAACATTGTTAAACTACCAGGGGGAATAGTTTCACATATGGAGACCAATACAAAATCATTGCAAGGTATATGTAGACAGATGGGTCCAGGTACACAGTTACAGGACAAACGGATGATATTTGATCCTAAAGCAGTTATTGTGAAAATTTCTCCCCTCTCTAATGGTGTTATGCCTGCTTGGTTTTCCAAGTTCTTAAATAGGAGGAACCTGGTAACTTTACTTCATTTTAAACTGCAAATACCTGAAATGTATATGTTTTATTTTTTAACCTCCTACAGACCATGCATTAAGGTTGGTCATTCATTTTGGGAATAATTCGATTGTGGAGAGGATTGTGGCAGCTAAACAATTTTTGCAGTGCGAAGAATTTTGGTGGAGAGGGGGTTTGGGGGTCAATTTTCTGATGGTATCTGCTCAGGTGATTTGGTTCAGCAACATAAGGAATCCAATGCTGGTGGGGTTAGTGCAGAGTATATGATTGAAGAAGCGTCACCTTCAGAGACCGAATTGGTCTCATTGTGTACCCCTCTTCCACCGACAGAGGATATGGATACAGGAATGGTCCAGTCCCCTTACTGGACAGGCAGATAGATCAGCAAGAACTGGTGTCTGTACAGTTACTTGAGCCCTATGTTCAAGAGGGACCCTTACGAGTTGGGGATTCCTCAAGCAGTCCAGCAAGGGACACCACTGTTAAATCCCAGGATCAGTTTTGGGGCAGACCTTGTTGACATCATTGGGTCCAACTGACACACTACCCTTCTGTTTAAATTTAGACTCAGACCAATTTAGGGAGCAGGAACCACAGTGGGTTTCAACATTTCAATCCCTTGCAGTTATAGAACAAAGTCAAATTATGGATAGATTGGGGATCATACAGGCAACACTTCAGCGTGCTAATCCTGCTTTAGATACTCGAGGGGCAATAATAATTATAAACTCTGGGTCCAAGGGGGAACTGTTGAGAGCAGCAGAGGATTCATTGGAGAAAGTACAGAGAATCTTGGATGCCCCATGTGTAGTGGGGAGTGTAGGTGATTTGTCTCCCCTGGTTGTTCAGGAGGAGGACATTCCTGACGGAGAGGCATCCAGAGATAATCATGGGGAAGAGATTATAATTGGTCTACAGGAAGGTACCAGGCTGCAAGATACTCCAGGATGTTTTCTGGATCCTCTATCGAAATGACATAGATTGGATAGACAGGTGCGGACTTTTTTATCTTGGAATATATCCAGCTGGAAGAACAAAGCAGGGGATCCAAGGTTTATGGAACAGCTTAAGGGTCATGACTGTGTCTATTTGCAGAAAACATGGATGATTGAGGATTTTTCTGTTTAAGGTTTTAATGTATATTTAACTCATGCAGTGTCTCTGCCGACTAAAAATAAGGACAGACACAGTGGGGGGCTAGCTCTCCTTGTTGCCAAATCCTTGCAAGCCAAGATTGATGTTTTGCCAGGTTATTCACCTTTTTATATGGTCTTGAGACTGGTTACTGATTGTCTTCCCATAGATGTAATCATTATGAATGTATATATTCCTCCAACAAATTCCCCATATTATGAGGAGAGGGTTTGGTCTTGGCTTATTAATGTAGTCTCTGAGATGAGGGATAAGTATCCTACAGAAGGCTTATTGTTAGCAGGTGATTTTAACGCCCGGTGGGGTGCTTCCAAAGTGGAGAAGCAGGACTTTAGTTGGATACTTATTTCCCACAAGTTATCTCACGTAGGAAGGTTTCAAGAGATACAAAAACCAATGCAGCAGAACTGCAGTTACAAGAGTTTGTTGATACAGTGGATTATTGAATGGCTCTATGCCTGGGGATGTGAGAGGAGACTATACATTTGTCTCCCATCTAGGTGCGAGTGTAATTGATTACATGATGGTCTCAGAAGTCGGAAGTGTTTCTTCCACTCGTGGCAGATTTTGCAGTCTTGGAGTATACAGACTCAGAACATTTCCCTCATAGCACCTGGATATATAGCCCGCAGGATTATGGCATTAAGACAGTGGAGTCCAGGGCAGATAGTACTACCCAAAATAGGGATTGGAAGAGGAGGGTTAAGTGGACCCCCCAGGTTTTGGAATCCATAGAGGGTTTATTAACATCGAAATTATTGGACTCCTTTAAAGAGAAGTATGACTCTGATCAAGGGGTAGTCCTTTGGAAGTATGACGACCTGGTGTTGCATCTGTACCCCCATTTGGTGATTTCCTCGGGACCAGAAAAGAGACGGAATAAGGAATTGGACTGGGTTGATGGGGCATGTAGGTTAGCAAAAAGGAAGTTAAATCGATTGGCCCGCTTGGTGAAGGGCAAGAATGTTAATTATTTACTGATTGGGAATTTCCTCTCATCAAGAAGTGAATATAAGAGACTTACTGGTCCTGCTAGACCTTTCAGCTGCATTCGACACTGTCGATTATGAGGTGTTGGTGACTCACCTGTGGGACCATACTGGGAGTGGCAGAACGGTCTTGGACTGGTTTCGTTCGTTCCTGGACGGGAGAACTCACTGGGTGGTCTTGGAAGAGTGTACGTCTTCCCCCCGGGACCTCACGTGTGGAGTCCCGCAAGGTGCCATTCTGTCCCCCCTCTTGTTTAACATCTATATGCAGCTGTTAGTGGAGATTGTGAGAGGGTTTCAGGGCATGCAGTGTCATCAGTATGCTGATGACACTCAGCTCTACCTCTCCTTTTCCATCGACCCAGGTAATGCAATCTCCCTATTTTCCCAGTGCCTGTCAGCTGTGGGGGCTTGGATGAAGTTGAGCCATCTGCAATTGAATCCTGACAAGACGGAGGTGATGTTGATGGGCGAGGGCTTGGGGGGCCTGGGAGTGGTTGAATCTCCTCTTGTTGGGGGGGTTCGCCCTCCCATGGTCTCTCAAGTGCGGAGTCTGGGTGTGCTCCTCGATTCATGGCTCAGCCTGGAATCTCAGGTTGTGCCTGTGGCGGGGAGTGCGTTTCAGCAGTTACATCTTATCCGGCGGCTTTGGCCGTATCTCTCAGACTCCGACCTCACCACTGTCATCCATGCCTTTATCACCTTTATGGATTACTGCAACACTCTGTATGTGGGGATGCCTGAGAAGCTGGTCCGGAGGCTGCAGCTGGTGCAGAATGCCGCAGCCCGTCTCCTTATGGGGGTGGGTCGCAGGGAGCACATGACACCTGTGCTCCGGGCTCTGCACTGGCTGCCTATAAAGCATAGAGCCAGGTTCAAGGTGCTGATTTTAACCTTTAAAGCCCTTCAAGGCCTCTGCACTACCTATCGGTGGGACCGCCTCACTCCCCATGTGCCCATGCGACCCTTGAGATCATCCGTGGAAGCCTTTTTGGAGGTTCCCCGGGCGAGGCGGGTGGCCACCGATGTTAAATCTTTTTCGGTGGCTGCCCCTGTGCTGTGGAACTCACTCCCACAGGAGGCTTTGCTAGTTCCCACTCTCCTGTCATTTCAGCATTTATTTAAGACCTGGCTGTTCCGCCAGGCTTTTGGCAAGGGGTAGTGGGGGGGGGGGATTTTTGTTCCCCTGTATTGTATATTTTTAACAATTTTAAATTGTGTTATTGTTTTTTATACTGTTCGCTGCCCCGGGCTTCCCTGTGGGCAGGAGAGGCGGGATATACATTTTAAATAAATAAATAAATAAATAAGACTTATAAAAGAGAGAAAAAGTCAGTATCAGTTAGCGTTATGGAAGGCATCGGAGTCTGCGGTTGAGGAGAGGAACTCTATGAGATTTTGATCTCTAATTACTTAATTAGATCAGCGTGAGCTTCGGGTCCTAGCTCAGAAGAAGTTATTATTACAGCTGATAAGTGAGAAGTATATTACTTCTCTATCTTCTCAAAGTTATCGGTGAGAATTAGCGAACCCTTGAGATACAACTTGGAGTCGCTGGTGAAATAGGACCCAGTTACACCCGAAGAGGTGGGCCAAATGATTTCCCAGTTAAAGTTAAATAAGGCTCCGGGAATTGATTTAATCCCTGCAGAACTCCTAAAAGGGATTGACTGGTGGAGCCAAATATTAGCTATGCTATTTACTTCAATAAATGAAACTGGAAAGCTTCCTAGGGCATGGCTGAAAAGCATAATAGTCCCCATATTTAAAAAGGGAAACCCAAACTGGTAGATAAGCTGGTAGGTAAGCTGTATACCAGGTATTTATTGATTAGAATTCAAAGGTGGATAAATACAGAAAACCTTATAGGGAAGGAGCAGGCTGGGTTAAAAAAAGGTGTTTCAACAATCTATCCTATTTTTGTGATAGACCAATTGATTACAAAGTATGTTCATTTGTGCCGCAGATCAAGTCTTTATATTTGTTTTGTGGCTCTTAAAACAGCATTTGATATGGTATGTCGAGAGAAACTATGGTTGAAGTTGGTAAAACATTGAATTGATCTTAGATTACTGTATTTAATCCAGGCAGTGCACACAAATACCTCCCTGCAAGTGAGAGTAAATAACCAAGAGGTACTTACACGCTCTGTTGATGTTATGAGGGGAGTTAGGCAGGGTTGCATTCTAGCACCAATCCTATTTAACTTGTATCTCAATGACATGAAAGAGGCACTTGAGGATCCGGCACATCATCCTGTTGAGATTGGCAACCAGGCATTGTCAGCCTTGTTGTATGCTGATGACACAGCCTTGATCTCTAGATCCCAGATTGGGTTAAAGAGATTAATGAGAGCCTTTAGTATGTACTGCAAAAATGAATATTTATTGATTAACTATGCTAAAACAAAAGTCTTGGTGATTAGCAAATGGCAGGTACAGCATAAGTGGCTTATGGATAACCAGAATATTGACCAAGTTAGTCAATATAAATATTTAGGGGTAATAATCTCTGCTGTCCCCTCATGGAATGTGCATATTAAGGCAGCCTGGGCAGTGGTAAGAGCAACTGGGTTTGGTATAGCTGGTTTTTACTGGAACAAAGGGGGAAGATTGTTCAGACCAACCCTGAAATTAGTAAAGGCAAAGATGATCCCCCAACTTCTTTATGGGGCTCAAATTTGGAGTGTAATTATGTTAAATGATCTAGAGGCAGAACAAAACAGGATTCTTCGGTTAATTTTACATGCTCCAAAATTTACTCCAGCCGTATTCCTTAGAGCAGAGTCAGGGATTAGGTGAATTTCTGTCAAAGGCAAGTTAGCTATTATGAAATTCTGGCTACAGCTAAATATGGTAGATTCCCGCTTATTGGCATGTCAACTGATACATACTGCTATAGGCCCATGGCCAACCAATGTTAATGAAATTTTAAGCTCTTTAGGGTTCTCAATGGCTTATGTGCTGTCTTTTCCCTTCAATAGGACTTGGTCTGAAATTAAAATGCGAATTTATGACCTGGAAATTCAGAGCGAACAGGAGTGTATGAAGACCCAAAGAGTCTCTCAATTGTACATAAATATTTATTTATTTATTTTATTTTCAAAATGTATATCCCTCTTTCTCCCACCACAGGTGGCCCAAAGCAGTTAACAACAATACATATAATATACTAAAAACATTTCAATTAAATTTTAAAAACAAAAAAACCCCAATTCAACAATAAAATAAGACAACCATAAAACACCCCCATACCACCCTCCCTAACCCCCCACCCTACCCTTCTCCCTCGCCAAATGCCTGATAGAACAGCCAGGTTTTGCAGTTCCTGCGGAAGGCCGAGAGGTCCGGGGCCAACCGGGCCCCCACTGGGAGGGAATTCCAAAGGCGCAGCATGGCCACCGAGAATGCACTATTCTGCATGGCCCCCTGGAGAACCTGAGGGACCTCCAGCAAGGCACCCCAGATGACCACAGAGGCCAATCTAAAGCCCGGAGGGTGAGGCAGTTTTGCAAATAAGCAGGGCCCAGACCGTGTAAGGCTTTATAGGTTAAATGTGCTCCCGAAGGGCCAACCCCACCACGAGCCAGGCTGCCGCATTCTGCACCATAGCTTCCGAGCCATCACCATAGGTAGCCCCACGTAGAGCACGTTGCAGTAGTCTAACCTAGAGGTAATAAAAGCATGGATGATCGTGGTCAAGTCTGGAAACAAAACAAGTGGCCAAAGCCACCACACCAGATGTAACTGGCGGAAGGCACTCCTCGCCACAGCCTCCACCTAGAGATCTAGGTGGAACAGCGCATCGAGGAGCACCCCCAGGTTCCGCACCTGGGATGTCAGTGGAGGGCAGACTCCATCAATCGATGGAGCCGTCACCTTCACTGACCTACCCACTAACATCACCTCCATCTTGTCAGGATTCAGTCGCAGTCGCTTAGCCCTCATCCAGTCCCCCACAGATGCCAGACACCAGGTAAGCACCAAGACAGCCAGGCCTGGGTCGGATGAAAATGAGAGGTAGAGTTGGGTGTCATCAGCATATTGATGACACCTCACCCCAAACACTCGGATCACCTCGCCGAGTGGCTGCATGTACACGCTTAATAGGAGAGGGGACAGAACCAAACCCTGCAGGACCCCACACAGGAGGTCTCAGTAAGATGAAAAAGAATCACTGAGTACCACCCGCTGAGTTCTTCCAGTCAGGAATGAGCGGAACCATTCAAGAATTATCCGCCCACCCCTCAGGCACATCACCAACATCTCATGGTCAACGGTATCAAATGCTACCGATAGATCTAATAGGACTAATAGGGTTGATCGACTCTGTTCCTTTTCTCGGTGAAGGTCATCCACCAAGGCCACAAGTGCTGTCTCAGTGCCATGACCCGGATGAAAGCCAGACTGTGAAGGATCAAGATAACTGATGCAGTCACAATAATCCTGGAGCTGCTGAGCCACTACCCATTCAATAACCTTCCCTAAAAAGGGAAGGATAGAGACAGGCCAATAGCTGGCAGGGGAGTCAGCGTCAAGTGATGGTTTCTTGAGCAGAGGCTGCACCACCGCCTCTTTGAGACAGCTCAGCACTCTGCCCTCCCACAGGGAGGCATTGACCACCCCAGCCAGCAACGGCCCCAATGTCTCCTGGCAGCTCTTAATCAGCCACGACAGGCACGGATATAATTCGCAAGAGGTGGTTCGAACAGCCCCAAGCACCCCCACCCATCAGCGGGTGTCACCGACTGAAAGTGTTCCCAGAAAAACAGACAAGTCAGGGCTTCTACAAGCTCCACCTCTTCCACTGCACTAAATGCGGCATCGAGGTCGTGGTGGATCTGAGCGATTTTATCTGCGAAATATTCCGCAAAAAGGTCACAGCGGGCGGAAGATGACTCAACCCCTGGGTTGAGGGAGGCCGGACTGACCAGACCCTGCACCACCCGGAACAGCTCCGCTGGACGGGATTTAGAGGATGCTATGAGGTCAGCAAAGAACTCCCTCTTTGCTATCTGCATAGCCTCGGTATAGGGTCACAAACTAGCTCTATGTCGCAATCTGTCGGCTTCAGTACGAGATCAACGCCACCGTAATTCCAAACGTCACCCTTCTTGCTTCAGGACCCGCAACCCTTCAGAGAACCAAGGAGGCCTGCGTGGCCACTGCATGGGCAATGGACATCTGGGAGCCGTTTGATCGATGGCCTCCGTCAGCAAGATATTCCATAACTTGACGAGGTCATCGATGAGACGGTCGTCAAGGTCAGAGGGTAATTCCCCCAGAGCACCTAGAAACTGCACCTGGACCATCAGCCTCCGAGGGTGGACCATCCTAATAGGTCCCGCACCCTGCCGGGGGCATACATGCACTAGAATGGAGGTCTGTAGGAGGTAATTATCCATCCATCACAAGGACACAGTTGATATCTCCCCCATTTAATGGAACTCCTCAAGGCCAGTGCAGAACATGAGTCAAAGGTATGTCCCCCAAGATGTGTCTGGACGGTGATCCTCTGGGACAGGCCCATGGTTGCCATGGCAGCCATGAACTCATGCTCAGCTCCCCTGAGCACAGTGTTGGCGTGAATGTTGTGGTCGCCCATGACTATCGTCGTGGAGGACTGCAGCACCACCTCTGACACTGCCTCTGCCAGAGCCTGTAGGGAGGCTGCTGTACTGGTGGATGCACGGCAAACCAGCAGCACCCCCCAACTGTCCCCTGCTAAATCAAACAAGATGGAGGCCTTCAGTGCCTATCATGGTCCACACTTGATACCTCCTCACAGACCACCCCTCTTTAAAAATAATAGTTACACACACACCCCATCCCTCCAACCACAGCTGGTGCTGCACAGAATGCCCAGCTGGAACAAGATCAGCCAAGATAGGCCCCGATTCATTGTCCAGCCCGGTTTCTGTGATACACACAAGATCAGTGGCAAAGTCCGGTATTGCCTCCTGGACCGTTGTTGCCTTATTTGCCACTGACCTCACGTTCAACAGCACCAAAACCGGGTTGTGGGTCCCCTGACCATGTTCCACTTGCTCATCTGCTGGGGGAGAGACCAGCAGGATGTGCACTAATCACCTGTCCCGCCTTGTTACCACCCTCACTTCCCGCCCCCTGAGACCATATCTCCCCTGGCCCGTCATGACCCCAATAGCTGTGCCTGCCCCCCATGGTTGCCCCCCAGCCACCGCTCCCTGGCCGTCCAGCCTAGGCTGCGAGGGAAATCCCATTCCCCACCTCCCCATCCCCCCGATCCTCCCTAGGACTCCCTCTCTCACCAGGAGTCCCCCCACCATATCCCCCAAGCAGTGCCCCCCCTGTCTCACCGGGGGCCAAAATCTGCTTCCTCCTATCCCCCCACCTCCCTTCCCTCCCCACACTCCCCCCTACCTTATCTACCTTTCCACCCCATTCTGGTTTTCCCTTTCTCACCGGGAGTGCCGCCTCCCCCCAATCAAACCTATGCCCCACCCTCTCACAGGGACACTCCACCCCCAACCCCTTCCTATCACCAAGCGGAGTGGCCCTATTCCCCCCACCCCATTCCCTTTGATCCTCCCCTTCACAATAAACATCCCCCGTCCCACCCAAACCCCTTTACAGCACAAATATTAGCATCTCCTACCCCTGATATATTTAAAATAGAGTTCTCCTCTACACAGAACCGTAACATTCAGGGGAAATACTGAATTAAAAGGAGGTACCCTTCCCACACCCACTTATAAAAACCAACCCACACCCCAAACGCAATACAACTACACTAAAACCAACAGCAGAACTGGCTCAGGCTCCCCAGGTCTCCTTAAGGGCCTCCATTAGGGCCACACCCTTTGGCTCGCAGCCCTTAGGCATGTGTCCTACGGCATGCACCTTTGGCAGCGCTGGGTCTCTGGCAGCTTTTCAACCTCCCTGCAGCTGACACTCCAAGCAGGGAGGGACTTCTGGCCCCGCCCTCCTCCTTGTGGAATGGGAGGAGGGCTATCAGATAGTTCAAGGGGGCCAGGCAAACAAGCCCCACAGTCCCAAGGCATTCAAGGGAAGGGGGGGTACAACAAACCTCAGGGTAGCCCTTATGACTTCTTTTAAGGGAGCCTCTTATTTGGCAAATTTTAGAATGGGCAAATTTAGGGTGGCATTGACCCTGGCCAGATTCAATGTGTTTCCCTCGGCTGTTACGGAAGGTAGAATTAATAGTACCCCTCACAATGAGAGGTTTTGTCGGTATTGTAGTAACTCTCAAGAAAAGTTTGTAGAAACGCTGGATCATATTTTATTGGTTTGCCCTATCAGACCTGGAGGAAGATTTATATTGACCATCTTATAAATTCTTCATGTCATTATATTGCAAAGGTGGAATACCTGCTTAATGATAAGGATCCAATGATATCACTCAGTGTGGCCAAGTTTTTAACTTGTGTGTTTAACCTAAAGGTGGGTAAACTTAAGTCATTAACGTAAGACTTGGAGGACTGTTGGTAGAGACATTATATACTTTATATTTATTGGTTTTATATAGTTCGGTTATACAGCATAAGTTTTGGATTTAGGACCATCAATTAAATACTGATGGCATATAAATTGATTGATATTGAAGATAAATGTATTTTGATACTATGTAGAATCTTGTTAATTTTGTGAAATTTTTGTTCCTTTACAATGGCCTTTGGCTATGTAAATAAATAAATAAATAAATAAATAAAAATAATGATAACGATAACAACATTGTCGTTTTTGTTATCGTTGTCATTGATTGTTGTTTTCGTTATTGCAATAACGATAACAAAAATTACACTTGTCATTCTTTTTTTAATAACAAAAATGACATGCACACCCCTGTACAGCACTTTAATTGCTCAAAGTGCTTTAAAATTATTACAACAACCCTGTGAGAGAGGTCATTATTATTCCCATTATTACAGATGGGGAACTGAGGATGAGCTAGTAACTTACCCAGGCTACCCATTGAGCACATGACTAAGATGAGAGCCGAACTCTGGTCTCCCGGGTCCAAGTCCAACATCTTCTCCACTAGGCTACACTGGAAACGACAGGGGTTCTTTAGTGGAAATGAGGCATATGTGACAGCAACAACCTTGCTTTCTTCAGATTTCTCTTATGACATGTAAGCCACCCTAAGTCTTTTTAAAGGAAGGGCAGGATACAAATGTAAATAAATACCTCAACATTTCTTCCTGGTGTGAGAGCTAGATCCATCTGCCAAGAGAGCCATAGGCTGAAAGTTGTGGTGAGCTCCCTCTTTTCCCTGCCCTATTTGCAGCTTCTCAGGCTGGGCAAACAGCGCCAACTACTGTCCCATTAGAGAGTATGCAGCATACACCCAGTTGGCTCCTTAATGCTTCCTTGAGTTACCAATGAGCTGTATGGTGGCCTGTCCATACTGGGCTGAACTGTCCATGCCACTAGGGTCCTGACCAGTCAGATCATCTCACACCCATCCTCCCTCAATAAACTTGTCATGCCCCAAATTCGGGAGTTTCTGATTTACCAGAATCCTTAGAGAACCCCAGTGAAATGACTCTTGATGATAGGCATTAAGTGTTTAGAGGATAGGGCACAAATTCAGCAATTCGATGTGGGCAAAAACTGGCAATATACTATCTGAGAGATTCAAAACAACCCAGGCATTCAGACGAACCCTTTAGACAATAGCCTTAGGTCTGCACTCTATGGTTGGAGAAGAAATGCAAACTTATTTTGAGTGCAAAGAGTCATAAGACTTAATAGAGTATGAATCCATGGAAAAAGCTATCTCATGACAGAAATAGTGAAGAGAGAGTCATTGTCAAAATTTGGCTCTTGGAGCTGGTTGTCTGTCCATTAACTTGTTTATAACATTTCTGTTTACTTCATATTGGAGACTAATCAGGATGAAAGCTATGCTAAATTATGGCAACAGTCATGTTTGTATGATAACTATTAAACAAACCATCTTTCCCCATTCCTCTCTCCCAAACTCGTGGTCGTAGCTCTACTTTTACACTTTGATTTAAATTGCTCCTACTTGCCTGTCATTTTACTTTTTCTTGGAGCTGAATCAATAACGCAATCTCTTTAATTTCTTACAGATGTTAAAATGATGACAGTTTTTCTACCTTTGGAGCACTGCACAGAAGTCATGCCATCTTCTCTGGTCCTGTATGGGATATACCTTGCAGCCTGTTGCTGAACTATTATGACATGTCTCTAGCAATCAGAAAGAGAAGCTGGGAAGAACATGTGACCCAGTGGATGGGATTGCCTTTTAATTCTACAGAGTATAGTGCAGAATGTCGGCATGGCCTTGTAGCTGATAACTTGCAGGCAAGTATGGAAAAAGATGAAGTTTTGAGTGTGGGACGGAAAGAAAAATGTGCTTCATTACCAGATTGCTGTCATGGTGGAGAGATGATAAGTTTCCCTGCAAAGCTGCTTGGTAACATTTCCAAAGAGGTAGATGAAAATGATAACCACGAAGATGAGGATCATTTTCTGTCTCTGGAAGCCAGCACAGAAACGTTGGTCCATATTTCGAATGATGATGATAATGCTTCTGATCTCAGTCTGGAAAAGGTTAATCACCTCTTTACTACAACTGAAGGGAAAATAACAGATGAAAAGAGGTGTTTGGAAGGAGCAGGCTCCTTAATAAAGATGGTGCCGATAAACACAGAGTCTGATAGTACCAGTGAAACAAATGGTGCAATTAATGAACCTGAGTTTGCCACCGTTTCCAAAGAAGAAAGGGGAGAGGAAGACATCTGTGAGAGTATTGGGAGAAGCCTGGAACTCTGTAATTGTAAAGGCCTAAATGAAGAAATAGATGCATCAAAAGAAAATCTTTCTAACACTCTGAATGTGAAGGATATTATTTTGCCTGGGAACCAGCTGCTTCATACTGCTGTAATTGCACAACAGCGTAGAAAACCTGATGTTCCTAAAGATGGGCATGAAAAAGCTGTCTATAGTGTTGTGTATGATGAGTTTTCCCATGGCCCATGTAATGACAGTGATAGACAGCCATTCTCAGAAATGGACTCCAGTAACTACCTAGTACAGTCTCCTCTCTGCTCTCGTACCATATCACTGGAAAATGGTCTGGGTGAAAGTGCTCTTGCAAAATTGGAAGCAGGTCCTCAAAACTTATGCCTCACAAACACTTCAAAAGAAGGCACACAATGCTTAAAGGATAACCTAGTCATGCATGAACATGCAGACAGTCAAGTTGTACTGCGCAAAAGAAAGGTAGGACATGCACAGACTACATGAGTTTGTTTGTTTGTTGTTGTTTTTTAAAAAAAATGTTTTAGCTGATTTTTTATTTGCTAGTAAATTGTTGGCAAATAGTGGTAAATGTTGCTTTTTGTTCTGTTTTGATGTGGCAGATAATTCTGGAAAACTGTTTGGAGAAACCATACAGTTCATCTCACTTTCCAGTAAATCTTGCACATTCCTTGCTGTATTTCCCTTTTTTAATCAATGCTTTGGATCACAAGTTTTAAAGTTGTTTACCATGGGTGTGTTGGTGAGAGAATTCTCCACAGTTCCTGCTAGTATCGGCTAGTAGAGGTCCTCATTAGGTATGGTTGACATTTGTAGGTGGCTGAGGTCCTAGTTCAGAGGTTCCTCAATTGTGGATTGTGACCCCCAAATGAGGTCACACCACCTGCAAATAAGGTCATGATCCTGATCAATGTTGATATATTCTGATGACTTTATTGCTGTCTTGGGCAATGGGATTATATTTAAGTCTCAAAATGAGGTCACACAGGCAAAATGTTTGGGAACGACTGTTCTACTTTATAATAAAAATGTGCAGGGATGGAGAACCTATTCATTCTCATGGGCGTCTTTACAAATTAATACAAGCTCCATAAGCTAAGGAGCGGGGAAGAAAAGGGAGAGTCCACCAGATCATTGTTCTATGCTATGATTTCATCCTGTCATTGAGTATGTCCTCTTATTTAGGGCTTGAGGGTTGGGACTGGATCCATGGGACAGATCCAAGAACAGGAATGGGGCCAAATAAAAAAAACAAAAAAACAGATTCTTCCCCCTCCCTCCCCTCCCAAAAAGAATAAGATCCCGGAATTCCTACTGACTGCTATAGGAAGAATTTTTGTCTGCAACAAGACTGCAGGATTGAACCATGGCTCTGCCAACACTGTTGCTTTCTTTGTTTAATAGCCAGTGCCTAAGTCACACAGATTGCTGACTCTGTTTGCCTTCTGCTAGGCAGGACAGCGAGGAACAACGCCAAGTTCCTTTTGACTGGTTTCGATAAATTGTGATTTGTAGTGTCTCACTGCACTGCAACCTCTAAAACAAGAATCAACATGTCCAAACCACTATATGCCAACACAGCATCCTGAATTGCCGGACATCGCTCCCTTGTGTTCACAGTTCTGTAATGTTAACACTCAATAAAGATTATGTTATGATTGGAATCCACACGTAACCTTTGCAAAAGGCTCTATAAACTCACCCCAGCCAATGTTGCTTAAGGGTCAAATGGAGCCATTCAGACTTCTGTAGCGTGAAATATAACTCTTTTAGTAACTGTATTTACATTAGAAGTAAGGACTGTCTGAGCTACCTGATCTTGATCAACCATGGTTATCCCGCAAAACTCAAATATCACTTTATGTGCCAAATATGTGCCAATATGTGCCAAACACAGTGTGTGATATTTGTGTTGTTTTTGGAAATGTTATTTCTTTTCACTGCCAGAAATGACAGCATTGCTTCATCAGCATTAGCTGAAGTTTTTATGTTGTTCTCAGTAGGTAGTTTGTTTGTTTTTTATGTTTCTTACATGTAGTTAATGAATCATTCAAGGTGGTAATTAGTGTCATATGGGTCAAAACTGTGTCTTATATATCTTGATTATTATATGTAGTTGCAAGTGTCCACAGTCCATGAAGTGGGTGGACTTCCGAACTGGGTCCCAGATAGAACAGAGATAGGATTTGGCCACGCTCAGAAATAGGCACAGACAGGATCAGGTATCCTGTCGGGCAGGACAGGACCAGAGTCTGATCAGGAGCAGAGCGGGACACAGGAAGCAATGTTGTTCTGTCTAGTTTCCTGCTCCTCCTAGGTAGCTGGCTAACCCTGTTGGCAACCAGTTGAGAATCAGAGGGGATATAACAAGGGACTGGAACTTTGGGCCTACTATCAGATTCCAGGTCAAAGTCAAAGTGCCACAGCACTGTAAAGCTGGCAAGAGCTGTGGAAACGCCTCTTCCAGACTTGTTTCATGACCAAAGTGTAGCAGCATGCACAGATTACAATTTTAATGGGAAGCATATGCTGCACACAGTCTTTTAAGATCCTATGATAATTTCAAGAACTTTAAATTCTGTGATGTAAGTAGCAATTCCCATTATAGGAATTCAGTTTAGATTGATTTACTTAGGTACAGTACTCATGCTATACATTACTCTGTATTTGTACAATCAGAGTATTTTCAGTGCAATAAATATACTAATGTTCAAAGAGTCTAACTGAATTGTAGAGGAGTTATGTAGTGCCTGAAAACTAGGTGGAAGGAAAAGCACTGAGCAGATCAAGAGTCTTCTGAGACTGGGAAAGGTCCTGAGAGGACAGGGAAGCCTCGATGAAGAAAGGGACCGAAGGAATTGGGAATTATGAATAGGAGTGAGATGGGGATGGGTCTGTAAAGGAGCCTGTCATTTTTGAGAGTGAGTCTGCTTAAAGGGATCTTTCTTTAACCAAGCTTTAAAAAGTTTAGTGAAAGGTGTAAGATGTGATCCTCTGTTACTTAGCTCACTATCTCTGCTGCTATGTCACCGAGCAGACAATTTTCCCACCTTGAGGATTTATTATCCGCATCTAATTGTAGTGTATTTTACAAGAATTGCTTTGCCTTTCTCTAGAGTTAATAACCTCTAATAAAAATATGGGTCCATGTTTATGAACTGCCACCAAAAAACAGTTATAATTAGAACAAAGCATTAGAAAGCATACCTGAAACTGAATCCAGCCATTAAAGTAAAATGTTTTCTCTTCAGCAACTGAAGGACTTAAGGGCTTGGTAAAGATATTAAGCCTTTTCTTGCAAGATCAGCAGTTCAACTTTAGCCTGAATGCTGCAGTTAGGAACTGAAGCCTACCACCATCTGTTGGATGCTAAGTATCTACTGTAAAATATACCTGGTGTCAGTCTGGTACCCAAAGAGTAAGGATCCACATTATATATATATACACACACACACACACACACAATTAATAGGTCCTGAGTGGATGTTAGTGTAATGTAGGGGGTGGTACAGATAAACATCCTTTCAGCTTGAGGGCAACATCTGCAGACTCATCCCACAACTCTTGGGGGTGAACAAATTCTTTTCTTGCCTCATGTAGCTGCCACTTTCTTATTCAAAATGGCAGCTGCAAGAAATGGGAAACCGCAGCTGGACAGGCCATTCCTTGCCTTCATACACTGTGGTGTGATGCCACACAATGGATCAGGTGCACAAGCAAGGAGCAGCCTAGCCCAACAGGAAGCAGGCCACAGCCAGATAGGAACATGGGAGAAATCAGGACTGGGTCCAAGTAAGTACAAACTGACCACAAAGAGCTCATGTGCTGAGGAGTACCCACAGGATCCTCCCCCCATACATGGATCTCATGAATAAATGTAAAATGACAACATGAGTGTGGGAAACATTGGAGTAAAATCTGGGTTCATTGCACTTGAATGGAACCTATCTTCCCTGAATATGTCATTGGGGAAACTGTGAATGGAGACAGGACAGGGCACTGGTTGAAGTAGTTCAGGGGAAACCAAAGGGGAGCTGATGATTGACAGGGCATTGATTGTTTTTATAAAATGGGTATTTAGCCTCTTTATTAACTGGCAGATTGCATCCCATTGTGTTGTCTAATATGTGTGTACTTCCCCACACCCCTCAGAAATGGGACTTTGAACTAGTACCTCTTCTAGGCCTTGCCAGTGGCCATACATCCCTTTTAAAAGAGGGTGCTTATGAAAAATACATGGTGCAGAACTGCACTGGATCCCATGCAGCCCTGCAGCATGTATTTTTCATAAGCGTCCTCTTTTAAAGGAGAGGTATGACCACCCTATCTCAGCTAAAAGACATGAGGGCAGAGATAGATGGGAGGAGGACCTGGAACATTCTCTCTGTCTCATGCCACTCAGCCTAAGGTAGGCCAATGAGAGGAAGGCCTGCCCTCTGTGTGAAGACTGAGGTGATGGTTGCCTGAGGAACCAGGGCCTGAAAAAGGCAAGTTGGGCCTAAAGGAGGAGAACCCTGGTGAGATGGCAGCACCTGAGTGAGCCAAGCTGCCCTTTAAGTTAGCAGGGGCTGAAAGGAAAGGGACTTGCATTGAAGGCTTACTTCTGTCCAGTTGGTTCTGGTGGGAAAGTATCTCACTCTCCCTTGCAGTTTTTGAAAAGAGCCACCAACATCCTCCCAGGGATTGAGGAAGGTCTAACGGTCTCACGTCTCTCTCCAGCAATTTATTTATTTATTTATTTATTTAAATTATTTATACCCTGCCTCTCCTCGAGGCAGCTCGAGGCAGCTTACAAAAGTTAAAATATTTTAAAATATACATAAAATGGAAACATAAAAGAATAATAAAATAAAACCCCCATTCTCCCCACCCACCCTTCACCCACCTCCCTCACCAAATGCCTGGTTTGACTGTTACTGCGGAGGGCAAAGCCTGGTTTGTCCTGCTGCTCTACCAGAATCTCCGTCCATTGCCTACTGCAAAGCATTCCCAAAAAGAAGCTTCAATTCTGCAATCATTTCTGACACAGCAGCATTCATGAAGACTGTTGAGTGGGGTCTAAACTTACTAGACTATACTTTAGGGAGATTGCATCAGATCTGCATTGTTCAATGTACAGCCAGCCACCACATCTGAGGTACCCCAGCTTCCCTCTGTGTCTTTGTGAGAAGTGCATCTTTCATTATTATTCTTCTGTGATCATTATTATCATGTGTACTCGTAGTGTTAGTTACTGGGAGGAAAGTGAATGGTATTTTCTTTCCCCTTTTCTTTTCCCTTTTTAATTTTTGATTTTGTATACAGCTCTTTGATTTCTGTGTTATGATTTAGAAGGGACACAGTATGTGTGCTAAGATGCCCCATTCTATTTCTTTCTAGCTTGGAAGGCTTGAATGTAATAAATTTGTTGGTTTTACCTTTCAATGTAAAGTTATGATAGTAAATTTTCTTAGGTGTTGGCTCTTGGTGGCCAGCTGGCATTCTCCAAGGTCTAGATTTGTTGTTAGATGCATTCACCTTCAGGACATTGGGGTGTCCTATCCAACTGCCTGTCCGTCAGTTTACACAGGGGTTCCTTTGATTTAAAAAGTCAATATCATATTCAGGGAACAGGAGTCGTTTCCTCCTGGATGATGTTGCACCCAGTAAGCAAATATTCACAACAATGGCAATGTTAATGGCATTGGTGCAACCATTTACCAGTTTATTGTTTGATTTATTTATTTATTTATTTATTCATTCATTTCATTGCCTTTCTATCCCACACCCTCCTGCTCACAGAGCAGCTTGCGGCAGCTCACAAAATATAATATGTGTGCATGAACATGTTATATATTTACATATTTACATTGTCCCTGCAGGCAATATGCCTGCACAAGACATCCTGTATCCTCCGGGCTCCGCAGCTCTTGCAGAGGTCTTCACCAGCCTGTATTGAGGCAATGGCTCACAGGGAGGTATAGGGGAGGGGGCAGTCCAAGACAGCGCCATCTATCTCTATGATGTTGTGGAGGACGCAGGCAGCTGTGACTATCACAGGAGCCATCTCCACCATGAAGTTGATCCGCCCTGCAATAGATTACTAGTACTGCTTGAGGAGACTGAATGCCTATTCCACCACAGTTCTGAAGGTGCTCAGCTACAGGTTGAAGTGGCCCTGCTCTGGGATGCGGGCCATGAGATAGGCCTTCATGAACCACTGTGTCAAGGGGTAGGTCGGGTCCCCCAAGATGACTACATGTTGATGTCCTCCTTTCCTATGCCTCACAATAGGCTTGTTGCCTTGCAACCTCCATCCCAGGCTCAACTGACTTCCCCAGTCAGCACCGCTCCCCTTCTCTCACTGACTTCGGGACTGTTAAACTCCCAGCCCAGGTGCTAGTCAGCTCTCTCCTTAAAGGGCCAGGACTCAGTCTTGAGTAGCCCTCTCTTAGAACTGATCGTGCAAATCCCTATTCCGTATTACTTCCTATTACACTTGATAAGACCAATGGTCCATTGAGCCCAGCATTTTGTCCCCGACAGCGGCCACATTCAGTTGCTTCAGAAAAGTACCCAACACTTCACAAAAGAGGGATCCATTCCCTGCTAGTTACTCCCAGCTCCCTACACTCAGAGGTTATGCCCCTGACCAATTTCACTAATAGCCATTTATGAACTTATCCTCTAAAAACTTATCCAATCCCTGTTTAAGCCCAGTTATATTATTGGCTTTACCAAAATTATTGGCTTTACCAAAATTACTTCCTCTGGCAACATGTTCCACCAATTAACTATACAAATTCTAAATCCCAAATTCACAATTATATAGCATGACATAAATTGTGCAAATCAAGAATAGATCAGATTTTTTTTTAGCTATTTAGATCAGATATTTTATAATTGCTGCACATTTGTCGGCACATCCGGAATGAGACAAGGACAAAAATAGTTGGGTTTTAACCCCCACACTCTTTATTCAAAAAGGAATTGGGCCAGTGGGGTAATTGCCATTAGGCAATTGGGATCCAGTACACTAACCAATAACAGGTTAACAATAACTGACCAGGAACTGGCCTGAATATGCCCTCTGGTACAAGCCCCATTTCATTACAAACTTCTCCCCTTAGTTTTCTGGTCAGTGGTTGAAGGGGACAGTGTCCTTTCTGGACTGAAGTAAGGATTTAGGTGCCAAAAGAATGGGGACCGTGCATGTCCTTGTCCACTTTCGCAAAACACCCCAACACTTGCCATAGCCTGCTTCTGCGCCAGGTGTCGCTTCCCTATATCTTTAGGAGATGACTCCAAAAACTACTTATTTTCTACATAACAGTACTGGACCCCTGTGAAAGTGCGACAATGGATACAGTGTGAAATGGCAACAAGGGGTGTACATGTCATTTTTGTTATATCAATAACAAAAAATAAATTTGTTGTTTTTGTTATTGTTATTTCAATAACAAAAATTACAAAAAATAATAACAAAATCAATAATGAAAACAAAGGTCGTTATTGATTTCGTTATTGCCTGGCAGGTGTTTTTTGGAGGGAAATGTGGAGAGGGGAGGAGAGAGCAGACATCTTGGAGCCAGAAACAGTGTGGAACTCTTGAACTGGGAGGAGAAGGACCTGATGGATATATTTCTGGCCAATGAGCAGTGCAAGCAGATCCCAGCAGTTGAATGGCACCCTGTTATTCCTCAGTGTCTCTGCCTGCCTCCCAGAACCAATCAGGAGGGCACTGTAAGCCTTAATATTGTAGGCCACTCTGGCCTCATTCACAACTGCGGCGGCGAGAGAAAATGTGGCAGTGGGGAGGAGCCGGAGAGCAGAAGAAGAGCCAGTGTGAATGGGGATGTGCCGCAGCTTCCCTCGTGTATGTCAGGGCACAAAATCATGCCCTGACATATGCAAGGGAAGCCACAGCACATCCCCATTCGCACCGGCTCTTCTGCTCTCCGGCTCCTCCCCACTGCCGCATCTTCCCTTGCAGGTCCACCACCACAGTTGTGAATGCGGCCTCTGTGTTAACTCTCTTGCTTGTCAGGGTGCGTTTGCAGAAGCTGCTGCTACAAATCCTCCCATATATATATCCCTTATTTCCTTCCCTACCACCCAATCCTTATTCCTTTGGGATAGATAGATAGATAGATAGATAGATAGATAGATAGATAGATAGATAGATAGATAGATTTACTAGGCTGTTTTATTATATATATTAGGATTATAGGGTAGGAATATTTTTTATTAGGTTTAACTTAGATTCTGTATATATTACATAAAAAACTACATATTGTGTACAGTATATATTATTGTGTACAGTTCTTTCTGTATCACAATGAGAAGGGGAAGGAGTTCAACTTCTGACAAACAATTCTTCATTGGTGGATGAAATCGATACTGATAACAATACCAAAAATAAAATCTTCATTTGAAATTGGTACCGATACCAATAACGACAACAATAACGAAAAATGACATTTGTTATTAACAAAAAATGAAAATGACACCTTTTAATAAAAAATGATACCAAAAAATGACATGGGGCCCTGGTGCACACCCCTACAACAAACATGCCCATCCCTTTTTCCTCTCTCATTTCAAAGTTGAATAAACCAATAGGGATGTGCAAACACGGTTCGGATGTTTGGAGTTCAGATCAAACTCGGCATGTTCGGTGGACCAAACCGAACTTTCGAACTTCTGAACAGTTCAGAAAAGTTCAAAAAAGTTCGAATGAGTTCGGGCAGGAAAAACATGGTAAACAAGCCCTGGGAGGAGGGGGGACAACTCAGGAGCAGACTTCCTGGCGCATGGGGTGGAGAGGCTTGGAATAACAGCCTTTCTGGCCCATCACAAGTCCTCTTTGCCTCACACCACTGGCTTTGAAGGCTGCCATTGATCACAGGCTAGCCTGCATGGAGCCAATGGGGCTTGTGGAAAGGTGGGCACAGCAAAGAAACAAAACTCGTTGCCCTCCCCCCTTCCAAATCCTTCTGAGCTAGCCACTGATCCTTTCAGCAGCATTGTCAGAAGTGTCTCTTTCCCAGCAGTTTGTGTTTCCTCCCCAATCCATTACCATCCTCCTCCTATTCACCCATTCCCACACATTTACCTACCTAGATTTATTTATTTACTTTAGATTAGATAGATTTAGGAGTTATTTTTTGTTTTTACCCCTCCCTGTGTTCCCTGTGTTCAATCTTCCTTCCTCCCTCTCCCCTCCATTGAATCCTTTCCCTCTCCCTCTATTTATTCCATCCCTGATTCCCTTCCCCTGTTTTTTTATTCATTTCGAGTAGCATTAGATTGATTTAGGTTTAATTTCAGTTTTGTACCCATCCCTGTGTTGTTTGTGATTCCCCCACATCCCATATATATCTATATATCTAGATATCTAGATAGATAGTTGTAGGAGTTAGCTTAGTGATGGAGACAGAGATAACATTTAGTGATTTAGTTTTAGTGTTTGTAGGACTAGGCCTTTGTAGTTATTAGATAATCAGTTTAGTTCATAGCATTTAGAATAGTTAATAGCAGTTAGATTTAGTGTAGATAGATAGATATATATTAGATTTTAAAATGGAATAAAAAAAATTTTAAAAATAAAATATAAAACATTATTTTGGAGGGACAAATGGAGAAGGGAAGGAGAGGCCGGTCTGCTGCCCATAGGGGAGGCAATGGGGCACATGCCAGAGGCGGAAGGAGCCGTGCCAGTGGAGTGACAGCATGCAGCAGCAGCCTGAGCCCATCACCACGCCCCAAGCTTCGCACGCCTGATTTTGGGGCACAGGCTTCTGAGGGTCCCAGCACTAGTGGCACTAGGGAAGTGGTGGTTAGGTGTTGCCTCCTGGCAGCATCTTCCACTGCCATGCAGGGCACTGCAGCACCTGCATTGCAGGAGGCTGAGGCTGTCTCATCTGCAGCTGCAGGTGTTGGTGCTTCAGGGGCCGAAGTTCCTCAGGGGCCAGCATTGTCCCCCATTGTAGAGGCGATTCCCCCCGCCCCCCAACAGTCCAGGGCTGGTGGATCTCACCCCGGCTGCTAGAGGCAGGGCCCAGTCCCCATGCAATGGCAGCAGGGAGCGGAGCTGCAGCAGCAGCAGCAGCAGCAGTTGCAGTAGCAACTATAGGGGGCAGGGGGAGAGTGTTGCTCAGAGTGGCAGCAGAATGCGGCGCAGTCCATCTGGCTCAGGGTCCCAGTACTCCCCAATGCAGGGGGACATGCCTGAGATTGGGGAGAGTGAGGCAAACAGCAGTTCTGTGGAGGAGGTATCTGCCAGTGCTGAGGCGATGGCTGTCCCTCAGCGAGCTGTGTCACCCCCATGTCCTGCCCCGGCTCTCAGCAGTGCGTCACCCGGTGTGGGCCAGAAGTCAGAAGGGGGCAAAAAAATCTTTGGTCTGGGAGCATTTTAAGTTGTTGTGGGTGGACGATCCCAGGGAGGCATGATGCAGTTTGTGCCAGAAGGTGGTGAAGCGTGGGCAGGTGCTCACCAACCTTGGCACAACTGCCATGGCGAGGCACCTCAAATCATGCCACAGCACTGTGCTGCTAAGCGTGCAGGCAGGGGCAGTGGATGCCAGTGGGTTCCCGACCCCAGTGGCCAGTCACATGCCTTCATCAGCAGGCAAGTGTCCTGCTCCAAAAGCTGCCTCTAGGAGCAGGAGCAGTGGCACTGAAAGGGGGAAAGAACAGCAGCAGCAGTCTCGCCAGCAGTGTCAGAGCACCATGGAGGAGCTGGGGTGGGGGCAGCTTCCAAGTCTGCCTCTGCTGTCTGAGCCATGGGTTCTGTACCAGGGCAACCCAATCTCTGCTGCTGCTCCAAATGCTGCCTCTGCTGTCTGAGCCATGGGTTCTGTGCCCAGTAAATCCAATGCCTGCTGCTGCTCCCAATGCTGCCTCTCCTATCTGAGCCAAGGGTTCTGTGCCCGGGCAAACCAGTGTCCATTTCTTCTGCCTCTATTGTGCCATGGGTACTGTGCTCCAGCAATCCAATGTCTGCTACTGGGTGGGTGGCTGGCTACATGCTTCGCCACCTGGCAAGGCTTGACCAACTGGCAGAATAGCTTGTTCAGCTCTGGAGAGTATGATGCAAGCCTGCAATGTCTGGCTGAGTAGGGGTGCCAGCCACCACACCAAGCCCTGGCTGGGCCTCTGCCGCTCCTCCACTGGTGATGACTGGCACTGATGCCTGCCTCCATTTCCGAACAGCGGTCCCCTATCTCCTAGGACCAACAAACACATGTTCGACTGCTGATGCTGTTCACATGGAACCCTTCTCCACTTTGTCCTTCAAACTTCTCCTTTGAATATGATTATTTGCTACTACCACCAAGATCTGCACCTTGGGTCAGTTCCACCTGGGACTGCGCCCTAGGCTTCAAGGCTCCCCGCAGTGGCAGGCCCTCCTCCTTCTTCAGCCGGACCTCGCTGTCCCTCAGTGAGCTGTGTTGCCCCCATGTCCTTCCCTGGCTCCCAGCAGTGTGTCACCCAGTGCAGGCCAGAAGGCAGGAGGGGGCAAAAAATCTTTGGTCTGGGAGCATTTTAAGTTGGTGCGGATGGACGATCCCCGGGAGGTGCAGTGCAGTTTGTGCCAGAAGGTAGTGAAGAGTGGGCAGGTGCTCACCAACCTTGGCACAACTGTAATGGTGAGGCACCTCAAATCATGCTACAACACTGTGATGTTAAGCAGTCAGGCAGAGGCAGTGGACTCCACCGAGTTCCCGACCCCAGCAGTCTATCACACACCTTCATCAGCAGGCAAGCGTCCTGCTCCAAAAGTTCGATTGCTGGTGTTGTTCACATGGAACCTTGGGTCGGCTCCACCAGGGACCACGCCCTAGGCTTCAAGGCTCCCTGCTGTGCCAGGCCCTCCTCCTTCTTCAGCCGGGCCTCTGCCACTCCCCCACCCATGACAGCCAGCCTGGGGTGATCCACAGGAAGGGCCAACTTGTGTCTCTTAGGACCAGGACTGACCCATGTCCAACAAGTGCTGTTCACATAGAACCGTCCTCCACTTCATCCGTCAAAGCACTCGATTGAGTATGATTGATTATTTCCTACTACCAGTACCACCAATATCACTGCTGCTCTGGCATGGCCTCTGCTGCTCCCCCACCCATGCCAGCCAAGCCACTGGTGGTCGGCTCCACCCGGGACCGTGCCCTAGGCTTCAAGGCACCCCACAGCAGTTGCCCTCCTCTGGCAGAATAGCTTGTTCAGATCTGGCGAGTAGGATGCAAGCCTGCAATGCCTGACCGTGCAGGGGTGCCAGTCACCGAGTCCTGGCCGGGCCTCTGCCGCTACTCCACCCATGCCAGCCAGCCTTGGGCAATCCACAAGACTGGCCCGGCTCGTGTCTCTTAGGACCGGGATTTACCCATGTCCAACAACTACTGTTCACATGGAACCGTCCTCCACTTCATCCTTCAAAGCGCTTGATTGAGTATGATTGATTATTTCCTACTACCAGTACCACCAATATCACTGCTGCTCTGGCATGGCCTCCTCCACTCCCCCACCCATGCCAGCCAAGTCAGCCTGTAATGATGGCAAAGAGGGCAAAGAGATTGATTTCCCACTCGAGCATTCAGGGACAAATTCCATTTAAATAGAAAAGGGGGGAGGGGGAGGTACAAAAATAGTCAATCATTCACTCCAACCTTCTCTAGAAGGATATGTATGTACATATAGGGCAGGGACTGGAAGGGCTGTCCTTCCACTGCAGTCAGACGCTGCCACTCTAGCCCTGGAACCCACCCTCATGGTTCAACTGCCAATGCTGCCTATGCTGTAGTGTACTGTCTGTGCCATGGGTTCTGTACCCTGGCAATCCAATGTCCGATTCTGCTGCCTCTGCTGTGCCCTGAGTTCTGTGCCCTGGCAAACCAATGTCTGCTGCTGCTGCTGCTGCTGCTGCTGCTGCTGCTGCTGGTAGTGCATGTCAGCCATGTGCTCCTCAATCTTGTAAATGACCATAGCTCAGATGAGCCGGCAGGTGGGGGCTGGATGAACATTACAATGGGGCGGAATGGAGATCCTGGCTCACACACTCTTTGTGCAGTCCTGGGACCATTCCTGGCCGTGACTCCCGCATCTCTGCCAGCGCCAATCCAGATTCAGAGATCTGAACCCGACTCCCTTTTGATCACCTGAAGGGAACCACGACGCTCTCCTGGTGCTCAGTAGGCAATGGCAGTGGGTTCCCCAGGGCTCACACCAGGCAGGGACATTGGCCATTGTGAAGGCCATCCTAGCGTGCTTCCCCCTCCATCATGGTCCATGGCAGAGAGAGTCCATGGTGGCTCTGTGTCAGGGGATGGGGAGGTAAAGGGGTAATGTGGACCCAAACCCCTGAGAGGGAGACAGGGGGCAGACACCACACCACACCACACTTGCTTCCTACTCTTGACTCGCTCTCTCTTCAGTCCAGCACAAAGCACAACACACAGTCTCTTGCACTCACCCACACATTCCTTGCACTGGCCCAGGCCCACACACGCCTCAGTCAGTAGGCATTTTCAGAAGTCTACCTCTACCAGCAGTTTGTGTTCCTCGCAATCCATTTTGCCATCCTCCTAGTCCTACTTCATCCATTTCTTTCCACACATTTACCTTCATTGCTTCATTTATTTAGACGGGGAGTCGTCACATGGAACCCTTCTCCACTTCGACCTTCAAAGTTCTCCAGGTAGCACACAATCATCCAGGCGAGGTTACCAGGTACTGCACCTGTTGAATTTTTACCAAGTTGACTGGAACCAGAAGGAACTTGGAAGATAAAAACCAACATCCATCCACTGCAGGACAAGCTCAGCCAGCTCTTCCTCCAGGTTACGTGATGAAGTCTTCAAGGCCCTCATGGAGAACGGAAGATACAAGTTGTCTTCCACTGCTCCACCGATGCCTGCCAGCCTGCAACGCCCGGCCGAGCAGGGGTGAAAGCCACCGAGTCCTGGCCAGTCCTCTGCCGCTCTCCCACCCAGGCCAGCCAAGCCTGCCTGCATTGCTGGCAAAGTTCTCGTTTGAACAGATGATAATGATTATTTCCTACTAGCACCAATATCACTGCTGCTCTGGCCGGGCCTCTGCCACTCCCCCACCCATGCCATTTGAATAGAAAAGGGGAGGGGGTACAAAAATAGTCAAGAACACACTCCGACCTTCACCCAGGCAATATTTGACAGGTGGTTTGCTACTCACCCACATGGGGTCGCCCACATCCGTATTCTGCACCCGGACGTAGTTCATGCTCATCTCTATCTTCTTGGTGGGGCCGCTGTCCGTGGGGTCATCCACGAAGCTCAAGTCGATGGATTGAATGGAACTTATGGGAGGGAGGGGCAGAAGATGGTGGCAGGGAACACAGCTCTCAGAGGGACGTGCTGCTGGCCCTGTCCAACGTGGCCAAGAGTCTTTTGTCCTGGCCACCAACCAGTGTCCCCAGTGAACAGGTGTTCTCTAGGGTGGGGGGACATTTGCCTGCTGCACCTTCTGAGACTGGGGGGGGGGGCAAGTTGGTGTAGCAGTTGCTTTTCATCAAGTTATCTGTCTGCTTCTGCTGCCACAGCTACTGCCATGAGTTCTGCTACCGGGCAATCCAATGTCTACTGCTGCTCCACCGATGCCTAGCAGCCTACAATGTCTAGCCAAGTAGAGGTGTCAGGCCAGCCACAGAGCCCCAAGCCTTCCTGGCCTTTACTCCTGGTGCTGCTGCTGGGTCTATGACAGCCAGCCATGCCCCTGCAGGCACCCCCGGGGGCCAAGCGCTGAGCCTGCCTATGCCAGGGTGCCAAGCCCCAAGCCTTCCTGGTGTCTTCTGCTGCTGCTGCTTCTGGGTCTCTGACAGCCTGCCATGCCCCTACGGGCACCCCCGGGTATCCCTGGAGCACCCCAAGCCATTCGGGGGGACCGAACTCTGCCGAACATTCAGCAAAACCGAACTTTCTCGAACCGAACTACTGAACCCGAACTCAAATTTTTGACCGAACTACTGAACTACCAAACATCCAAACCGCATTCTATTCCCACATCCCTATAAACCAAATTTCTGTAAAGACACTGTGAGGAAAGTGAAAACCAGGAGACCATGATGGCCACTAAAGGTTTTCCATAAAAGATTCCTTCCTGGTCCTGATGGTGACTGGATAGGACCCAAAGTGCCTTAATGGGAGGGGGGGGGGCTTCCACAGTCAACTCCAGCCCTGGAATGAGGCTGGAACTTCTGAGGTGGGTGGCGAAGCTCCTCCCTGCCCATGTGACTCTTCCCACCAGCAAGTCCTATTACCAGGGCAACTCCGGATGGGCCTTGCTCTTTTCCCGCCATGCCCCGGCTACCCTCTGCTCTACCTTCCTGCTGCAGCAGCTTTTTCTGCAGCAGGCAGTGCTGGCCATCTCACCTTGTCTTCTTCTCAAGGGAGTGTGACAAGGGGCCCTGATTGCTCTCATTATTGGCAGGCCAAGGGCTATTGGCTAATGTTTCACAGCAACAAGCTACAGCAGGGACAGAGAACCTTTTCCTTCCCAGGGGCCACTTTGAAAATTAGTTCAAATGCTGAGGGTTGCACAGAAGTTGGAGGCAGGAGACCTGTGGGGGTATGCTCAGCAAGAACAGGGTACAGATCTTACCTAGATCTGAGCCATCTGTGTCCCCTATTCTTGGGTGCATGCCCTCATCTCTCCTCCCTTACTCTTAGCTCAGTTTTCAGTGCTTGAGAGTAGGGACTGGGGCCAGATCCAGAAATTGGAAAGGGGTCAAAGCAAAATTAGCTGTGGACTGCATTTGGCTCCTGGGCCTGTGGTTCCCCACTCCTGGTCTACAATATTAAAATTGTGCTGCTTTTAATGACTGTTCGAAAGCTGCAGCAGGTGCAAAATGCAGCAGGTGCAAAATGCAGCAGCCCACCTTCTACTGGGGGTGGGTTGCCAAGCACATATTACAGCACTGCTCCAGAGCTGTCTGGGCACAATTCAAGATGCTGGCTTTGATCTATAAAGCCCTATGCAGTCTGGCTTTCACGTATCTGAAAGCCTGCCTACTCCCTTATGTTCCATCACAGCTTCAGAGCACCTTCTTGCATGTACTGTCCACCCATCAAGTGTGCACAGAAAGAGTGTGCAGGGAAGTGTTCTCTGTAGCTGCACCACAATTATGAAACTCCCTTCTGGAGGATCATTTATGTCTGAGTCTTATCATATTCAGTGCAAGACTTTTTTATTTTGCCAGGCATTTGGCAGGCAGGGATAGGGTTGGGGAAGTTTGAGATAGGAGATGTAGTTCATTTCATTTGTGCATATTATGTATAATTGTATGTGTTGTAACCTGTCCTGAGTCCTGTGGTTAGTGTTGAATAACGAATTTATATAAATAAATAAAATATTATACTGTGTGCAACTATTATTACTGAAAAATACTGTTGCCTCCCTCAAAGAAATTGTTGTATTGCATGGGTACAGCTACATGAGCTGGGGTGGGCCTGATCCCCTGCCTGCCCTGGGGCAGGCAATTGCAGCTGCCACACATTGGGCTGATGAGGAGATCAGGCCACATGATCTGCCCCCACCCCTGCAACCATCACTGGCCCCTCCACAGGCCAGGCCGAGGAGTCAGTCACACCAAGGTGGATGCCCAGACTCCTGCTGAACTGCAGGATCAGGCCCATCACTGCTATATGTCAGACCCCTGTACCGGGGTCGGAGGTATGGGGGAAGAGGAGTTGGGCGATCCCGGGGGCTCACACACACCTGGGAAGGGTTTTGAGGCTGAGGCGGGGGCAGGCCACATGTGGCTGCAGCACCTCCAGGGTCTGCGGCGCCGGCAGAGCCGCCGCCGGAACCAGCGGAAACACAGAACATGGTGGGTGGGGTTCCTGGGACGTCGAGAGCCCTGCCACATCAATCAATGGAGGCAGAATCCGTCAACTGCTACAAGTAAAGCAAATGTAATATAAAAACATTATTTAAATTTTTTTCTTATACGTTTATTTCTCTCCAAAATGAATCCCTGCTTCCTACATTTGATTAGGTAATACTGAGAGCTTAATGCACAAAATAATTTAACTACAAAAATAGTTGATCTAAAATAACTTCTTCAATTTTCACAGTAGCCTATGTAATTACTGAAATGTATAGGATACAGTGCCAAGCTTTTAATTTATTTAGATTGCCATGCAATGTTTCCTTGTAGTTTACATGTAGTCTATCATAAATATTATCTCTGTCCACTTGGAAGCTAAGGAATGCTTTCTCACAGACATCCACTGTGTTTGGACTGAAGCATGATGGATTCCAAACAATCTGAAAAGTATGTAAAACAAGCTCTGAGCAGAAAGCAGTCATTAATGGGAGGATTGCCAGGTCATTACAGGATAACATCTATGCAAATTTTATTCTGACACATTTTTGTGAGAGTGTTCTGCTGTAAATTTTTTAGACTGCCAATTTTGTCTAGACTGCAAACCCAGAGCCATAAAATAAGTGTTACACACATTAATATGCATCATTTGGCTCTGATGCCTAAAATGGTAATAAATGTATTTGTATTTATATACGTGGTTTTCAGTTGCATGCCAGCAGCCACACAAAGGATTATTAGGAATTAGAGGAATTATTGTACTGAAAGCCACTATAATTATGCAGAGACCTTTACCTATTTTTTTTAATCTACAGTATAAGAAACCATATTTTTAAAAGTAAATGAATTTTAAAATCTTGTGGTGGTTGTGGTGGTGAAAAAGCAAATAGGGTTGAAGAACATTGGCAAGATATTGTAAGACAGTTGTGTGTTTCAGTGTCCTGGTTATATCTGTTCTTTTGATAAACTGAAGCTTTCCATCTTCAGAATTTAACATTTGGGACCTTTGACAAGAATTAACAGAGCAGACATGGGGGAAAAATTATCCTAGTGAATAATTGTTTCAGGTTCATAGCTAGATCATCCTGGTTTCTTCTGTACACGTAGCATTTTCAGGAAATGATCTTGTGGATTCAGTAATATATTCGTAACTCCCATCCCTGGGCCCTTCGTTTTTGCAATAGCTACTCTAATGTAATTGCATAGTCAATTTTTACAGCATTTGGTTTTTCTAATTAACTCAGTAAAATTATGAGTTTACTTTTCAAATATGCATGAGTTGTCATGTAAATGAATCTAGTGATTGAGAGCAATTATAGTAAGTAACCTACATAAACAGAATGAAATCTAGGATATATTATAACAAACTATTATACCATATTGTATCGATATAAATCACTTATTTAATCTACTAATTTGTCATTGAGCCCAAACTGGGTCACCTGTGTATGGGAAGAATTTAAATATGCATAGCAGATGTCTGTTTTGTTACGCTTGTTCTTTAATTCTCAGGCTGAGAACATCACTTTATTGAAGCCAATAGTTTTATCACTGATTTCATGGAGCCAAATTTGCACACTTCCTTCTATCCTCTTGCACTCTAGGCCAGAGTAAAAAAATTCAGAGAGCAAGTAGATGTTTTAGATGCACAGAAAGCCTGCTGGAGCCTGAAGCTGCCCCAGGGGCCCAACCCGTGGCCACCACTTACCAGTTATCAGCTCTGCCTGTGTCCGCATCAAATGGACAATGGTGTTTCTGTACTGTGGACCGCCTGCACCATGCCCCTCCCCCAACACACACACACATCATAGAGTTGGGGAAACTCACCTGATGCTCTAGGCTGGCTCCATGGTGCTGAATATAGCAACGGATGGACAGATAAGCATGGAGCTACACCGTGGGGGCCACACAACAGATCGGCAGCAGCGCCACATTTGGCCATTGCCTCAGGTTTGACTGGCCTGTTCTGCATGACATGCTCCTGGATCTCCCAGAGCACCACTGGTGAGACTTCCCTGGAGCAGCCACAACCTGCTCCTGGTTGAACATCTGGCAGGACCAGTCAACCCAGGGGTGATGGAGGCACTCTCAAAGCTGGCTTCCATAAGAGGCCCATGAATTGCTGCAACTTTTCAAAACCACCTTCCAAATAGGATTTAAGCAGAACTGAGTGGTGACTGAACCTTGGACTTGGTGCTCTAGTAGATAATAATAACAGATAGATTAAATTTTCCATAAAATTGCTACCTTTTTGAATCAAGGATTGTACCTCTGTTATTATTGGCTAATCTTGTGATTTACTAACACAGTCAACAGAAGTGAGGAGGTATGGGAAGGTCATTGAAGATTGAAGAGGAACATGGTAAATACGAAATCAGTAAATCTGGAAGCTAAGATTCATAATACTATTCTGTAATGTTATTGGCTAGAAACTGAAAGAAAAGTTTGTTCATCCATAGTAATCACATAATATAACTAGCAGGTTAAGAATATTGTCAGGATGTCATTGATATGAATAGGATATTGCTGACAGGTTGATAGTTATCTATGTAGGATTCTCAATTCTTTTTACAGTGTCAACAATACTCTAAAGAAAATGCTCAGGGCCCACTTTTATATATTTAAATTATTTATTTATTCAGATTTTTACCCCGCCCTTCCCTTTAAAAAGGCTCAGGGCGACTCACATAATAACATACAAAAACATATAAAATACATATAAAAACTAAACATTAAAACCCAAACATGCCCCCAGAACCCCCAATTCCCTCACAACACCTGTCCAAGACCACATTCCCCATTTCCCCCATTCATCATCCCTCACATCCCTACCCCCACCCCACAACCCCCCAATTCAATCCCAACTGCCAAAAGCCCGACAGAACAAAATGGTCTTGCATTGCCTCCGGAAGACCGCCAGGCTTGAACACAGGTGGACACCCCCCCACAGATGCGACGGCCGATAACGCCCTCCTCATAGTTGAGACCCAGTGAAAAAACGAAGTCTCCAGGAGGGTGCGCCCAGCCGACTACAGAGGCCATAATGGAACACGGAAAGCCAGATGATCCCTCAGATAGATGGGGCCCAGACTGTTTAGTGCTTTAAAGGTCATCACCAGCACCTTGAATTGGGCCTGGAAGACTGTTGACAGCCAGTGCAGCGAATGGAGCACAGGTATTATGTGCTCGCTCGCGGCGATCCATCCCTGTAAGGAGGCAAGTCACTGCATTCTGCAGAAGCTGCAACTTCGACTGTCACCAAGGACAGACCCACATAGAGTGCATTGCAATAGTCCAGTCTCGAGGTGATGAAATCATGGATGACAGTGGCCAGGTCTGAGAAAGAAAGAAAAGGCCGCAGCCTCCTCACCAGATGGAGTTGGTGAAAAGCACTCCTGGCCACCACCACGACCTAGCAATCCAGGAGCAGCAAAGGATCCAGAAGCACTCCAAGGCTGCGAACCTGATCAACCAGAGGGGGCTGGACCCCATTAATAAGAAGAATCTCAGTCCCCTCCAGGGCACCAGATTGGTTATTACACCAATAATGGTGTAATATATACCTTTATAGATGTTATTAGTTTGCAGGGGTCTAGGTTTGTTTTGGGGACATTTTGGGGGTGGGGGGACTAGGATTTGTTTTTTATTTATTAGGTGTGGGGATAGGGAGGGGAAGGCGGGGGTATTGAGGAAATGTGTTGTTCTCCTACTTGGGGGGGGCAATGGGATTGGGTTAGGAAGGGGGGGGCAGCCCTCTTAGTGTGTGGGAGAGGTATGACCCCTTTGGGAGGGGGGATGTCCTCCTATTAGAGGGGAGGAGGAGGTAGGAGGGAGGTCTCTCTTGGGGGACTGGAGAGATGTCCTCCAGGGTGGTCTGAGAGGTAGACCCGGGGGGGTGTCCACAGCCATAGGGTTTGTGAGGGGAATTATGGTCCTTCCGGGAGGCATGTTAGACCTGTGAGACGGAGCATATGTTTAATGTCTGTCCTGATCAATGGCCCTCAGTCAGGTGGTGTGGTGATCATTAATCAGAGGGCCCCTGGCCTTGGTTTGATACTGATGAATGCGAGGTCGGTTGCTAATAAGTCAACTACGTTCCAGGAGTTGATCCTGGATCATGCAGCTGACATCACGTGTATTACAGAGACCTGGCTATACACAGAGTCGGGGCCTTTATTGGCTGACCTTGTTCCGGCTGGGTACTCAGTCCAGCATCAGCCACAATTGGAGGAATGGGGGCGCGAGGTGTAGCCATTATTTTTAAGGACACATGGTCTGTGAGGAGATTTCTTGTGCAACCTATCATGGGAATTGAGGGCCTCCACCTGGTGATGGATTTGGCCAGAGACAGAGTGGGGCTGCTGCTGATATACCATGCACCTACCTGTACAGCAGCTTCCCTGCCCGCTCTGACTGAACTGGTCTTGGAGGATTTCAATATTCATGCTGATGCAGTCTTGGAGGGATGGAACGTGAGTTCATGGCCGCCATGGCAACCATGGGCCTGTCTCAGATAGTTGTTGGCCCCACACATGCTGGAGGACATATCCTGGACATGATATTTTGCACCGACCTTGAGGCAGAGGATCTGTTAGTGGGGGAGGTGTCAGCAGTGCCCTTGTCATGGACGGATCATTATTTATTTATTTTATTTATTTAAAATTTATATCCCGCCCCACAGGGCAGCCCAGGGCAGCGAACAACATTACTTAAAACAATATAAAATTTTAAAACAATTTAAAAATACAATATGTGGGAGGAAACCCCACCCCCACCAACCCCTACCCCTCGCCAAAAGCCTGACGGAACAGCCAGGTCTTAAATATACGCCGAAACAGCAGGAGAGTGGGAGCCAGCCAAGCCTCCTCCGGGAGCGAATTCCACAGCACAGGGGCGGCCACCGAAAAAGATCTATCTCCTCCAGGCCGGTATCCTGGCACATGTCAGCCCCCGGGAGGGTGCAGAGCCAGTTCGGTTGGTTCACCCCCAGAGGCTTATGGAACCAGAGAGGTTCCAGAATGCTCTGGGAAATATTCCCTCTGATTTTGATGGCCATTCACTCAATGCCCTCATGACCCTTTGGAACTTGGTGTTGACGGAGGCCATAGACTGTACGGCTCCCAGCCGTCTGCTCCCAAATCACCGATTATGCAGGACCCCATGGCATATGGAGGAGTTGTGGCGGATGAAGCTGGAAGGGTGGTGGTTAGAGCAACCGTGACGTCATTCTCATACTGAAGTTGACCAATTGCAACATAGAGTTTGGTTCTGTACCTATGCTGTGATGGTGCAGGCAGCAAAGAAGGCTTTCTTTGCTGTCCTCATTGCTTCCATTAAGTCCCATCCAGCTGAGCTTTTCCGGGTGGTGAAGGGGTTGGTCAGTCCGGCCTCTCTGCCTGCATCTGGAGTCATCTAATGCTCACTGTGACTTATTTGTGGACTTTTTTGAGGCTAAAATTGCTCAAATCCACCACGGTTTTGATGCTGCACTTTTAACAATGGGTGAACCAGAGGCAGTTGAAGCCCCATCTTGTCCAGTTTTATGGACTAAATTTCAATACGTGTTGCCCTCTGATGTTCTTGGGACTGTTTGAGCCACTTATTGTAAATTAGATCCATGCCTGTCCTGGCTGGTTAAAGCCAGCCGGGAGATATTAGGCTGTTGCTGACCTGGATAATCAATGCCTCCCTTAGGGAGGACAGGGTGCTGGATTGCCTCAAGGAGGCAATGGTGTGGCACCTGCTCAAAAAAACATCATTGGACATTGATGTCTTGGCCAGTTACCTGTCAGTCTCTAACCTCCCCTTTTTAGGGAAGCTTATTGAATGGGTGGTGGCTCGTCAGCTTCGGGAGCATCTGGACAGAATCAGTTTCCTGGATCCCTCACAGTCTGGATTTCATCTGGGCACTGAGACTGTGCTTGTGGCCTTGGTTGATAACCTCTCCCAAGAACTGGACCAGGTTCATTTGACCTTTTTGATCCTACTAGATTTGTCGGCTGCATTTGATACAGTTGATCATGAGTTGCTGGTGACTCGGTTGCGGGGCCAGGCCGGAATGGGAGGGACTATTCTTGAATGATGCCACTCTTTTCTAGATGGGAGAACTCAGCTTCTGGTACTAAGTGATTGTTAATCCTCCCCCAGGACCTCACATGTGGACTTCCGCAAGTTCCATCTTATCCCCTCTCCTGTTCAACGTGCACATGCAGCCTTTGGGGAAGGTCGTCAGAGGGTTTGGTGGATAAGGTGTCATCAATATACTGATGACACCCAACTATATCTCTCTTTTTCATCAGACCCAGGCCTGGCAGTCTCGGTACTTACCCAATGTTTGACAGCGGTGGGGAACTGGATGAGGGTGAGCCACTTGAAGTTGAATCCCGGCAAGATGGAGGTGATGGTTGTGGGGAAAGCTGGGGGAGTGATGGCCCCATCATTGATGGGGTCCGTCCTCCCCTGGTATTTCAGGTCCATAGTCTGAGAGTGCTCCTAGATCCGCAGCTCCGCCTGGATGCCCAGGTGGTGACTGTGGCAAAGGACTTATTTCACCAATTACACCTGGCATGACGGCTTAGGCCATATGTCTCAGACTCGGACCTTGTCACAATCATCCATGCTTTTATTACCTCGAGACTGGACTACTGTAATGCGCTCTATGTGGGGGCTACCCTGGTGATGGTCCGGAGACTGCAGCTGGTGTAGAATGCAGCAGCCCATCTCCTCAGGGGGATGAGTCATCGCAAGCCTATTACTTTGATTCTCCATTCTCTTCAGTGGCTGCCGATAGTCTTCCAGGCCCAATTCAAGGTGTTGGTTTTGACCTTTAAAGCCCTAAACAGCCTGGGCCCTACTTATCTGCAGGACTGCCTCACCCTCCAGATCAGCCTCTGCCGTCAGCCCAGGGTGCCCACCTTGAGGTTCCCCGCGTTTCCCAGGTGTCAACCGTGAGGAGGGTATTCTCTGTGACTGCTCCGCGGCTGTGGAATTCCTTCACGTTGGAGGTCCACCTGGCCATAGACCTCCTCTCCTTCCATAGACAGTGTAAGACATGGCTGTTTCGCGGGGCCTTTGCCAAGGAATGATGATGATGATGATGATGATTGATTGATTGTCTATAGCAATCTGCCATCATAATATTAGCAAAATATAAATAAAATCCAAAAGGGCAAATAAAATGCAATAGAAAACAAGGATATTTCCTAAATTCTCAAACATAAAAACATAAAACAAATTTTAAAACTGCAAAATATATTACATCTCCCTGGGAAGAAGAGATAGGTTAGGCAAAGGACTGGAATCAGCCATTCACAGAGTTACCAATGAAATAAATAGGAGTATAATTTGATACTCCATTTTACGACAAAGCCCACAGCCTTCTAAAGGTCAAGAAGAAAAACCATGCAACAGCTTTTGTCACTGCATGATCTTTTGTAGCCATTAGGCTCCAAATCGTTTGGCATGCAGTAAAAGATTAATTAAACTCTGGCAACTGAGCCACCCAGTACAATCGCAATTCAGTATAGAGAGGACAGTTGATCAGTACATGCTCTAGTGTTTCTATCTCAGCCAAATAGCAAAGGCAAACTCTTTTACAGTATTCAACCGCTGATGCTATCATGGGTGTAGGGGGAACGAGAGAAAACCGACAAGGGAGCAAGCCCACCTTCAGTCTTAAGGCCTGCAAGAAGATGCATGGGGGGAAAGCTGCCTGTCAGGATAGTATTTGGGCCCTTTAGACTCCACAGGAATCAGGCCACTATCATCATAGGGCGAAGAGCCAAATAAGACTAGAGATACTCCAAACGTTCTCTCTTGCACTCTCACTTGCTCGCAGGGTGCACGGGGTTTTGGGGAGACGGTGAGTGGAGGATGGGTACACAAAGGGAGCAAGGGTCCCAAGGGATTGAGGGGAAGGAAGGGGAAGGACGCACACACTGCAGAGGCGGGGGAAAGGAAATGAGGACCCAGGGAAGGGGGTAAGCACAATCGAACACACTCTGCTCTCACTCGCCACGCACACAAGAGGAAGGGCAATTGGAAAGGGAAAGGTCCACTCAAGGGTCACAGGGGATATATCAAGTCAAACAGGAACTACAATACAGTAAATATCAAGCAAACACATAAACCACACTTAGCTTGCTCGCGGGGGCTAGTCTCTCAGTTGCTCTCATCACCAGCACTCTGATCACCAGCTGGTGCTGGCTTTTATGTCTCCAGTCCCACCCCCCTGCTTGGCCTGTAGTCATCCTGATCGCCTCAGTGACTGGGCTTGCTGCCTGGGCTTGTTGTTGCATCCTCAGGGCCCCATCCCTGGGACTCTGCGGGGGTGGTGGTTTTGTTAGGGGTTGACCAGGCAACCCGTTCTGGCCACGCCACTCCGCCGCCTTTCAGTGCAGCTTCATGGAATCCTTGGGCACTCCCTGGCTCCTGGGAAGCACCAGGTTCCACCACCGCCCCCTGGGGGGAGTTCTCCAAGGTTCCCTCTGCCACCCCGGTATGGGGGGGAACGAGGGAGTGGCCCGCGGGCCCCCCAACCACAGTGGAGGCGGCCCTGCCCCAGAACCCTGACAGCTGTCCTCCCTTGGGTAACAGCAGAGTCAAACAAATGAAAATGTGCTAATGTAAATGCTCTGTGCAGTTGGAATTCTTGCAAGGAAGTCAGGTAAGGTTCCAAGGCTAAATCTAGTTTGGAGCTATTTTGATTGCTGTTACTCTTGCCATCTCCTCTTGGACCAAGATATCCAATAGCCTTTACTTAATACCAGCCAAAAGAGGGCCAGTACCTAGAGTTGTACAATAATTTGGGGAGTAGCCACTTCTAGAAAGTAGTATAGAAAATTCCCTCCACCACCAATAGGACCTACTCCCCTGATGTTTAATTTGCTCTAACAAGCACTTAAATGGGAGATGTGAAGGGTCCATTTTACAGATCTTACACCAATAGCTCACTGCTCTTTGTTTCGCCAATGTCTCTACAGAATAAAAGTCAGTTTCTGAACGAAAAAATGATATCGGGGTAGATGCAGGGGCCCCCAGAACACCTCGAAGAACTTTGTTCTGTACCACTTCAGTGTCTCTTGTATAACTTGCCAAGCAAATCTTTGCCCTGTACAGAAACTGACGGAGCACCTTTGCCTTAAAAACCTTAGCTGATGACAAAAAACATGGGGGTTTTGAGGCTCTATACATTCTCAAAATTCCGGCTACTGGTTGTTTAGCTTTTGCAATTATCCTGATTTTATGTAGCATCCAGGACCTAAATTCAGCAAACGACACACCCAGGTAAACATAATCAGGTACCTGAAAGATAACATGGTTGCCCATTCTCCATGTCTACTTCACTCTTCTGTAGCCAAATCTGATTACCTGAGATTTTGGGGGGTTAATTCCCAAATTATTAGTAATGCAGTATTGCTTCAATTGATTTAAACCTTGCTGAAAATCTTGTCCTGTTTGCAAAAGCAGGACAACATAATTAGCATACAATAGAATGGAAACAGGTCTATCTGCCGTTTTTGGTGGTGTATCACTAGACTTACTAATCTCAAGAACCAAATCATTTAAAAATAAATGAAATAATAAAGGTGCCAACAGGTATCCTTGCCAAACTCCAGCAGAGACATGGAAAAGACCTGGAGAGGTTGCCAGCACTATCTAACTTCAATTGCTCTGGAGTCAGAGTGCAATTCTATAATCGGGTCAAGCAGGTGACGATTGAAGCCCATTTTGAGTAGTTTGCCCAATAACTTCTTCCTGTCAACTGCAGTGTTTCCCTAGGGGTGTCCTGCAACATGTATAGTGGGTAGGAGGTGGGTGGAGTGTCTTGTCTGAAAATGCCCTCTGTTTTCAGGCCTGGACATTGGTTTTGATGAGGGAAGCTTCCCAAATTAATATGTGTTGATTTCAATCCGTTTGGATATTACAAATTACTCACTGTTACACTGAGTTTTGGTCCAGTGTTTCCATGTTAAATAGCCGGAATCCACATCATAAATTTTACAGGTGGACCCTTGACTGGCAATCTGTTACACCACTCCAGGCACGGTGGGCAGCTGTGATGCAGTTCATCGTGTGGCTGGTGGCTGCCAGATGTTGCCCCCAACGCAGGGCAGGACGAGCAGCTGGCTATTATACGATGCAGCTTCAGAAAAATGCAGAGGATGTGTCGCATAGCAGCCTAACCCAAAATGGGGTAAGGATAAGGCTGTCCAAGGCGGGTTAGCCCGTGTGCCCGGGCTTCTTCTGCCAAGCTGTATGGCGAGCTCTGTGGTGTGTGGGTAGTGGGGGGAGAGTGTCTTGTCTGAAAACGCCCAGAGTGTGGCTGACAGCACTGTCTTCCCTGAACTAATGGTGATGGACATGATGGTGGGGGCCCACTTTGTCCAATGTCTCAGACCTTATCTGCAAAGAATGTTACTGACCACTCTGCCAACCAATCTCTTCCACCTGGCACATGGAGAGGCTACCCGAATGCTCCTTTCCACTGTCCTTGTATAGGTCCCTCATGCAATTACAAGGAGCCAGTCCCTTCACAGTCCTGCTGTCTCCTCAGCAGCCAGCTCCTCTCTCCCTCTCTCCCAACTGACCTCCTTTTTCAGAAACCAACCAACATTTCACACACACACCCCAAGCCAGAGCCTGGCTTTTTGCTGGCTCATGCCAGTGGGGTTATTTTTAAAGGGGGGGGGGCGGACGGTCAGAAACCCACTCCCGGCCATACTGACAAGCTCTGCTACAGTGGGTCAAGGCTGCCCAAGGCATGGTACCCTGCCCAAGGCAACTCGTGTGGCTGCACCCTGTGAGTGGAGTTTGTGCTCTGAGATTACAATGCAGCAAAATACATAATTATAGTTACGTCTTTTCATTTGAAATTGGGTACTCTATTTCTTAGAGTTAAGCATGTGTTTGCTGGTCTGGAGCCGAAGTTTGGTGTCATATTAGTGGGATTACCACACAGTTTGGCACTGTTAGCTCTCTGTGTCCAGGAAAGAGCAACAGCAAGAAAGTGTGGGGTTTTCCAGATCAGTACTCAGGAGCTTTGGCCAAAACTTTGTTTTTGTTTTAATAGGTTTACTCCTGAACCATTGCTCACAGGCCACACACAAAGGCTGCCACTGAAGGAAAAACAGATGCAACCTTGCAACTTTTCAGTACAAAGGCCATACATTTCATTTTGGAATGGCTTCCTCACAAATAAGGACAGCATTTCTTTCAGTGTTTAGTTACTATAAAACACCAAGACCTGAACCCAGAGTATGGCTTAATATCCAATCTCGGTATTGACCAGTATCACTGATGAAATCATGAGGAGATTTGCACCTCTATTGTGTCCTCTGCCTTTTCTCCCTTTCTAGCCCCAACACATGCACACCCACCCACACATGTGCATGTAGAGCCCATGTCACGGGGACTACTCAGCAAAATGATGGAAGTACTTTGTCAAGCATCCTCTTTTTATAAACTTTGCTGTGTCTTCCAAGTGGCAAGGGCCCTAAACCAGCTCCCACTTCCATTGAAGAAATATATATCACCAATGCTCTTCTCCAGAGCTGATAATCAAGCATCTTTAAAATGCATTAAACTTAATTCTTTACCATATTATAATTATCTCTCAATGCCAGATTGTAGTCAGATTATTCAACCAGTTTTTATAGTCTCAAAATTATTGAGACTATAAATCTAGTGTATGTCCCCACACTTGAGGAGGGACATACACTGAATTTGGTTTTCTGCACCGGCCTTGAGGCGGGGGGTCAGTTAGTAGAAGTCAGGGGGATGGAGCCCTTGTCATGGTCTGACCATTACCTCTTTAAGACGTGCATCCTGGCGCATGTCAGCCCCCAATGGGGTGCAGGACTTATTAGATCGGTCCACCCCCGGAGACTTATGGAACCAGATCGGTTCTGGAATGCTCTGGGGGAATTTTCCCTGGACCTTGACACCCGCTCGGTCAATGATCTCGTAGCCTTTTGGAACACCTTGTTGGCCAAGACCATTGACAGAGTGACACCCAGGCATCTGCTGCCCTCCTGAGCATCCCACAGGTCTCCTTGGTTTACTGAGGGCCTGCAGTGTTTGAAGCAGGAGAGCAGGCGGTTGGAGCAACAGTGGTGCCGGACTCACGATGAGTATGATCAATTGCAGCATAAGAGCAGTTTAAAGGCCTATGTTGTGGCAGTGCAGGCAGCAAAGAAGCAGTTTTTTGCTGGCCTTATTGCATCTGCAAAGTCACGTCCAGCGGAGCTTTTCCGGGTGGTGAAAGGTTTGGTCAATCCTGCCTGTCTCTAGAGCAATCCAGTGACCGCTGTGACCGGTTTATC
>QEPC01013002.1:10630741-10642346 GCA_003113815.1 Sphenodon punctatus | reverse complement strand
CCCCTGCTCAAGAAACCATCTCTTGACGCTGATGCTCCTGCCAGTTATCGGCCGATCTCTAACCTTCCCTTTTTAGGGAAGGTTATTGAATGGGTTGTGGCACGGCAGCTCCAAGAACACCTGGACCGCACCAGTTTCCTTGACCCTTCTCAGTCCGGGTTTCAGCCTGGGTATGGTATGGAGACTGCATTGGTGGCCTTGGTTGACGATCTCCATCTGGCGTTGGACCAGGGTTGACAGACTTTACTCGTCCTGCTAGACCTTACGACTGCGTTCGACACAGTCAATCATGAGGTGTTGGTGACTCAACTACGGGACCGTGCTGGGATTGGCTGGACGGTCGTGTACTGGTTTCGTTCATTCCTGGTTGGGAGAACTCACTGGGTGGTCTTGGGAGAGTGTACATCTTCCCCCCGGGACCTCACGTGTGGAGTCCCGCATGGTGCCATTCTGTCCCCCCTCTTGTTTAATATCTATATGCAGCCATTAGGGGAGATCGTGAGAGGGTTTCAGGGCATGCAGTGTCATCAGTATGCTGATAACACTCAGCTCTACCTCTCTTTTTCCATCGACCCAGGCCAAGCAGTTTATTTTCCCAGTGCCTGTTGGCTGTGGGGGCTTGGATGATTTTGAGCCATCTGCAGCTGAATCCTGACAAGATGGAGGTAATGCTGGTGGGTGAGGGCTTGGGAGGCCTGGGAGTGGTTGAATCTCCTCTTGGGAAGGGGCATCGCTCTCCCATGGTCTTGAAGGTACGGAGTCTGGGTGTGCTCCTCAATTCACGGCTCAGCCTGGAATCTCAGGTTGAGGCCGTGGCAGGGAGTGCGTTTCAGCAGTTACATCTTGTCTGGTGGCTTCGGACATATCTCTCAGACTCTGACCTCGCCACTGTCATCCATGCCTTCATCATCTCGAGGCTGTATTACTGCAACGCACTCTACGTGGGGCTGCTTGAGAAGCTGGTCCAGAGGCTGCAGCTGGTGCAGAATGCCACGTCCCATCTCCTTACTGGGACAGGCTTCAGGGAGCACATGACACCTGTGCTCCGGGCTCTGCACTGGCTCCCTATAAAAGCACCAGTCTGATGCTGATTTTGACCTTTAAAGCCCTTCACGGCCTGGGCCCTGCCTATCTGTGGGATTCCCTCACTCCCCATGTGCCCGTGCAACCCCTGAGATTGTCTGTGAGGGGCTTTTTGGAGGTTCCCTGGGCGAGATGGGTGGCCACTGATGTGAGATCTTTTTAGTGGCTGCCCCTGTGCTGTGGAATTTGCTCCTGGAGGAGGTTTGGTTGGCCCCCACCCTCCTGTCATTTTGACATTTATGTAAGACCTGGCTGTTCCACCAGGCTTTTGGCGAGGGGGGTAGGGTTTGGGAAGGGCGGGTGAGTTTTATGATTTGTTTTAAAATTTGTTGATTTGTTTTTAAATGTTTTATTGTTAAATTTTTTATGTTGTTCACCACCCCGAGCTGCCTTTGGGCAGGAGAGGTGGGATACAAGTTTTAAATAAATAAATTTAAAAAACAAAACAAAACTGTGACTAACCCTGGAGAAATCTGCTTCTGAAAAAACACAAGTACATTTCTGCCTCCTGCACTTCACTCCTTTTCAGGAATACCCTTATGAACCTCAGATTGAAATGTCAGTTACTTCTTTTCTAGGCCAACCCCACTACTTTAGTAGGGCATAAGGTTACTTGGTGACATCATCAATACATTTTTAGACAGCATACTAAAATCACTAATCCAACTAGCGCTTTAGGAAATCTTGCTGCTTTCTCGCACTGCATTAAGTTGCATTGGCTCTATGCAAATCAGGCTGAAGATCCTTTCAATTCTTTGAAATTTCTTTGCTTCTTTTGGAAGTACATACATCTGAATTTCCACTCTTGGTTACACTGAGTTTCTTTCCCCTTGCAGTGGTTTTCCCCAAAGATGAAAACTTGTGGCATTTATTAACAACTGGCTCAAACAAAGTCCTTTGCAGAGCCATACTGTTTAATGAGTACAGGTGGGGATTGCTGGGTGGTGCTAGATGACGGTGGAGTTGATGCTGCTTCTTTACCTCTATCTTTCCCCTTTAGGTCATCCTTCAGAAGCTGTCCCTGATGTTCCACAAGAACTGGAGTTGTGATAGGTCCTTGTTCAATTGCGCATGCTTGTTTGCTCCCGTTACAGCTAAGCCTCACAATTACTCTCTGCTACTGAATTTCTGGCAAAATGTTGCTGCTTTCCCCTCCAGCTTTTTTATTTAAAAGGTGTCCCTCTATAGTCACCACAATTTGCAACACCCTTATTTTTCAGCTGCAAGTCCCTGGAAGGCAGGGAAGGAAAACAGTTTTGGGTAAATCGCATCACCGAACACGGAGCTAATCCAGAGTTTACGTCCATTCTCCAATGGTTTATTTTTTACAGCCCTTATAAGTGTACTAGACACTTCATAAATGACTGAGGAGACAGGTTGAGGCTCCAAATAATTTGTAGTCTAAGTAGATAAAAAGAGAGAAAGTCTAGGGGAAAGGAAGCAAACTTGCAAACAGTGGGTGAAACGGACGTGCGGGTGGCACAGCAGCTCCCCCGGCCCAGGGTGGGGCAGGAAACAGTAACTGCCACTCTCCAGGTAGGAGAGGGACACCGATCAAATGTGCCTGTGGCCGGAGAGCCATCCAGCTGCCTGCACACCCTGAGTAGGGCACCCCGCAACAGACACGCAGGCGGGACAGGCAGGCCTGGGTCCGCCCCCACGCCACTTTCAGTGCCCCACCACCACCATGATGAGGAGCCATGGTGACCATCCATGGCAGGCTGACAGCCCCCACACCAGGCATGGCAGGGCCAAACAGTTGCATTGGCACACTGTGGCCTTCTTGGACAACTTGACTAATATCCTCTAAGAATTTATCCAATCCTCAGAGAATGATAAAGGTCCTGGAAGACAAGCCATATGAGGAAAGGCTGAAAGAACATGTTCAGCCTAGAGAAAAGTCAACTGAGACATGACAGTAGTTTTCAAATATCTAAAAAGATGCCACAAAAAGACATGCCTTTTCCCTGTCACAGAAGATAGAACAAGAGGGAATGGGCTTAAGTTGCAGCTGTGTCGATGTCAGTTAAATATTAGGAAAATACTTCCTTACTGTAAGAACCTTTAGGCAATGGAATAAGTTGCCCAGGAAGGTTGTAGAATCTCCTTTCTTGAGTATTTTCAAACCCTGGCTCATCTGTATGTAATGCTGTTGCCGACGCACCCCCAGCCCCAAATGAGACACGGAGACATGAGCTGGATTGTAAAAGGCCGCACTCTTTAATGCAATCAGAGCAAGAACGTTGGTTAGATTGTCACTAGGCAATCGAATGGGTCCAGTATTTTCTATAATCCTATAATAACATTAACAGGTATATATATGGCGTGGATATGCCCTCCAATGCCATTACCAATTCAAATTAAACTTTCCCTTCGAACAGCTCCCTGGCCAAGGCCGAAGGGTGAATGCCTCAGAGGCCTGAGTCAGGAGTATATGGTGTCATTAAGATCGAGGGCCATGCTTGCCCTTACCCCCGCTTGACACTCCCCCCCGAGGAACGATCCTGCCGTCAGCCTTGCCCTGCTTGTCAACAGGTATCATCCCCCATCTCTTATGGAGATGACTCCTTTATCTATACTATCACTACCTAACAAAACAGCCTATTAACCATACTGGACCCCCGCCACCAAAAAGGGGCAAAATTTCAATTTGTCCCTTGCCCCACCAACGCTCGCTCACACAAGATTGCTCAAAAACGCCCCCAAGTTCTCTAAGTACAAGCTGTTTCCTTCTCTGGACAGATGTACTCCATCAGTCAAAAATAGTTCTGGTCGTACGTGGGTAATTTGATTATGTTTCAAACAGCTTCCACCCTCCGCCAGCCACCATTTATTAATTTCTCTATTTACATTACGCCTAGCCTTGTCAATTATTTTTGGGTGCACCCCATCACCCCATGTGATGCGTGGCATCAAGTGAGTCCAAATTATCTGTACCCCTGGGAAGAAACCTTTAATTGACAGCATCTGTGACTTAATTTTTATAATCAAGTTTACACTAGTTCCTATTCTTAAATCATTTTCCCCTAAATGTATAATTAAGATACGTGGGTGTGGAAGGTTCTGCAACTGTACCAACCATGGGATCAGCTGTTCCCACTTCATCCCCCCCCGACCCAACCATCTGATTTGCGCTCTGTTCCCCATACCCAAATGTGTTCCCCCCAAAGATCGTCTAGCTGCATCTCCTGCTCGGCGCACCATGCTGTGGCCGACCATCCAAACAACCGTCTTACTTCCTGTGTAACACCTATGTCCTAAGAGAATGTACATAAGAAAATAAAGTGTTAGTTTTCGTGTTGAGGCCGGATGTATCCCAAATAGGCCCTTGAACGCCATCTTCCTAATGTCTTAATTTTCTTTTCTGATAAACCCGCTTCCGAAGCCGTTGTTGCAGCTCCAATTCTAAATGAATGAGAACCATAATTTTTGGGTGACAAACCTATCTCCTGTATTGTTCTCCTCATTACTGTATTAAACTGGTACCTTGTAACTGGAGTTTTATCCCTATGTATAAACAGGTTCCCTTCAACCTGTGGTCGAATTGTCAGGTACTCAGTGACCATTTGAAAGGGGCAAAGCTCGTGTCTGTCGATACGATTCAAATTGACCCACTGTCCTCTTCCCCTCTGGTCTGTTTTTGAACGCCTGACCCTTATTTTTAGTAGGTCGTGAGAGAGTTGGATGTCCTGCCTATCTATAGCCTTTCCTGAGTTGTCCCATTTGCTTTCTGCCACAACTTCGCTTATCCTAAATGCACCAAAAAACATAACCTTAAAAAGTGTAGAAAACAGTATAACTTCATATTGATTTAAACAAACTCTCGGCAGTGCACTGCACAATTCTTGCAAGATGGTGACCGTTATGGGGGCCCTCTTATCCTCGTGTTTTTCCCTTTCTCGCTCCCAGGATTCGAACATTCGGCGAGCGAAAAAACCATTGTCAGGTGGGGGCTGCCCGTTCATGCGACTTATAAATGCCAAAGCAGCTACTTTTCCAGATATTGTCCTACCTGCCAATCCCCGGTTTCGTAGGTGCAAAATAAATTGGAGCATTTCATCCTCCCTTATGGGGAACTCCAAACCCCAGCCCCTATTTTGTCTGTAATCTTGAAACTCCTTGTAGGCCCTGGTATAAGCTGACAATGTACGGGGTGCAAGGGATCCCTGTACTATTCTTTGTACTTCTATTCTCCAAGGTTCCATACCCTTGGGGGGAGGGGTTCTGGGTTGTGTGCAGCAGCCGGCGCTAACTCCCGAAATCTCTCCATCTGTAATCGAGAGAGCGCGTCTGCTATTTTGTTATCCACCCCTGGGACGTGCCGTGCTGTAAATAGGATGTTGTGCTGTAAACAGTTAAGAACCATTGTTCGCACGAGGCGCATAACCCTTTGTGACCGTGATGACATAGAGTTGATCACATGGACAACTGCCAGGTTATCACACCAGAAAACCACCGATTTATCGGAGAATTCCCTGTGCCACAGCTGCACAGCCAAAACTATCGGAAATAACTCCAGGAATGTGAGGTCCCGTGTTATCCCCGATGCCCCCCATTCGCTTGGCCAAGGCGCAGCGCACCAACGCCCCCTAAAATAAATTCCAAAACCGATCCCTCCTGCTGAGTCAGTATGTACCTGTAAATACGTTCCCCCTGAGAAGTTCTCCCTCCAAAAACTTACTCCATTGTATTTTGCTAAAAACGTCGCCCAGATACTCAGATCGTCCTTAATCCCTTTCGTTATGCGGACATGATGGTACTGGGGAGGGTTACCCGCCAGTGGAATGTAGAGCCTGGATAGGAATGCCCTACCTGGGGCGACCACTCTACACGCGAAGTTTAGGCTGCCTACTAACGATTGAAGAATGCGGATAGTAACCTTTTTGGCTGTCATGCAATTTTGTATTTTAACACGCAATGCCTCCAGTTTATCAGCCGGTAAACGAGAGAGCAAGCGGACTGTATCTATTTCTATCCCCAAATATGTGAGTCTGGTCGCGGGTCCTTCCGTCTTTTCAGGGGCCAGAGGCAGTCCAAGCTGTTCTGCCAGGACCTGGAACTCATTCAAGAGCTCCTCGCATTCGCCCGGAGCCGCCGAAGCAATTATGAGAAAATCGTCTAAATATTTGGAGATCTCACCCGATCGAATCCTCTGCCGGAATGCCCACTCCACTAACGAACTGAAACGTTCGAACGCGGAGCATGAAATTGAGCATCCCATAGGCATAGCCCGATCAAAGTAATACTGATCCTCAAACTTCATTCCTAGCAGGTGAAAGCTGTCCGGGTGGACCGGCAAGAGTCTAAATGCCGACTTGACGTCGCACTTTGCTAAACGAGCTCCCCTTCCGTATGCCCTTACCCTTTCTATGGCCTGGTCGAAAGACGTGTACCTTACCGTGGCCAACTCCTTTGGAATGGCATCATTTACTGATCGTCCCTTCGGGTAGGATAGGTGGTGAATTAAGCGAAATTCCCCTGGGGCCTTTTTTGGCACTATCCCTAGGGGAGAGATCACCCACTCCCCAAAGGGGGGAACAGCAAATGGGCCCGCAATTCTCCCTTCCGTTGTTTCTTTCAATATTTTGTCCCTTACCACGTGTTCCATGCCCTTCACTGACTTAAGGTTGGGAGGGGTCCGCCCTTGTGTTACTTTTATTGCCGGAATAACAAAACCTAACTTGAAACCCTGAATAACATAATGAACCTCCTTCCTATCCGGGTGATCCCTTAGGATCTGCTCGAGTCGCCGGATATTAATTGGGGTTGGGCCCTTTTCCTTTCCCAGGTCCTTGCTGTCCACCTTGGCTGTTCGGACCGGGTCCTGTGCCCATTTGGTTCCTCCTACCTCCTGTTGGCTTTCCCCTGTAACAGTTGGAAACTGAGTGCGTTCCGCCGCATACTGAGCATGCGTGACGGAACTTACAATTGCCCCGTGTGCAACGCCCATTTCTGTTATACTCCCAACAGGTGGCGCTACCTGGGCGCCTACTGTCCCCTCTGTTAGGGTCATTTGCTGGGGCTACCCCGCCCTTTATTAGTATGTGTCCGCTATCTGTCTTTGGTGTATTGGTCGTATCGACCATACAGTCCAGCCACAGGTCCTGTGCATGTCGATCCCAACGGAGCCCCGGTGTGAAAGAAGCTCTGTGACGAAAAGCTTCATCATACCTCAGCCATGCTCCCTGGGGGCCCACCCCATACGCCCTCTTTATTATATCTGCGTATTTCAGCAGTTCGACTGCCCGCTCTGGAAAAACTTCCAGGACCACCCCTATGTATATGGAAAAGGCAGAGGACCAGTTTGCCCAGTTCCTGTCTGCCTTTGGTCTCTTAAATCTCTCTCTCTCTTTACTATCCTCCTTATCCCCTGGGTCACTTATAGGGTCACTGAATAGGAGTGCAAAGATGTCAATATACTCCCCCTTCCATATTTTTTCCCTAGTAGTGTATGGTAGGTGTTCTCCTATAGGGGCCGATAGTTCTGAATATCCCCCCCCTTGCGGGGGTGGGGGGCGATTAAATAAACGACTGGGGGCTGCCCCTGAATACTCTGACACCCTATCTTGCTCCGCTCCTTGTCTAAGCCGATTCATATTCTCCGGGCGGAAACCACTACCCGCTGCTTGGTATCCCGAGGGGGGGGGGATCGGTGTCACCTTCACCCAGGTCCCATTCCACCACAACATCTGTGGTGCGTTACGCAAAGTTGAGGGTGTGGTAACCTGGGCCTGCCTAGGCGTCCCTTCTTCTTCGTTTTCCCCCTCCCTCCTTTCCTTCTCTGCTCTATCCAATTGTGCCCTTAGCCTTGCATCAAATCTGGCCAGCCAGTGAGTCCTTCCTTCCTGTTCCTCCTCCCCATATGCACCCCTATCCTGTAAAAAATTCATCTCACCTCCTCGGGGCCATTCAGTAGTCCTCGGTGGTTCTAGTGGTGCCCTCCTGCGCGCTGCCATCTCCTCCAGCTCCTTCTCGAGCCCCTGGATTCGCTCCCACATTGCCCGATCTCCTTGCTCGTCATCCTCGCTCCCTTCATTCTGCTCTGGGGCTGATGGTTCGACCTCCTGTGCACCTGTTGGGACAATATTCTGCCCCCTTTCGGCTTGGGGGGCCCTTTCTGGTGGGGCCCCAAGTGCCGCAGATGGGGTACTCCTTCTCCCTCTCGGCTGGCCTCTCTCCCCTTGGTATGCCAAAGGAGCATCCTCAGAGGCTTCCCAAGGCAGCCCCCTTTCCTCCTCGTTCCACTCCCAGCCTTCATATCCCACTGTGGGGTGTCTACGGTCCTGGCCAGGGGGGTTGCTTTGCGCCCCTTGGCAGTCCGTCCAACCTGCCCGGTATGGCTGGCGCGGTGGTGGGTAGTAGGCCTCTGCCCACTCTTCGTTCCTGAAACGGGCAGGGGGGGCCAAGGCCCGACCCCCACGCCGTAGCGCACCTCCCCCTTCATTTTGGGCAGGGGCCCAGACCTCCGCAGGGGCACTGCGCCCCCTTTCAGTCCTGCCATACCCTCCCCTAGGGGGTGCCCCCCTCGATCCAGAGGGACTGCGCCCCATCTCTTCGGGCCCATACTCCCTTCTAGGGGCTGTTCCCCCTTCATCAGGTCTGCCTTGTTCCCTCAAGGTAGCTGCCAAGGCCTCACAGGCCTGGAGGCGGCTCCTCATTTCAAACCTTGAAGGGGGGTTAGGATTGAATTCCCCCCCACCGGTTGGGCAATCAGCGGCGGCCAGAGGCGTGTCAGCTGCCTCGGCGGCCTTCCTTTTCCCCCCCTTCTTTTGTTTTGGGGGCTGAGCCGCCCGTTTCTTTTGCTTTCCCATCCCTAGGGCCCTCTCACAAACTTTGATCCCACTTTGATCCCGAAACAATTTTCCTCTCCTCGCAGGCACAACTGCTGCCTGCCGCTGCTGGGACCGAGTGAGCGGGGAGAGCGAACCGCGTGCGCTGGCCATCCTCCCTGCCCCTCCCTTCTAGCAGGGAGGGGGAGGGAGTGTCCCCAGCGCCGACCAATCAGGCACCCGCTCTCGGGTCCTGATGCCTGGGCCGCCAATCGCAGGCGCCCAGGCCGAACAGCGCGGGGTTTCCCGGCGCCCTGCAGCTTCTCCGCGCCCATTCCTACAGGGCTGTAAGCGGTGGGCGCGGCAACCTCCCCCCGCCCCTATTGCGGTGCGGAGGGCCTTTGGCAGAGGATATCCTGCTTTGGAGCAGAGGGTTGGACTAGATTACCCTTTAGGTGCCTTCCAACCCTGTAATTCTGTGATTCCAGTAAAGAACTGCCTGAAACTGACAGTGTTCCAAGAAAGGCTTTCTGGCTTGGCAGTTATTTCAGTTACTTTAAAATAAAGACAGTGTTTAAAATGAGCAGGAACACTTTAGTACACAAAGTACTGAGAAAACTTTAACTTCTGCATGTTATGTTGTTCTATCACACGTAACAATTAAATGTTAAGTTAAATTACTGATCTTTTATTTCTGTATAATTTGTTACTGCTAGCTAAATAAGCACTCCAACTCCAAAAATGCAAAGCTTATAAAAACTGGACATGGCTAAATAGGACTTATTTGGCTTTAATTTTCTATAATTTACATAGAAAGTATACTTCCCTAATCTTATACCTCTCTAATCACTCCTTCAATGTATCTCTTGCTGGTACCTCCTCCACATTGCTTCCCCTCTTAGTTGGGATTCCCCAAGGCTCTGTCCTCGGTCTGCTTCTCTTCTTTCTACACTCTGTCCCTAGGCAAACTCATTGAATCACAAGGCTTCCAATATCATCTCTATGCTGACAACACTCAACTCTGGGTATTTTCATATGCAGTGATACCACGGTCAACCACAGCGAATCCCCTGTGGTGGCCGTTGGTCCCGTTATGTCTATTGTGTTTCCCGTCAGATGTTCACCCCAGTGAATCACTGGCGGGAAACACAATGACCACGATTCTGGACCTCCAGCTGCCCGGAGATCCAAAAGCGTGGTGGGATTGGGCCCCAACCATGGTTAGATTGGCCACCATCTGGGATGGGCTGAAGGTTACATCTGTAACCTTCAGCCTGGGCGGATCATGGTCCCAACCATGGGATGGGATCATCCGCTGCGCCCGCCCGTCTCCCAGAGGGCAGGCGGCTGGGGGAGTGGGGGGGGGCGGGGCTGTGCACATTGTGCCATGCAGCCCCGCCCCCTCCCCGATCCCCTGTGAGAATCAGGCCAGCACGTCTAAAGGATGGACATCCTGATTCCTGGCCGGGTTCGGATCCTGGTCCGTGGTTAAGCATGGTACATCTGAAATCACCTTCTATCTCTCCACCCTGACCTCCCTCTAACCAATCATATCTTAAACTGTCTCTCTGACACCTCTGCCTGCCTGGATGTCTTCCCATCAACTCAAACTTAATACGGCCAAAACTGAACTCCTCGTCTTCCCCCTGAAGCCTTCTCAATTTCCATTGACAGTGATCACCATTCAATCTGTCCCACAGGTATGTAGTCTGGGGTTCATCTTTGACTTCTCCCTCTCCTTTAAACTAGTGTTCCAAATAGGAAAAAAAAAACACTCATGAACATTTTGGAGGAGCACTCAGGAGCAGTTCTGAGTGTTCAGGCCACTACTTGGACCCTCGGAGAATACTCGCCAGATATTGAGTGGGGATCTCAGGGGTCATGCTGCCAATGTTGTCTTTGAAAAGAGTCAAGCATGCTCAGAAAGGGCCAAACAGACCCTTTCTGTGAGTATGCTCAGTTTGTTTGTTTTTTTAATTTCAAAGTTACCAGTCAAGAAAAGACCATGCATTGGCATGGGACCCCTCCAGACGGTAAGTAACCCACCCCTGCCCTCTCTGCTAGTCCTCCTGCTCCCCTTAAGCACCCACCCCACCTCTGACCCTCGCTAGGCCCCCACTCCCCTTCCTTGGCCCCAGTCTGTCATGGTGGGGGTCGGGGCAACGCTGGGAACATGTCTGAGTGTCCACACATCGCTCCCCACTCCCGCCATCCCTACATGGCCGGGAGAGGCCACAGGAATGTTTGTTCCCATGGATGAAGTGTACCCAGGCAAGGGAAGCCCTCCCCAGGATGGGACAGACGTCACACGGTGACATCTGTTAACACCCTTTGGGATGTTAGTGAATCTCAATTAAGTGAATTGAAGTTATCCTCTAAAAATACACCACATGTATGAAAGCAAAGCAAATGCTAAAAGGTTGTCAGCATAGTTTGAGAATATTTAAAGAAAAAGCAAGCTATGGTTTGAGCCTCACGTTTGCTTTTTTTTTAAAAAAAGCATTGTATGCGTTGGCGTCATTTAGACCTCAAGGTATTTAGACCTCAGTACCTTTGATGGCCAGTACTTTCATTTTTCCATCGACTGTAATAGGGGTCTGACTAAGTTTTGTCAGTAGAAATATATATTATTATTATTATTATTATTAACAAACATTTATATAGCACCAGCAGTGTACCTGACACTTTACAAAGTAATAAAATAGACACGGTCCCTGCCCCTAGGGCTTACAATCTGAGAGACAGGAGCTGGG
>QEPC01013002.1:10574095-10628905 GCA_003113815.1 Sphenodon punctatus | reverse complement strand
GGAAGGAATGGGATCAAGGGGGCAAGTGGAAGGGTTGGAGGAGGAGAGCAGAGAGGAGATTTCCTTAAGGGAGGCAGGGGAGAAGGAGGACATGAGAGAAGGAGGGGGAGGAGGGAGAGGGGTGGGAGTGGGAAGAGGAGAGGAGTGGGAAGCGATGTCGAGGCGGATCTTGTCTATCTTGGAGGTGAAGAAGGAGGCAAGATCCTGAGCAGAAAGGGAAGAAGGAGGGGGAGGACAGGGGAGGATATAAAATGAGGGAGGGGGAAGGGGGAGGACTGGGGGAGGATATAAAATGAGCTATGCTACATGCCTGAGGAAGGGCCCTGTGTAGCCCAAAAGCTTGCTTATTTCCACCAACAATAGTTGGTCCAATAAAAGATATCATTCAAACCACTTTGTCTCTCTGTCACTTGGGACCAATATGGAAACCACACACTATCTTTCCATAAAAAGAAAAGCCAAAATTCATGACTCCACGAGTTGCAGCAAATTAACAAGACATGTGGTAAAATTGCAAGTTTTGGCAACACTGCAACTTCTAACAAGATTCTTGAGGCAAACACAATTAGTCCATAAGTAGTTTCAGAGAATTTATGAGAGAGAAAAAAACAACAGAACAAGACTGCCAAAACATCCTCACTAAGTGGGAGAAAAAGTCAGATTTCAAGGAGAAAGTGCTTGGCAACGTGTCAAATTAAAAACACTATCAGATCTAAGGGGCGCTTTCAGACGTGATTAAAAGTGTGCGGCAGGACACGCATGCAAATTAGGCAAGGCTTTGATGACGTCAGAAAGGCGCCCTGCAGATGATTTCAGCTTTTTGGCACACTGACAAATGTGCTTTACTGAGATGGATTTTGGAACTCGATAAAGCGCATTTGTCCGTGTGCCACAAAGCTTCAATCATGTGCAGGGTGCCTTTCTGACATCAAAGCCGTGCCTAATTTGCATGTTTTTCCCACTGCCCAGACTCATAAGGACACTTTTTATCATGTCTGAAAGCACTCTAATTCATGCAGCATAACCACTTGTGAACCAAGGTGTTCAATCCAGTCCAATGGATGGGCTGGCTCTGCATCGAATCCCTACAGAAGAAACTATTTTGGGGGGAAAGTTCAAAAAGCCACCAAGATACAGAGAGAGTAATTCTTGACAAAAGTTTGATAAAAAGCATAGTAACCATTTAATCTGTCAAGACACCTACGTTTACATATATTATTAATTGTCTGAAGTTTGTATATATTAGGGATGAAATGAATATGCAATTTCATACTTGTGAATATAATTTGCATATTTGGTCACCTGAATAATCTAGGTTATATATGGGAAATTCACATATTCGTTTAGTTCAGTAATTTCACCTCAGTTCATTCATTTATCTTCTGATATTTAGTACTTTTTTAACTTCAGTAGTACTACTTTGCTCTATTTAATGCAGGTAACCTCAGGCCTGGAGGCCAGAAACAGTCTGCAGGTAGCTTTTTTTTCTAGCCCTTTCCAGTTCCTGGATTTAGACCCTGGACCAAGTTCCTATCCCCAAGCACTGAAAGGCTGAACTCAGGGTGAATGAGCAGAAATTAGGGCCTGCATTCAAGCATAGGGGACACATCCATGGCACAGATCCATGATCAGACCCTCCTCTTCCTGAGCGCACCCCTTAGCCACCCTCACCCCCGACTTCTGTGCAGCCCTCAATGCATGCACTAATTTTCAAAGTGGCCCCTGGGAGGGAAAAGGGTCCCCACTCCTGATTTAGTGCAATAATAGTACAACTGAAGTTAACAAAAAAGAACAAATTAGTTTATTGCCAATATGAATATTCAGTTCTGTAAGCAAAACAGGAAGCCTATTCACTTCACTTAAACAGAAAATATACTGAATTTGCTTCAGCCCAAACACAAATGTAGTGGAAGGATAAGAATAATTTCTTCCAGATAGGCTGCTTTCTACTAATGACATACCAGGCACCTCTTGATTAAGCACAGTTTCCTTTGACTGTTTAATAAAACAGGCAAGCTGTACAGCTGTGAAACTGAGCAAAGCCCATTTGCCTACCAATATGAAGGAAATTCATTCCTCAGAAGGCTGTATTCTTTCTGACCGAATATAGGTAAGTACTCTCATGATAGATGAAAAAGATACACATTTTCTCTCAGATGTTGCCTGAGAGAGCTTTGAATCAAGTTCCCAAACGAGCTTGCTTTCGCAGCACGGTGGTGACATCACCAGAGGTCACTTCCTGAGTAGAGACCGACAGATAGTAACTGAGCTTTCCAACTTTGGAGCCCACGAAAAAAATGCACAAGTTTCTAAACTATCGCAGTTTTACAGTGGAGGCTTGTGGAAAGCGTATGCTTGGAAAATCTGTTTCTATTTTGGTCGTGTTGCTGCTAAGATGGAAACATTTTGAAGTCTACACAGATGGTAAATAAATTTCTGCTACATGAGGCAGTTCCTGGAGTAAAGAAATTTTCTCAAATAACAAATGTCAATCCCCCCCCTCCCTCCCAGCAAGTCTTATTTTAAACTTTCCCAGGGAGTGTTTGAGAGAGCTGGAGCGGTTGTCCTGTCCTTTCACCTTTGGAATCTTGGTTTAAATCCAGAAACAAAATCGAATGTTCTCAGTGTAGATTATTTTTCCTTACATCTTGTGTTTGAAAATAGGGAATTTTCTAAAAAGACTACATTTTAAAAATTGTATTTATTCCCAAAGAACATTTCACTTGGACACAGAAGAACAATGATTTTTTTTAAGAAAATAAAAAATTATTAAAATATACTTGTGTTTTGGAGCAGGCTCATGAAAGCTGCTTATTCTTACCTGAAGCTATTTAGAATTTCCCAGTAGAAAAAAGGGACAAGCAGATGAATTACATTTGCTACAGATATTCATTTTAGCTTATTAGAGCTAAAATGAATATCTGTAGCAAATATAATATCCAAGAAATTCATCTGTTTCTAAATGTTTTCAATGAAGCAGATACAAAGAACTATTCATTTCTGCTTCATGTATTAATTTTGGATGTTTGTTTTAGGCGAAACAGTTATGTGAATATTGTTTCAGGTGTGGGAATTTATTTGGATAATGATCTGAAAATATGAATAATATCTGTGAACAGGGAATTTGCTATATCTGTTTCAAAACTACTTCTTAGGTTTTTGGAGTGTCATCCTGTTTTCTAAATCAGATCCCAAATTACGATGTTGTTTAAATGTACCTAACTCTACCCCATATAGCTTCAGCTGCTTACCTGGCATTATTATGATATTTTAACCAGCTACACTACATCCCAGAGTCAACTAATGTGATTTCCAGGTCTCTATAAGTGCTTTGGGAACTTTCTGGATGAAAGGAACACTATAACTCAGAGATAATCTGTACAATTCTCTGAAGATATAGAGTTCTGTAAGTGCTAGTTGTTATTAACGTTATGAGAGTACTAACTAGTAGGACAGTCATCCAAATGAATATGGTCAGTCTTGTGTTCATTCCCTTCTCCGATAGCTTCATTAAATTCATTAGATGAAAGGTTTGGGACATTCTCTCCAGCAGATTCCAGACATCAGAAATTAGTATTACTAGTGCGACCATCCCACGCCTGCTCTTTCCCCCCACTCTTCATTCTTGTGAGATTGTGACATATGAGATTAATTAACCAATCATTCATCTCTTGGCTCTTTTTTGTGAGGTATTTAAAAGGCACTCATGAAAACAGTACATTTGATCTCTTTTCTCTTTCTCTTTTCTGGGATCCAGGATTATCTATCTGTCGTTGTGGTTTTTTTTCCCCACTTCCTCCTCTCTCCTTATTATTATTATTATAATTATTATTATTAACAAACATTTATATAGCGCCAGCAGTGTACCTGGCACTTTACAAAGTAATTCCCCATTGCCTTCTTCCTCTCTCTTTATGGGATTTTGTCATCAGAGCAATACATTTTATTATTATTTTATTATTATTAGCAAGCATTTATATAGCATCAGCAATGTACCTGGCACTTTACGAAGTAAAGGAATAGACACGGACCCTGCCCTAGGGCTTACAATCTGAGAGACGGGGGTGTGAGGGAGATGAGGGAAGGGGAATAGAGGGAGAAACAATGGGTGTAACATTCACGAAGATGCGAGGTCTCAGGTGCATGTACTTGGCTTGGTTACATCGAGAATGATGGCTGGCTGGTTCATGTGATGAGAATCTGAGTGCACAGACCTCAGGTAACAGATTGTATTGGATGGAGAGTATCAGCAGAAGTTAGGAGAGGAGAGCAAGGAGTCAGGGAGGGCAGAGCAGAAGAGGTGAGTCTTGAGGAGGGATTTTAGTATTGCAAATTTTAGTATTGCAATAAATTCTAAAGCTTAAGGCCATTTTTATATGAGCCATGGTACAGGGGGGACTGGTGTGCGTTGTGGCAGTGGGGGCGGTGCAGGGGACACAGTGAACACAGTCACACACCGATCTCCCACGCATCCCCATTCATGGAGCAATCTCAATTTTCGTCGGTTGCTCCGTGAGTGCGGATGCGTGGGTCATGGGACTGCGTATGCACTCCCACTCACCGGCAATAGCATGCACATGGGCAGCACCCATTCATGCCCATGCAGCAGGTCTGCATGGGCAAGGGCATGAGTGGGACTGTCTCGTGTAAAAACAGCCTAAAACCAAGGCCAAGTCCTCTGTGGCATTTAACAGCACTAAAGCCATACAAGTAGTCATTTTTTCATTTGTGAATATTATTTCCATTTTCAGATAGCCATATGAATACATTTCCCAACCCAAACAATATTTGTTTATCTGTATATCCAGATATTTCATTCTCGATCCACTGTTTTCTTTTTAGTGATTTCTGTTTGGGATATTTGGTGATTCCACCCAACAGCCAATCTGAAATTACCCCCAAAACAGAAAAACTGACCCAAAAAGCTGAAACAAATATCCCAATTGAAGCAGGGATGAGTAGCAGTACTCATCTGCTTAATCTGACTCAAAGAGGATAAAATGATCAAATATGATGTTTGTCAGATAATATAAGTTTCAGCTCTATGTGGCACTGTCCCCTACCACCACTCTCAAGTCTGGTATGGATGATTTAGTATAGTATTTCCTTACTTACTCATTTTAATATTGATATCTGCTTACAGTTAATCAAAATCTTGAGAATTTAATATTGAAAACACATAACTGAACCAAAGAATTTATCAGAAAGAAATTGGAGACTCTGAGAGAAGGGCAGGGCACAACTGGAGCTCATGACATCAAAGAAGGTCAAGGCAATAAATCTTTGCACCCAGGATGTGCTGGAAGTTTTTGATACTTGAAAATGTGTGTATTTCTTTTCTTTTGGATTAATCCGAAACTGCCTGTAATGGGCCATTATGGGCTAATCTGAAAGATCCCATAATCACACCCTACTAATCCAAGGTTATGGATTCTGATTTCCCTGCACCCCCATCTCCCGGGGCCCTGCAGTGGTACTTACTGGCCTCAGAAGGCTTGACTGAAGCACTGCCAATGCTGTGGGGGCTCTGACAGGCTACCTTGCTCCAGCATTCTCTGTACTCCACATCGCAAATGTGCAAAATGGCTGCCGGGGCCATGCGAAAATGGTCACTGCCCATAACCAAAATGATGGCAATGTAATTTGGGCCACTACCTTTCTGGTTAGGGGTGGTGGTCATTTTGCACATGCACGATAAGGAGCAGAGAGGATTCTGTGGTGAGGGAGCCTCCCAGAACCCGTACAGCAGTGGTGGTGCTTCAATCAAGCCCTCTTAGGCCAGTAAGTACCTCTCCAGGGAATGGGGGTGGGAGAGGTTGGACCCACTGCCCCATGGCAGATGGGCGTATGGCTCAGTTTCTAATCAAAATCAATGGAAAAAATCTGAATCCGTAAATTCAAATCAGAAATTACATACGGGAGGGGGGACTAAACAAAAATTCTCCTGGCATACCACCCCTAATCTTCCCCCAGTATTAGCCACTACGTCCATATGGAACTGGATGTTTCAGCAGTGACTTAACAACACTGGCATTCAAATTGTCAACACTAGACTGCATCACACCCTGTTAGGAACTTAGTGAGCTGGTCTATTGGGATCAGCAGCAGTATAACTGATGAGAGTGGTCTTGGAAGAAAGGACGAGGGGATCAAAAGTGTTGGTAAGAGGGGTAATGGGAAGGAGGCTACTGTAATTAGGGAAAGGTTAAAGGTAAGGTTTAAAGGGTATGGTAACAAAATGGGAATTAATAGAGTTAAAGCCTTTAATCACTCAAGAGTTGGGGCTGGAGGTAGGAAGAGAAAGGATGGGCAATGGATTAAAGAAATGGAAGGATAATGAAGGGTAAGTGGAGAAGGAGACAGAACAAAATCTGCAGACATGGGGTAATTTGACATGACGCCACCACAGTCAACCACACTGGATCACAGTGAATCCGGTGTGGTGGCTGTGATGGGTGGCACATCAGCCCCGCCAGATGTTCACCATGGTGAATTCCTGGCAGGGTTCAAAGCTAACCACAGTTCTGGGGTTGAGGATGGCCTCAACCCCAGAACTGTGGTTAGCTCAACCACAATCAGGAAAGGGACAAAGGTAACATGTGTAACCTTGCCCCGTTCCTGAGCGTGGTCTGGACAATGGTATGGGATTGGGCACAGTGGCCACATTGGCCACTGCACCTGCCCATCTCCCTGAGGCATGGGGAGCATGGGGGGTGGGGCCGTGTGGCTGCACATCTCACTACACAGTCCCACCCCCTCCGAGATTCCCCTGCATGATGAAGCCGGCATGTCTAAAGGACGGCCAGCTTCATCACTGACCGGGATCCAAAATGGATCCTGGTCCAAGTTCAGCGTTCAGTGTGGTGATTTCAGATGTGCCGGCCTCCCTCATTGCCATGGTCTGGGATCCGTTTCCAATCCCGGACAGGAATCAGACTGGCCATCCTTTAGACGTGCCGGCCTGATTCTGCTTGGGGATCGGGGAGGGAGCGGGGCTGTGCGACGCGATGTGCAGTCGCACAGCCCTGCCCCCCCCCATGCTCCCGCAACCAGCCACCCTCCTGGAGACGGGTAGGCACAGCGGCCAATCCGGCTGCTGCGCTCAATCCCAGATTGTGGCTGGGACCATGCTCTGGATGCAGAGGAGGTAATAGACGTTACTCTCCGCCGTTTCCGGACCGTGGTCCAGCTAACCACCATTCCAGAGGTGAGGCCGGCCTCCCCTCCAGAATGGTGGTTATTCAGATTCCCGCCAGAGGTTCACTGGGGTGAACCTCTGGCAGGAACCCCTTTAGACGTTACGGGCCCTCCTCCACCACAGGGGATTGACTGTGGTAAAAGGGAGGCCCGTAACATCTGAAATCACCCTATGTTTGAATTACTCATGGTTACCAGGGAAGTACTGACCCAAATTCTATCTGCTAAATTTCCATTGAGATTTAAGGTCAAGGGATCAAAATAGGAGCGAATAAGGACATAAAGGAAAGGATTGTTAAAGGAAAGAAATAAACTGGGAATCCATTTAGTCATGTGACAAATACCCCTCTGAACACTCAACGCCGTAGCAAGGATATTTGGAGGCCCAGGACAAAACATCAAATTGGGAGGGAGCCATTATTATTATTATTATTATGTATTTATATAGTGCCAACAATGTACCTGGTGCTTTACATTTTTTAAGAGTAGACAGGGTCCCTGCCTCAGAGGGCTTACAATCCAAGAGAGACAAAGAAGGGGAGATGAGGGGTGGGGGCAATAGAGGAAGAGATGAGGATACATTCATGAATGCATGGTACACAGGCTTAGCTTAGTTACATAGGGGAAGGTGATGTCAAGAAAATCAGGAAGGGGACTAGGGATTAGGAGCTAGGGAAGGTCTGACGGAAGAGGTAGGTTTTCCAGAGGGATCTGAAGGTCGGCAGGAAGAGGAGCGAATGCGTTCAGGGAAGGAGTTCTAGGCATGGGGGTCAGCAAAGGAGAACAGTTGAATACACTTAGAGGAGCAGAGAAATCATGAGCAGGCGAGAGTGGTGGGACAGGAAGCGCAGGACTTTTGGATGGGAGCATACCAGGAGACAAGTGTAGTGAGACAGGTGTGGGTAAGGTCATGAGTAGCCTTATAGGTAAAGACAAGAAGCTTGTGCTGAATGTGTTCAGGTAGAAGGAGCCAGAGGAGAGGAGAGGCTGCACGTGATCAAAGCAGCGAGCAAGGTAGATGATCTTGGAGGCAGAGTTTTGAACAGATGAGAGGGGGGCAATGTGAGAGCAGGGAAGGTCAGTGAGAAGGAGATTGCAATAGTCAAGGTGAGAGATAATAACCGGAGCATGGACTAGGGTGTTAGCAGTGGAGACAGTGAGGAAAGGACAGACCTTAACCAGGGCCCTGACTCTGTGCAAAAAGTTTTCCAAAATTCTGCGACCCAAAATTGAAAATTCTGTGAAATAGTTGAAAAATCTATGACCCAAAATTGGAAGTTTTTCTATTTACAAGCATTTAATAATAGGTGACAGGATTTCTACCAAGCCTATGATGCAACAGAGGCTAAGCAGAACACAGCAGTCAGGCCCCCTACCCCCACATTTCTCCTGCATGTTTGCTGTTACATCCTGAACTTTCTGTGTGTCTAAATCACTCACCCAGATTTTAAACATCTGGCTCTTTGAACTTCTGCATAGAACTTCTGCCAGAACTTTTGTGTGTAAAACATTCTCCTGGTAAACTGCTTTGCTCCAGCCAGCTGTGGTCACTTGGTTTCCATGGCAGCCCCTCACGTCTACAGCTGCGACTACTTTAGGCTGCCTCAGGGCAGTGTTTGTGTGAAGAATAGATCCAGGAACTGCCTCAGGGCAGTGTGTGTGTGAACAATGCATCCAGAACTTACTTGTGGACTTGTAAACTCAAAAGATTGAAAAATCCAGAACTTTAAGGTTTGTGTAAAAATGCCCATTAATACAAACACGCAGCAATGCAGAGCCCAGCAAGCAATCCTTTCACCCTCCCATCCTGGTCCGCTCAGACCCGAGGCAAAGCCTCCCTTGCCCCAAGCCACATGGTGCGGAAGGGCAGCAGGCACCCCCTCTCCCGCAGGCTGCTCAGGCCTAGGGCAAAGCCTTCCCCACCCCTCCATGCCATGTGGTGCACCGTGCAGAGGGGCAGCAGGAAACGCTCTACCCCTCATCCCGAGCTGCTCAGGCTCCAGGCAAAGCCTCCCCCACTTCCCAAGTCACATGATTGAGGGGCACTGGAAAACCACCCACCATGGTCCACTCACACCTTTGGCAAACCCCCCCCCCCAAGCCATTGGTGTAGATTGGCACCCTCTCACCCCTCACACTCTTCACCCACTATTTATCCAGCAGTGGAGGCAGGAGGAGGAGGTCCTTTAGCAGCAGGACCGGCAGGAGCAGGCAAGTGCAACAGCCACTTCCCTCTCAGGCAAGTGGCAGCAGCAAAACTGGGTGGGTGGCAATTTATCCTACGCACACCAACCCCTGATTGGCTTGTGTACTCTAGAAAGGGAAATTCAATGGGAATGTCCCCATTTTCCACGAGAATCTCTCCCAAGACAAGAGTCTGCAGAAAAAATGCTAATTGCAGTGCTGCATTTTACTTGGGGCCCTGATGTCAGAGATGTTGCATCAGGAGAGATGACAGGATTTAGGAACAGATTCAATTTGTGGTTTAAAATAGTACTGAAACTTGGTCTTCGGTTTTCTTTGGAAAACACAGAGGACCAGTGCATTCAGCCTTGATTTCCCAAGCTGCAAGGAAGGGCCCTGGAACTTTGGAACTTGGAAAATCCTCCGCTGAGTGCAGGGAAGGGGGCCAGATGGCAGGGAAGCAGGGATCGGAGGCCAGCGCTACACCCCTGCTTCCCCTTCCCTGCACTCAGCTGAGACTTTTCCAAGTTCCGGGGCTCTTCCTTGGAACTTGGCTACCTATTATAGACAGTCATGGCTCACCACCACTGCAGCCACCAAGACGCCAGTAGGAGCCAGGCTGGGAACAAATGTTCCTGCCCCCTTCACCTGTACTGCTCAGCTGGGCATGGACTGTGCTCACCCTGCCAAGGTAGAAACCAGGCCCACAACTGGTGGGTCACAGACAGCCTGCTGTGACACTGGCCCAGCTGGGCTGAAGCGGGCCTAACTGAGCCAGCATTATGTATGTTTTCACCTAAAGTAATAATTCACATTCTTGAGCATCTGAGTCATTTTATGTTGATGTAGCAGTTATGTTATGATGACGTGACTCTTTCAGTATTGATTTTTTTTTATCATACTTCTATTGGATTTTGCATTTTCAAAAAAATGCACCAGTCATTTATTGGAGTCTTTGAGACCCCATGTAGCAATACCATGTATGCTCACAATTCTACAGTAAAATGAACTGCATAAAAGCAGTGCTTAATTTGTAAAGAAAAAGAAAAAGAAAAAAAGGGGGTGGGATTACTGAGGCCCAAGCCTACCTCCGAAGCAACACCTTCTCCCCAGAAGCCAGTCCTCCCAGCCCAGAGCTTGTCAAAGTAGGGAAATGAACCTATTCTTCAGCTAGCAACCCAACCACTGGACTAACCTGCCTTTCTACAGCTGAGTATAAAACAGAAGTTTTTGTGATTTCATCAGTATGATAGCCATCACAGGCCAAGGGGCAGGAAAGGCACTAATGAAAACCAAATAAACCATCTAGATTTTTTTCTGGATTTTTTTCCCAATCCCCAAATGGCCAATATCAGTCTTTTCCTGGTCTTTCCCATTTCAGATTACACACTTCTACTGGGAACATTTCCCAGGGCTCAGCTTCCACCTGAATTCAATTGCTGGGGCTGAATCCTGCAAGCCCTCCTCCCCAAATTAAGCCCTGCATGAAAGATAAACTGAAAAGAGTTGACTAGGAAGTAGGGGTGGGAATTCCAGTTCTCCTGAGATCCGATATTGCCAATATTTGGGTGTATCGGCTTAATCCGATATTTACCTGTACCGGCATACCGGATTTTTAACATTGGCTGCGGTACCGGATTTTTTACATTGCGGCCATTGAAGTCTATAGCCGCAATGTAAAAAATTCTGTACCGCAGCCAATGTTAAAAATCCAGTATGCCAATACCAGTACATCCAGTACCAGGGAGATTCGATACCAGTACATCCGGTATCCGGTATTCTCCCAGGTGTCCCACCCCTACTAGGAAGTGTACGTGTCTTGTGCAGGGATTCTGGGACAGTTATCACCTACATTATGTGGTTTGGTGGGTTCTATGAGGGTTAGTGTGTTGAAGATAAATGAGTAACAGAACTTTTGATTCTTGAGTGAAATGGTAACCATTTCCATTAGAACTTGAGTGCTTGACCCAGAACCAAGGTTCCCCTACTGAGAGTTAGTGGTGATTATTTTCTCCCCATTTTGGTCTTGGGAAGAATTGAAAATATGTAAACAGAAATTTAGCACTTAGATTTAGAATAAACAATTTCCATGGTTTCTTGAAAACAATAAGAATCCAGCAAAGGTCATAGTATCTTCCTTGGGTATGATCCAGAACCCTTTGCACATGTGGCTTACATGTGCATGCATATGTAACATATGCACGTGTGAGTTCCACGTGTTTTCCATCTGGTTTGCGCATGTATCACAGTCACCATAATGGGGTGAGTGTGGCTTGTTCATGATTGGCCCATTTGTCTGCTAAAGATGGATTAAACTCACAGGGGGCAATCCAACAGCCCATGTATGCCGACCCCCATGCATGGCCAGAATGCACATGTACATATGCTGTGTGCATGTGAGCGTACATATTCTGGCCAGAGTACGGCACCTGCGGGTAGTGACACAGGCCATTGGATTGGTCCCATTGTGCTTAACCTAATACCAGAAGAAGCAACGTGGGCAGATGTCAAGTATGCGGTAGAGAAAGGGACAGAAAAACCCATCAGAAATATGCTAAGTGTGGGAGTGTTTGTATGAAATGACCATGCCTTAAGCATTTGCTGTGATTGTGCAACTGTACAAGTATCATAACACATCTGTGCTTATGCCATTTATAAGCATAAAGCCATGTATAGTGTTCCTGTTGCAAATTTTGTTATTGTTCCCTTTTTATCATACTTAATAGTGTTCACAGTAGGGGTTTTGTTGCACATATTAGTTTATAGTTTCTGTGTTCTGTTTATATTACTGGACTATGGGGCCACTTAGACCCCAATACCTTTAGTGTGCAATGTGCTTTTTGCATTAGTGGTTAAGAAAATCCCAAATACCTTCCCTGTTGAGTAGTATTCCTGTGAAGTATGACATTTATTAAAAGTTGCATATTAAAATGTATAGTTTTGAAATATATCTCATGGTTTGTTTTTTCCTCACTGAGACAAAATTGGGGTGTCTCTGACCCCCCTATACCAGATTAGTATGGTGATTTTTCTCAACCATAGCAGGCCTAAGGGGCACTGGAGTTACAGACAATTTAAAACTTGGAGGAGCAAGGGAACCAAATTTTTGGCAACTTTTTTTGGTTCTTGGATTACTAGTGCATGGGAATGATCAATTATGAATGAAACTTGGCATGCAGACTGCCGTGGGAAACTTGAAGCCTTTTCTAGAGTTTGTTTGGTTTTGACTGTGGAACCCAAAGTTGTAAATATAATGGGTGTTTCCCATGGAGTTGCTATAGATCATGATCCAGATTACTGAGACCATTTTCACACGGATCGCTGTGCCTCCATTGTCCATGGGGGGGGCGGTGCATAAGCGGCCTGTCCCACTGACGCCCACCCACCTTCACTCACCTCCACCCATCTCCACACACGGAGTATCCACCATTGGCACCCGTTGCTCCGTGCGTCAGTGATGGGTGGAGGTGGGTGGAGAGCGGGAATGTGCACACACCCCCACTCATCCGCTGCAGCGATCCCACAGATGTCCCCCCATTGACCAACAACCCACACACGTGGGTGAGGTGGGGCATCCGTGCAAAAAGGGTCTGTGTTACAGATCTTAAGTTGATCACAACTTAAGATTTACTTCTAAGTAGTTCTACTCTACTTTCTGCCTCCCCTTCTCAGACTTAATTTTTTATTCCCAACTGCTTGTGTGTCTTTCCTATTACCACTTCCTCTGCCCTTGGGCTCTATTGAATAATCACCCCATTGTTCCATTGTGTACCCATCTGTGATGAGGTGTGCTCCTGGACCTTTTAGACAGCTGCCTCATCATGGAGGCTCCACCCTAGTGGGAGGAATATAAGGGTCTGAGAAGGCTTCCTTTTGGGCAGTAGGAACTAGGAAGCCAAGGCGTGCATATGGATCTCCACATTACCCTCTCCAAGCTGCTGAAATCAGTTGGGGAACTGGTGGCACTCAAGAATTACCCATTCGCAGGGCGCAGTTGTGCAGGGACCCATATTGACTGTATTGCTGCAATTTGCAAGAATTAGCTAATCCTCGCAGTGCCATGCTGAAATTTCAGGGCATAGATAGCTTGGGATGGGCACAGGGACAAGAAATGTAGGCCCTCCCCCTTTTTCCTTCCAGATGTGAAGCCACCAGCTGGCCTAGGGGTGCTGGTCTGCTGGTACTCAGGACTTACTTGCTCTCTGCAGAGTCTGTGGTGTGCTGCTGGTAGCCTGCTGCTGGAGCCATTCGTCTTCTGGGTCAGCAGCGAGCTGGTCCCACAGTGAACTCTGCCCCTCGTGGCTCGTTGCCTGCATGCTGGGACTGAGTGCAGCCAGCATCAGCAGTGCCATTGCTGCCCCAGCGCACCCGACCAGCTCTGGAGGCTAGGGGCTGGTCGGGCAGGCTGGGGCAGGCTGGGCCAGCTCAATGCGGGGAGCACCAGAGTGAAAAGGTGCCCGGAAGCAGTTCCACTCAGTTGAGCCACCACCGGACACCTTCCCACTCGGGCTGGGCCTCCCCCAAGCCAGTCCTCCCTGGATCAGGTCCGGACTGGTGAGGAGGACTCAGTGACGTGGTGCCAGAGGGGCGAGCCAAATTGCGAGTGTTGTGTGTGACCTAGCCTGATGCAGACTGCTGCATGGGGTTCCTCCCCCTTCCTGCCTGTGGTTGCAACATTATGTCAGACTCAGACACAATGTTGCAACTTCAGACAGAGAGGGGGAGGGGGCCCACACAGCAGCTGGAAAGACCCCCAGCCAGCTCAGGTGGCAATTTGAAAAAAGGGGAGGTGAAAGGGTGACTTAGCTACCTTGGATATTGGGCCCCCAGCCAGTACGGGCCCCAGGACAAATGTCCCTGTTTGTCCAACGGTAGCTATGCGCCTATGCAGTGCAACTGTAGTGGGAACTGTCTGGAGGATCTTTAAATCCTGGCTGAGGCATAAACTTGATGCCCAAACCCAAACTAAAACTGCTGGTGCAGCTGCTTTCTGTCAGGGAGGTGTGACCACAATCCCTGAGAGTGAATAGACCCCTGGGAGATTAATTTTTTTGTGGGAGGATCTTAGGGCCTCATGAGAGGGAGGTCTGGGGCTTTAACATGAGGTGGGAGTTTTAGGGTGATGAACTTCCAGAGGATTTGAGTGATGTTTGATTGACAAAGCTGTAATTCTATGTCAAACCTGTTCTAAGCAAATTGGCATGTATAAATTGTTGCATAATTATGCAAATCAAGTTAAGTATGCAAATATTAATGCTCACTGTCAATTTGCAGAATTTGGCTTCACTGTTCGTAGAATTTAAGCTTTTTTGGTGCAGTGAACACAGGTCCCTGCAGATGTGAGAAGGCAACTGTCAGCACTTCCTTATGAGTAAACAAATGGTGATGAGCATTCAAGCTTTGAGGCCCAGGCATTTTGAATTTCTATCTATTTATTTATTTATTTATTTATTTATTTATTTATTTTAGTAGGTTTCTTAGCTGCCCTCTCCTACCACAGTAGATTGGGGCGGTGTACAACAAAGCTAAAACTCATAAATACAACAAAACATAAAAACAACCAAAATATAAAAATATAAACAATAAAATATAAAATCTATAAACTGATTTGGGCAGAGCCACAACAACCCTCCCATTACCCAACCGTTCACCTTTCTCCCTCGCCAAAAGCCTGGTGGAACAGCCAGTTCTTACACTGTCTTCGGAAAGAGGGGAGATCTGGGGCTAGGTGGACCTCCATCGGGAGGGAGTCCCACAGCTGCTGTGCGGCGACCGAGAACTCTCCTTTCATTGTCGCCACCCAGGATACCCAGGGAACTCCAAGGGAGGCGTCACCAACTGACCACAGGGGTCTGTCCAGACAAGCACGACCCAGGGTATTTAGGGATTTGTAGGTCAATACCAACACCTTGAATCGAGCGCGGAAGACTATAGGCAGCCAGTGCAGAGAATGGAGCACTGGTGTAATGTGCTCACAGAGACCCATCCCTGTAAGGAGACGAGCCGCCTCATTGTGCACCAGCTGCAATCTCCGGACTGTCACCAAAGGTAGCCCCATGTAGAGCACATTACAATAGTCCAGTCTTGAGGTGATGAAAGTATGGATGATGGTGTCCAGATCCATGTCTGAGACATACAGCTGAAGCCGACGCACCAGATGTAATTGGCAGAAAGCTCTCTTCACCACAGCCACCACCTGGGCATCCAGGTGAAACTACGAGTCCAGGAGCACCTGCAGACTATGGACTTGAGGGACCAATGGCAGGCAAACCCCGTCAATGATGGGGCTACCACTCCCTCAGCCCTACCCACCAGCATCACCTCCCTCTTGTCAGGCTTCTGCTTCAGATGGCTCACCCTCATCCAGTTCCCCACAGTCACCAAACACTAAGTAAGCACTGAGACTGCCGGGTCTGGGTCAGCTGAACAAGCCAAGTAAAGCTGAGTGTCATTGGCATACTGATGACACTGCACACCAAAACTTCAAACAACCTTATGCAAAGGCTGCATATACACATTGAACAGGAGAGGGGACAAAATAGAGTCTTGCGGGACTCCACACAAGGCATTGATCTGATAAGCACCAACCAAGCAGGGGCGCAGACCACAATACAGTGGCATAATCAGCAGGGTAACTCCTTCCCGTACTCAGATTTAGTATCTGGAGATGACTCCACTGGGCAGGAGGCAACTGTGGAGATGGAGGAAACCTTGTGGGCTCTCATTCAGCAAAATGTGGCTGCAGCGGATCGGTAGCACGGTCTACAGGCACTGGCTGCTCAGCTCCTGAAGAACCAACAGCAGCAGTAAGAGGCATAGAGGCAGATGTAAAGGCAGATAGATGACTTCATGAGGGTCATGGCTGAGAGCCTGACCCCTATATCAGGATGAGCTCTGATGGATGTCCCACTTCTAACCTGAATGGTTATCTGGAGGTATTTTTGGAAAAATTTGAAAGGGTCGCCATATATGTCCAATGGAAACCAGAGAACCCAAGCGACATACAGAGGACTGACCCACCAGACCATGATGGATTATGGCCTGGTAAAGCAGGCCATCTTTGATAGATTGGAACTGACAGAAGAGTCTTGTTGACGATGCTTCTGCAGACTGAAGCTTGGTCCAGGAAACTTCCCCAGGGCAGTGACTCTAAAATTGAAAGATTTGGCAGTCAAATGGTTACGACTGGAACACCAAATGGCTGAACAGGTAACCGAGCTCATCTTCATAGAACAATTTTGGTGGGTGATGCCTCAAGTGCTATGAGAGTGGATACAGTGACACCGTCCTGATACCCTGGAGCAGGTCATAAGCCTAGCTAATGTGGATGCCGAGGGTCCATACCCCCAACCCCAGTGAAGTGAGACCACTGTTGGCTTGAACCCTGGGGAGGGTGTTGCCTCATTTCTTTTGGTCTGGGATTAATCAACGGTCAGTCCTCTGGCCTCCTGATAGCAGGCCCTTGGGTGAAGAGAAATCTCTGGGGAGGGTGTTGCCCCATTTCTTTTGGTCTGGAATTTATAAGGATTTCTGCACTTCTTGCCTGGGATGTCAGAGGGTAGCCCCCACAAGGGTATGACCGGCCGTGTTGGGGCCCCGACCTCTTATAGAGACTCCATTCAAATGAATTGGGGTAGATATAATTGGGCCACTGGAGAGGAGTGCAGCAGGGTATTGGTACATGCTAGTAGTTGTAAACTGTGCCCTTATGAACCAGCATGGCTCCAACACTGACTATGAAGTAGTTTAAAATATTCTCAAGGGTAAAGATCCTGAAGGAGATCCTGACAGACCAGGGGATGAATTTCATGCCACGGGTGTTGAAGGACATATACACCTTATTGTGCATTAAATAGCTATGTACCTCTGTCACATGCAGATGAATGGACTGGTCAAGCATTTTAATCAAACCCTAAAGGGGATAATTAGATGCTTCATGGCCACTGACGTGGCACTGGGAACTACTCCACTCACCCCTTTTGTTTGTGGTTCAAGAGGCCCCAAAATCCTCCATGGGATGGCCACCACTTTCCAACAGCTAATGGATCTGGTTCTGTGGGCATGTGCCAAGTATGAAGCGTCCAATATTGATGATGTGGTGTTTTTTAGAGAAGGGTGGGAGGACCATCTTTAGAAAGTTAGTGTTGTGGCAGGCACCTTGGGAAGCCGGGGTGACTACTAATCCAAACAAGTGTGTCATAGGGAAGGCCAAGACCCAGTATCTAGGATACTATTTGGGAGGGGGCATAATTGGATCCCTGGTTACTAAGATTCAGGCCTTGCAGAGGTGTTCTCAGCCAACAATGAAACACTGCATGTGTTACTTTGTAAGGCTATTGCGTTATCACCAAAAATGTATACCTCATTTTTCAGAGGTAGTGGCCTCACTTACACATCTCACCAGAGCCAAACAATCCCGACAGGTGTAGTGGACAGAGGAAAGCCAGAAGGCCTTTCAACTGATCACTGAGTTATTATGCAAAGAACTGGTTTTATGAATACCCAATCATACAAGACCTTTTATATTACAGATAGACGCATCAGAGGTCATGTTGGGGGCAGTGCTCTCACAAGAGTTTGATGGGGAGGAGCATCTCATTCTGTACTTAAGCCACAAGCTACAGCCGAGGGAGACCCATGCTGCCACCATAGAAAAGGAAGGCTTCATGGATAAATGGGCGGTGGAGTGCCTTTGCTATTACCTACTCATTATTCATTTTTTACTTATTATGGTCCCCCTCCAGTGACTCCATAGCATGAAGAACAGTAACACCCACTTTATGCGGTGGTAGCTGTGTGAACAGCCATACTCCTTCTCCTAGATCAACTCCCCCAGCCTCCCCTCTGCTTCACATTGTGTGCCAGATATTCCCACTGCCCCTTCACCCCAGCATAACTTACAAGCCTGCTCAGGAAACTCAATGGGGCTCTCTTCTCATGGCAGCAAACCCCAGTCTGGGTCTACCTCCCCTGTGTCCAACAAGTTTGTTTCATCCGACTTCTTCCCTCAAACTTATCTCCCAAAAGTGAAGCCAGTCCTCTCCTAAAATCATGGGCCAGGGCAAGGCCAGGACCACTCACATCAGGCTGAGTGAGCACATGCCAATGCAGACTTTTTTCATGCTGGGAGGATTTGGTAGTGGTATACCAAGTGGTATACCATGGGAGTGGTACAGGATGGGTGATATGTACCCTACCCACCCACCTGATGGTTAGGCAGGATACAGATGGGACTTGGGTTTCACTGGACGATGCTGGAACAGGGTCACAGGAGGCATGGTGAGAACAAGGGGGTGTCGTGGGAGGCACATTAGGAACAATGTAACATGGGGGTGCTGAAGGCGTGGAGGGTGCGAGATCTCTTTTTCTTTCTTTCTTTCTTTTTTTTTTGTGGGGGAGGGGGTGGTAACCTTTCATCTGGAGCCAGCCAGGCAGTGTGACTCCAGGATGGAGTATGTGATAAGAAAATCCCCAGGCCCTTTAAGACAGCCCCCTCATCACAGAGGCTCCACCCCAGTATGGGGAATATAAGGGTCTACAAAGGCTACCTTGGGCAGTAGGCACTAGGGAGCCAAGGAGCGCAGCTGGACCTGGGGTTATCGCCACACTGCCCTCTCCAAGGTGCTGAAATAACGTTGCTAGTTGAGGAACTGGTGGCACTCAAGAATTATCCAATCCCAGGACTCAAACATGGGAGGGTGACTGTCACCACTTTCTTATGAGTGAATAAAATGGTGATGAGCATTCAAGCTTTGAGACCCCAGTGTTTTGAGTCTCTAGGCATTAATCTGGTAAGCACCAACCAAGCAGGGGCACAGACCATGTTACACTATATTTTTGCCCATTGCTCTTTGTTTTCCTGCTGATGATTTCCAAGTGTTTCTCTTACTGGACTTACTCTTTCATGCTGCACACGCACACACACTCCTTTTTTTTTCTCCCCAGGGCCCTTCATAATCCTTACCTCCACCCCATGTTTCATCTTGCTCTTCTTCTTCCCTCCCCCATTTCTTCCAGATCTCTTTCCCACATTCTTCCCCATTCTTCCCTCTCTCCTCTTGAGCATGAATGGGAAAAGTTGATTTAAATGTGGTGTCTCTTGGCCCTTCTGGGTTCTGCACAGTGTGAGACACAATCAATCACAACATGGAAGACCATTTTCTTTCTCTTTCCCCTCTGACGTGGATCTCTGTCTCAAGCAGTAAAGGCTCCTCACAACAACTACCAGGCTGTCCTTAAGTGTGTGACAAGAAACTTCTACTGACCTAAGTCACAACATATTAGTTTAAGCCAGGTCAAAATAAAACAAAAATAGACCACCTTCCTCACTGTCCTGGAATTAGAAATACATAATGCTGACACTATAATATTAAGAAATAGATTTGCTTTTTGCCTTAAATATTTTAAGCTAGGAATATCTGTGTTTGGGGTTTTTGATTTTTTTAATGGCATGTTTTTGTCTTATTAAGAATGTCCATTTACTCTCATGGCTTCAGTGGGGCTTCTCTGGAGTAAGTGGTTTGAGGATCACAGCCAATGACATTATTTCTAGGACTCATTCATATTTTTAACTATAGGCCCAGTTTAGCAAAGCATGCCTATTCAAGGCAGCACTTAAGCAAGTAATATCCCACAGGAGCAAATGGGAAAATTAAGTGTGTTCTTAATGACTTTTCTTAATCCAGGTTAGTAAGAGGCATGAGCATTAGTGACATGTTTCTAGTAAATTATCATCCAGCATTATTTCATTGCAAATTTTTATTTAAGAGTGCAGTGTGTGAACAATAGCAAAGTGACTGAAACCTGAATAATCGCTTCAACTTTGATAAATGGGTTTAGTTTCATATGTGTGAACATGACTTCAGTCATTGTGGACTGGTACTGAACAAGAAGTGAGTCCTCAAAAAGTTGCTCAACTCCTTACCATGAAATAAGGTCAAATTCATTCCTGGTACTACTCCACTGACTTATTTGGCTGCCTATCTCCTATTAGAAATTGCTTCTTTGCCTTCATAATCCCACAGCAAGATTTAGACCCTCCTAAAACCAGCTCTAAAGAAAGATTTTGCCTGCTGCTTTTCATAAAGTGCTTTTTCAGTTCACTGCAAATTCCCATTACAAAGTCTGTGTGAGCTGACCTCAGTGTGATACAGTGCTTAGTCGTGATTGAATTTTAGTTCAGACCTGGGGACTTTTCTAATTCTATCAGAAACGGGGCAAAATTCCAGTTGGACAAGAGCCCTTTGTCTATTTTTCTTGGGATGCTCTTATAAATAATTTGGTGAAGTAAATTAGGCATACCTCAACCACAATCCCTGTAAATACCCCCAATGTGCTTTCTAACACAGAATCATAACAAGGCAAGAATCCATAAAACACAGAGGCATATGTTGCATGTTACACTTACTCTATGTATGTCTGCGACTGGTTTCCGTTAAGCCATGACAAATAGCAAAATTAGCCCTTTCTACCATGACCAAAGCATTAAATTTGCCATCTTTCCCCCTGAGTCCCCAAGCTGTATGCTTATGTATTGCATGGCAGTAGCTTTTAATCATTTTTGGCACTATGTGAAACAGTTGCTTTGAGATTATATCACTTCACATGCTCAGTAGGGAAATATAGATAAGCACTCATTTGTTCTAGTCCAGAGGGCATGGTATAAACTCTCTCTCTCTCTCTCTCTCTCTGTATTACTTGCCTCAGGAGAGTCACATAGTAAAGATTTTTTAAAGAAATGTTTGTTATAAATGTACTCTTAGTTAAACTCTGTTAAGCTCTAATAAACTTTGTTAAAAGCAGCATATAGTAATATGTAACACTTCTAAACATATTACATTTTCAGGTGCTTGTATATGAGAAATAATTGAACTCCACCCCCTCCTAGGTAGGCAACTATTATTTCATTTTACACAAAGAGAAATAGAGGAACAAAGATACTATGGGTATTAACAAACAAGATGGTGCACATTTGCCCCAGATTCACCTTCTTGTTTATCCTGTGGCCACCAGATGTTCACCCCAGGGCCGCTCCACATGGCATCAACCCAGGAAATGTGCAGCCTGCTGTGCAGGCAAATTTGGAGTAACGGGTCCCTACGGGGCCGCTACCCGTCTGTTTGGATGCATGTTCTGCACCATAGAGGTGCAGGCACAGCCTAGAGCAACCACAACTTGGTGCAGGAGAGGACGGTGATGTGTGGTCAGATCATAGTGGGGAGAAATGCTGACCCATTTGTTGTGCTCCCCACAGAGGAACTACAAGAAGTGGTTGTGTGGGAGCTGCACAGAGCCAACACAGGTTCCAGCAGTCTCACATCCTATGTGTTAGCACACTGTAGGATTTACTAACAGAACCACAATCAGAAATTTCCAGCTGTCAGCACCACACTCAATGCCTTGGCTTTGTGACCTTTTTTTGTTATATAGCTGTCAGGTTCTGGCTGGGCCCTGAACCCATGGCCTCTGGGCTGAGTGGTGGTGGTTTCCCCCTCCGCCACCATATGTTCTGCTTCTGTGGGAACAGTTTCCCCTATGTTGTCCTTTCTCTTTCCTGTCTCTTCTGTGTATGGCCACGCCCACAGACTTCCTGATTTGGCTTCCAGCCTTATATAAGGCATGCTGGAAGCTGCAGAAAGTTGATGAAGCATCTGTTTCTGCTTTTGCTGTGATCCTTCTCTGCTCACCACTCAAGTTGTGTCTTTTCTTGTTAGTGTACTGTTTACTTGTGTTTCTTCCCTCTTGTCTAGCTTGCCCTTCCTTCTCCCTCTGTGTTGTGTCTTTCCTTCTCTTATTGTGTCTGTCTTCCTTTGTATTTACTCTTGTATGTTGACTCCCTTACAGCTAGCTACAGCCCATTTCCTATGTAGTTATTGTCTTGTTGTATGTGATTCCTCTTCCTTATTAGCACACTGGTGTTAACCTTGGGTTGTATCCTTCCTCTCTTATTTTGTCTCTGCCTACCTTTGTATATACTCTTGTATGTTGTCGCCCTTATAGTTACAGCCTCTGTTTCCCTACTTGTTCTCTTGTTGTATGTGATTCTTCCCCCGTGGTTAGCACACTGGTATCCCCCTTAGTTTCTAGTCTTCGGCCGCTTTTAGACGAGCAGCCAGGGAAGCGTGTTCTGCAACACACCACTAGGAGAAACCACGTGGGGTGCGTTTACATGCACCGGAAGGGGCCGCCTACCATGGGAATCAGTGGCGCGCACAGCCTCCTGCGGCCTCTTTAAAGAAACATTCTGAAAACCTTGATATCAGGATTTCCAGAATGCATCTTCAAAGAGACTGTGTGCGCCACCAATTCCTATGGTGGGTGGCCGGTTCCGGTGCATATAAATGCACCCTGAGTGGCTTCTTCTACCAGTACGTTGAACAACAAGCTTCCCTAGCCGCTCGTCTAAAAGCAGTCTTAGTCCCTTTCTAGTAGCTCCTCGTGGTCCCCCCACATTTCCCCCTCTTCTGCTCCCCCTGTATACTTATAACTCCTTGTTCCATATATTGTTCTCCTTTGTAGTTCCATAGTCCCTTCTAAGTCCCTTGTTTAATGGTGCTTCCCCCTTCATAGCTTCCCACTTTCCTGCCAGTTCCTGCTTGCTTCCCTGGTTCCCAGCTCCCTAGATTTCATTCCTGATTCCTTCCTTGACCTCGATGATGAGCTGTAAACTCTCTTAGGCTAGCTTCCTCAGCTCTTGTGCTAAGCAGCAAGTCTCCTTGGTATCAGAAAACAGCTGAGTTTTCTTTTACCTACCTGTTTTCCTTCCGATCATTGCCTCAGCCCAGGGCCAGTGCTACCATTAGGCTGCTCAGATGGCCACCTAGGGTGCCATCATGAAGAGGGCGACTCTCCTGCTCCTGATCAAGCTGCCCCGCTCTTGTCACCGGCAATAAGCTCTGCACTGGATGGCACTAGAGAGGCGCCCCTTTCAACTTTCTGCCCTAGGCAGCCTTGGCAATAAGCTCAACATTGGATGGGGAGTGGGAGAGGTGCCCCCTAGGTGACTCCACCCCATTGATCCAGCTTCCGCTGCCATCTTTCCTGCTCCTGATCCAGCTGTTGCTTCCACTTCTCCTGTAAGTTGAAGGGGGGTGTCTCTCCTGTCCCTAATGCATCTGCCACCGCTGGTAAACTCTGACACTGAGTTGGGGGCCGGGAGGCAGGGGGGACCAGGGCTACCAACCCCTCAGTGCCAGAGAAGCAAGCTGTGCATGTTGTGCATTATGTGTGGGCATATGGGAGTTGTAACGTGCACATGGGTTGCATGCAACTGTAGGGCTGAAGTGGCAACTCCTTTTTCTATTCTGCTATTTCATTCCACCATTTCGGAATTGCCCATGACTTCCAAATTCCACTAATTTGGAAGCTGTCAGAACACTCTCAGAAACTGTTGGAACAACCATTGTTCCACTATTATCGCAGCCGGTGGAAGTAGCGGAATGAAAGTAGCGGAATGGCGGAAGAAGTGGAATGAACATCTCTATCACACCATGCTGTTCATTGCAGAAGAGCTTTTTTCCATCAGAAAAAGTTACCGCAGCGGTTTGCCGTTTCAGCCCTACATGAAGGTACACAATATGTGCACAGGTTGCACAAGGGGGGAATTAGCCTAGGGCGACAAAAGTCCTTGCACCAGTCCTGCCTCGGCGCCCTTCCCTTGCCCCCTGCTGGGCTCCTACCCACAGAGCCTGACATTAAAATGTATTTTCTGGGCTGGTCTCAAATATGGGAAAGACAACAGAAGACAAAGTTATATGTAAAGAGCTCCAAGTGTCATGACGGGGGGATGGGGTTAAAAATGAAGATTATATATTATTATTATTATTATTATTATTTATTTTATTTTATTTTATTAATAATATCTCTAGAGTAGTCAAGGGACTACTCTGGAGTGAGTGGCTTTTGGATTGCAATGAAAGTAGATAAGACAATACCTTTTATAGGATTAATTTCTGTTGGATATGGTGTGCAAGGTTGCAAGCTTCACAGTACTCTCCTTAAGGACTTCAGGTCTATCCTGAAAAAGCGGTCTGTGAAGCCTGAAAGCTCCCCCCTCCTCCCCCCAACCACCACCACCAACAACAACATAAGTTAAGTTATCTTCTTAACTACTTTGGCTATGACCCCCAAACCACTTTAAATTTAGAAAGGGGGTGTACCGTACACCCCAAACTCACAGGAAGTCATATTCCCTTTGTTTCCCTTTCCCCTATTTTTACACCCCAGCCAAATATTCACAAAGCAATCACACATTTTAATGGTAACACATTTTGCTGCTAGCTGAACAGTTACGATCTGGAACTTTAGCTCCATAGTGTTGCATTGACTGGGAGCACTGAGGAAGGATGAATGCTGAAACTTTGAATTAGAGAAAATATCTAATTCAAGCTGAATTGTATCTAGGGTCCTCTGGATATCTTCAGCTGGAGCTCAGGGTAGCCTCTATCTAGCTCTCCTTCACTGGAAGGCAGATTGTAATTACATGAGGCCTGATCAAGTCATCAGGAAAGATTTGGGGAAGAAAATGGCAAGACTGGACCATGGATACTTATCTGTCACCCATTCCTACCCCCTCACTGTCCACTCTCTCGTGCACATGCACACCCCCCATGATTTTCTTAGAATTGTTTCCCTCCTACTAGGTTTGCTGTGCGCATTTCATTTCTCTGTTATCATTTCTTATGTAGCTTGAGGCAGTGGCAGCTGGAGGACTTTCAGGTGGGGGGCATGGGTAGGCAGGGATGGGGGGAGGGAGTGAAGCAGCAATAGCAGGAAGGAGAGGAGGGTAGAAATGGATGGAGAAGGAGAGAGAGGGGTAGAAATGGAGGTGAATGGGGATAAAGGTAGGGAGGAGGGAAGGGGTAGAAATGGGAAAGGTGGGAGAGGAGGGTCCAGTCCCCACCTCCAACCCCTCCCCTTGCTTTTACTGCACAAATACCCTAAGGTGGCCAAGGGAACTGCCCTGGTCAGTTGCACAGTAAAGGCAGTAACTGGCCCATTCCCCGCCTCTCCCTCCATCCCTTTCCCTCACTGGCTCACAGCTGAGGTGGCTTTGTGCATGCATTAATAGCTCAGCTATGAGTCAGATGAAGTGAAGGGGGAATGAGGGAGCAGGGAGATGACTCCGTGGAAGTCAAGGCGGAACCACATCAACCCTCCCACACGAGCCGCCCCTGGCTAGAGAGTTTAGAGACTATGGGAAAATCACTAGTAGCAAGCCTGAGAAAATATTATAAAGAAAAAACAGGCCTGCAGTGTTAACATTTTACTTAAATAAACTGCTCTGCAAGAGCTGGGACTGCTGCGATTAGGCAGTTTCTGCAATGGAATTTTCTAAGCAGAAAGATAATCCTAGTTTCTTGAAGGAAACAGTCAAAAGAAAAGAGCCAGTAATTAGCTCTCAGAGGAGTTAGTTGGTTACTTTACAGCTGTAAAAAATACAGTAGAGATTTTTTTTATTGACCCAGCTATCTGATAAATCAGGAAAAGATTAGTGTCTTGGAATCTTTTTGAACCCAACACTTCTGACATTGGGAAGGATCCAGATGAGGTCAACTCCTCCGGACGTCCTATCCAAGAAGAAAAAAACAATCTGATAAACATAAAGCTGCACAGGACTTGGAGAGGAGAAAATAAAGAACTTTTCAAAAGAACTGTCCTTTTGTTAACTGGAGCAAGAGGGACTGTGCATTGAATAGAACATGGATTGGACTGTTAGAATTGTAGTGAAATATATGAATGCCCCATACATATACAAACACACTTGGTGGGATGTTGTTGGACTCTGTGGGAAGAGGACAGGCTGGTGGGCCAGGGAGTAAGCCACGACGGCTATAGCCACGTGCTGCTATCTTTTGTATCACTTTCCTGAACAGCATGTGGGCTGCTATAAACAGGGTGACTCGCATGATTTACAGTATTGCAAAGAGATTCTGTGGCACTGTAGAAACAGAGCGTGGTTGCCATGTTGGTCCCAAATGTAAGAGGTGGAGGCAAAATAGTTCAAATGGTATCTTTTATTGGGCCAACTTCTGTTGGTGAGAATCAGCAAGCTTTCAGACCGCACAGGGCCCTTCCTCATGCATGTAGTGTAGCAAGTCAGAACTATATAAACTGACTAAATGCCGGACAGGAATATGCAAGGAGGCACAGCATTACCTATTGCTTCTTCATCTCCGGCACTGTGGGGGAAAGTTACAGCCAGCCTCTGAAAGTGACAGGACCACTGTGGAGCTGAGCTCCAGTCCACAGCACTCTCAGCCTGTGCTTGTCAGTTTCAGAAAGCAGCTTCCTGGTCCCAGTGCCTATCTGAGTGCTCTGTGGGGGAAGGCCTGGCCCACCTTTGGAACTGACATGCCCCAGCTGTAGCACTGTGGAGCTTGTCTCTGCAGCACTCCAGGCTGGGGCTTATCAGTTTCTCTGAGTAATGCCCACATTTTCAGACAGTCCTCATGTAGCTCATCGGGGGCCCAAAGGGGGCCCCAAAAAAGCAGGCATTACCCGTGGGTGCTAATTTTAGTACCCTATGCAGCTCTAGTTCAGAGTAACTACATTCTGCTGCTTTTGGCAACTTTAAAATGTAATCAAAAGATTCACTTGCATTACCTATGCTTTGAGTCCTCCTCCCTGTCCTGTCAGCTCTGTGCCCCTTTGAGGCTACAATTTCAGGCTTCTGTGGTGCCTTTCTAACAGATACAAAAATATGGTCATTGCATGCAGCTGCAACTGTCCTTGGAGTGGACCTTTGTTGTGGCCGGCCCGAGCCGTATGTTGGGCTAGTACAAAGTGGGATAAAGCAGGTGTGATTAAAGTCCAGTAACTTGATAGAAAAAAAAGCTGGTAATTCTTCAGTTCTGCAGGGATAATGCTGTCATATCTCATGAGATAATGCCTGATTGATGGACTAAGTACTAGAGTACTCTTGCATGGGCTAAAGCTAGTTATCTCAAGTCCTCTAAGAGAAACATTTTGATTGTATGAGGACATAAGCTAATCTGTGCCAGCTGTTCTGTAGTTAAACATTCAAATATTCTCACTATTCCCATTCCCCAAGCAATTTTTTTTTTCCACAGACATATTTAATGGAAAAACTATGGCAGCTGTTAAAATGTCAATGTTGTGCAATGACAAGTTTTTGTTATATTATTCACTTATTTCCTTATAATATTTCAAAACAGACATCTATGGGTGTCAGATAAATGCACAAAGCTATAGATTATTGTTCGTTCTTTCAAGGAGCAATCTGTGCAGGTATTGGAGTCATTTTGATACTGGTTGTAACATTACAGTGTTACTGCAGAATCTGACCTAAAATAAGGCTCCAAGGGAGCTGTTAAGTGTCAGTGTTTGAGGTACACAATCATTTCTCTTTTCTAATGGGGTTTATCTACTATTTGGATAGAATTTAAGCTTGGATTGCTTTATGTATGTATTCCATAATCAAAAACCTACAGTTTACAAGAACAGTTAAGGCTCTTGCACATTCACTCATGCTGTGAAAAGCATGGCCTTAATGTATGTGCCCTTTAAGCAGTAACGATGTTGTTCTGTGTTGCATATTGTGTTTGGTTAAACCTTAGGCTACATTTACACAGGGTTTGCCTTTGTGTTTCATTTCCATTCCTCTTTCTCAGCAGGTTGGGGAGAATACTGAAGTTGCCCACATGAACTTCCCCCAGTCCTTCCACTGTTCTCTGTATTGAGTCCCCTACAAAGATATTTTTTATTAATTATTATTATTATTATTACTAAAAAGCATTTATATAGCACCAGCAATGTACCTGGCGCTTTACAAAGTAATTGAATAGACACTGTCCCTGCCCTAGGGCTTACAATCGAGGGTGGAGGGGCAGAGATGAAGGAAGGGGAACAGAGGGCGAGACAAGGAGTGTAACATTCACGAGGATGTGAGGTCCCAGGTGCACTCGCTTGGCTTAGTTACAGCAAGAATGATGGATGCTTGGTCCATGTGTTGAGGATATGAGAACACAAACCTTGGGTAACAGATTGTACTGAACGGAGGGTATCAACAGGAGTTAGGTGAGGGGAGCAAGAAGCCGGGGAGGGCAGAGCGGAAGAGGTGGGACTTGAGGAAAGACTTGAAGGTACGAAGGGAGGGGGCGAGGCATATGTGGGCAGGGAGGGAGTTCCAGGCGTGTGGGGCAGCTAGGGAGAAGGGACGAAAGCAGTTAGGGAAGCAGGGGAGGTGTGGGAGGGCAAGAGAGGGGACAGAAGAGGAGCAGAGTTCACGGACTGGAGGGAGGGAAATTAGTGCAGAGAGGTAGGGGGGAGCAAGGTTATGAAGAGCTTTATAGGTGAAGACTAGGAACTTGTGCAGGATTCATTCAGGAAGGGGAAGCCAGTGAAGAGAGGAGAGGAGAGGAGGGATTGCACTTGGTCAAAGCGACGAGCGAGGTGGATGACCCTGGCAGCAGTTTTGGACAGAGATAAGGGGAGAAAGGGGAGAGCAAGGGAGGCCAGTGAGAAGGAGGTTACAGTAATCGAGGCGAGAGATGACCAGAGCATGAACAAGGGTTTTGGCAGAGGAGACAGAGAGAAAAGGGTGAATCTTAGCAACATAACTATGATCACATAACTGTGGTCCTGTTCACTCAAAATGGAGATCTGGACCCCAATAGTATCTAGAACAGAAGTGACTACACAACATATCAAACAACTCATTCAAAGGCCACATATTAGAGTAGTTTATTATGGGAGTGTGGATCATCATGAAATGTTGGAGATGGAAGTATATGGCACAAGTGTGGACACAATTTCAATCAGTAACAATTAAGCTGTTAATTTTGAGGAAGTATAAATATTCCAGAGAATTCAAACATGCTGTCATAGTGTGTCTTTGCTTTAGTTTTGAAAACTCAGTGCAGTAGTTTTCTAGTTATTACATATTGAAGATACCATTTTATCCTACGGGACAAATGTTCAGGTGAACTTATGCACAGCACAGCTGCGTTGGTTAAAATGTCCCCTAGCCGCCTGACATGGGGAACTTCAAAAGTTGTTTCCCTTTATGATTCATTTGGGGACAATCAGTAGGGAGGCAGTCGTGGCCTTGCGAGCTGAGCTGGAGGGGGCAAAATTGGCTGACGGGAAGTCTGGGGAATGTCCTAAATGGGTGGCTAGCATTTAGTACGTACACACTTAAACAGATGGAGAAGGCTGCCAGGCATCAGTGCGGGGTGGGGGACATGTGAGTGGGATTCTGGGAGCTGGAGTGGGGTGTGGGGATGTGCGCAGGAGACTGAGAGCTGGTGTGGGGGACAGTACAGGGGGGGAAGATGTGTGGGTGAGGATGTTCAAGGGGGGGTTGGAAGCTGGAGTAAAGTGTGAGGGGTGGGGTGGGGGATGCTCTCAAGGGGCCAGGAGGTGGAGCGGTTGTGGGGTAGGTCAGTGCAGGGGTGGGAATGTGCACTGGGAGCTGGTGTAAAAGTGTGGGTCATAATTAAATATACAAAATGGGAATATATGACACACAAACGGACACAATCACCACCTCTATTGCAATCACTATCAACGAAGACCTAAACATGAGGAAAGATTTTGAAGTAAAGGACTAATTGTGGTCACAGTGGAGAGAGAATTCAAACAGACATTATTAGAGGGGAGGTTCATGTGGGCAACTTCAATATTCTCCCCAACCTGCAGAGAAAGAGGATTGGAAATTAAACACCAACCCTGCACTAGAGAGTTTACAATCTAGAATGGACAACGGGAGAACAACAAAGGAGAAAACCACAAAGGGGACAACGGGGGTGACAACAAAAGAAATAATCGCCCCGTATGTGGTCTGTGAGTGTCATGTGCCACCCGTCGCATCTGCTAGGTGTTTACACCTAATAAAAGGATGCAGATGAGTGTCACACACATTCAGTCTGCAAATAGGGTCCTGTCTTTTCCCCTTCTTACTGGGATCCTCCTGGAAGGAGACCACTGGAAAGGGGACTATCACTGGCTACATCCCCTGTTCTGGTCTTTTTCAAGCCTTGATACAGCTTGAAATTGACCAGCAGGGAGATGTGGGGGAGTTGGAAGAGCAGTGCTGTGCCCGCAGCAAGGATCACCAAATGCTGGTTTATTTCAAACCAGGACGCTTCCTGGCTTGAAACAGATCAGCGCAGGGGAGCACCGTGTGGGAGTCCATCACTACCAACGCGTGTTGCCCACACAGTATCCTCCTCAATTTTGAGGAAGATGTTGTGCAGGGGGTACAGATCAGGAACATGTGTTCCCGTTCCACCTAATAAACGGACCAATAGTCACCTATGTGTGGGTGACTGTTGTTTGCTTTGTTATCACCAGGGTTCCTAGTTTTCCGTTTAGCGCAGAAAAACAGGAAAATGTGGATTTTCTATTTTATCAGAGAAAAATATGGATTTTCTGTTTTATCAAAGAAAAACACGGAATTCCTGTTTTCCCAGAGAAAAACATGGAATTCGGGGGGGGTGTTCTGGGAAATTTCTGCCTGCAAAAACTCACTGGCAGCAGCAGCAGCAGCAGCGGCAGTGGAAATTTAAAGGAGATGGAAACTCTGTGGAGGTTCTGGTGTGCACCTGCATCCAAGAGAAGAAATTTGCCATGAGAACAGAGCCACATCTGGCTTTTGGCAAAGCAGAGATATGTGGAGGTCTGTGCAGGGGCTGGCAGGGAAGAGGAAGTTGGAGTGGCACTCCCACACACACACCTGCAGAGGGAGAGACTTGGTCTCTCTGCCAGGGCTGGCTGATGTGAGATATTTTTTTATTTTCTTATTTGAGTGGCAGTGGCAACCAGTGAATCAAATTGTCACAAACAAATTAATAATTTGCAATAAACACTTTCTAATTTTAACAGCTGAAAAATTCAGATGTTGGTGTTTTTAATCAGAAAATTTAGGGTGGGTTTTTTCCCGGAGAATTTCCAATTTTTTCATAGAGAAAACTAGGAACCCTGGTTATCACCCAGGGATACATTAATGAAGTTAAGAAGTTGCACACATTTGGAATAGGGTGTTTTCAAATGAGGAGATAGTCTACTGCAATTGAGGTTCAGTCCGTGCAATCCCCATTCTCATGTTTTGTATGTCCAGCCTAATAAACAGGCAGCCCCATGCATATATGATGTGCTTGCGAGCATCCCCCACTGTCAGCAACAGTGAGAGTGAGAGTGGAAAGAGGGGAAGGAAGCAGTCGTTCCTCAGACGCTCTAGGATTTTTGCCCATCACTATGGTGCTGGTGGATGTGTGGAGGAGGTGCTGGTGGACGTGTGGAGGTGCTGCATTATTATTATTATTATTATTATTATTATTAACAAACATTTATATAGCGCAAGCAATGTACCTGGCACTTTACAAAGTAATAAAATAGACACGGTCCCTGCCCCTAGGGCTTACAATCTGAGAGACAGGAGCTGGGGGAGAGACTTAGGAAGGGGAACAGAGGGAGAGACAAGGGGTCTAACATTCATGAAGATGCGAGGTCTCAAGTGCACGTACTTGGCTTGGTTACGATGAGAATGACAGCAGGCAGGTCCATGTTGCAAGGATAAGGGTAAACCGATCGTAGGTATAGGAATAGTGGCTCAGCAGGATAAAGAGTCAGACAGAGCAGAGCGAAAGAGGTGAGTTTTAAGGAGAGATTTGAAGGTATGAAGGGAGGGGGCAAGGCGGATGTGGACAGGGAGGGAGTTCCAGGCATGGGGGGCAGCAAGTGAGAAGGGACGAAGGCGCTTAGGGGAGCAGGGAAGGCGTGGAAGGGTGAGAGAAGGGACAGAGGAGGAGCGAAGTGCACGGGCTGGAGTATGGAGGGCGATAAGTGCAGAGAGGTAGGGGGGAGCAAGGTTGTGAAGAGCTTTATAGGTGAAGACTAGGAGCTTGTGCAGGATTCGTTCAGGAAGGGGAAGCCAGTGAAGCGAAGAGAGGAGGGGCTGCACATGGTCGAAGCGACTGGCGAGGTAGATGACCCTGGCAGCAGAGTTTTGGACAGAGATGAGGGGAGAAAGGTGAGACCGGGGAAGGCCAGTGAGAAGGAGGTTACAGTAATCGAGGCGAGAGATGACCAGAGCATGAACAAGAGTTTTGGCAGACGAGACAGAGAGAAAAGGGCGAATCTTAGCAATGTTATGGAGGGAGAAGCGACAGGATTTAGCAACAGAGTCAATGTAGGGTTTAAAAGAAAGGGCTGAGTCAAAGATGAAGCCTAGGCTACGGGCTTGGGGGACAGGCAGGATGGTGACTCCATCAATAGTTATTGACAGTGAGGAAGGAGAGGAAGGATGAGGGGGGAAGATAAGGAGTTCAGTTTTAGCCATGTTGAGTTTGAGTTGACGTTGAGACATCCAGGTAGAGATGTCAGAGAGACAGTTGATGAGACGAGCTTGAACAGAGGGAGAGAGAGAGGGAGTAGAGAGATAGAGTTGAGTGTCATCAGCATAGAGGTGGTATTGGAAGCCATGGGAGGCAATGAGTTTGCCTAAGGATGAGGTATAGATCGAGAAGAGGAGAGGGCCAAGAACAGAGCCTTGAGGAACACCAACTGAGAGGGGGAAGGAGGAGGAGGTGGAGTTGGAGAGAGACACATTAAAGGAGCGGTCAGAGAGGTAGGAGGAGAACCAGTTATGGACAGAGCCACAAAAGCCAAGGGAGTGAAGGGAATCCAGCAAGAGTGAGTGGTCAACAGTATCGAAGGCAGCAGAGAGATCAAGGAGGACAAGAATGGAATAGAGACGTTTAGATTTAGCCACCAGAAGATCGTTGGTGATCTTAGCGAGAGCAGTTTCAGTAGAATGAAGGGGGCGGAAGCCAGATTGGAGGGGGTCAAGGGAGGAGTTGGAGGATAGGAAGTCAAGGCAGCGGGAGTAGACAACACGTTCAAGCAGCTTGGAAGCAAAAGGAAGGAGTGAGACAGGACGATAGCTAGAAGGGTCAGAGGGGTCAAGAGTGGACTTTTTGAGAATAGGAGAGACTGTGGCATGTTTGAAGGCAGAAGGGAAAGAGCCAGTAGAGAGGGAGAGGTTGATGATGTGCAGGAAGGAAGGGGCGACAGTGGGAGTAATGGAGGTGAGGAGGCGGGAAGGAATGGGATCAAGGGGGCAAGTGGAAGGGTTGGAGGAGGAGAGCAGAGAGGAGATTTCCTTAAGGGAGGCAGGGGAGAAGGAGGACATGAGAGAAGGAGGGGGAGGAGGGAGAGGGGTGGGAGTGGGAAGAGAGGAGTGGGAAGCGATGTCGAGGCGGATCTTGTCTATCTTGGAGGTGAAGAAGGAGGCAAGATCCTGAGCAGAAAGGGAAGAAGGAGGGGGAGGACAGGGAGGCTTGAGGAGGGAGTCAAAGGTAGAGAACAGGCGGCGAGGGTCCCGAGAACAGGACTCAATGCGGGAGGCATAGTAGTGTTGTCTAGCAAGGGAGATAGCAGAAGTAAGGGTGGAGAGACAGAATTTGAAGTGAAGGAAGTCAGCGTGAGAATGGGATTTGCGCCAGAGTCGTTCAGCAGCACGAGTGCAAGAACGGAGGTGGCGGATACTAGGGGTGAGCCAAGGACGGGGGTTGTGGGAGAAGGCAGGGCGGGAAGAGAGAGGGGCATGGGAGTCAAGTGTGGAGGAGAGAGAGGCGTTGAGAGCAGAGACAGCGGAGTCAGGGGAGGAGGAAGAGAAGACTGTAGGAAGAAGGGGAGAGAGAGAGGAGGCAAAGTCCAGGGGATCAATAGCTTGAAGGTCACGGAAGGGGCGTAGAGAAGGGGAAGAGGAGGGGGGACAGTGGGAAATGTTGAAAGAGGCAAGGAAGTGGTCTGATATAGGATGAGGATCGAAGGAGAGATCAGCGACAGAGCAGTTTCTAGAGAGGACAAGATCAAGAGAATGGCCATTAGTATGGGTGGGGGAGTTGGTCCAAAGGTGGAGGTTGAAGGAGGAGGCTAGGGAGAGGAAGCGAGAGACTGAGGGCTGAGATGGGTCATCAACATGAATGTTGAAGTCACCAAGGATGAGAGTGGGGATATCAACAGAGAGGAAGAAAGTGAGCCAGGACTCAAAGTCAGAAAGAAAGGAAGAGAGAGGACCAGGGGGACGGTAGATGACAGCAACACGTAGATGGAGGGGGGAGTAGAGGCGCACGGAGTGAGCCTCAAAGGTATGGAAGGAGAGAGAGGGGGGAGGAGAAATTGGTTGGAACTGACAGGATTTAGCAAGAAGGAGGCCCACCCCACCACCCCGTCCTTCAGGGCGGGGTTGGTGAGAGAAGGAGAGACCTTCTCTCACCTAATTGACGGGATGCGGACATGTGGGCACACATTAGCCCACACAGCAGCCTCCACATTCTTTGAAACCCCACTGGGGCTGCGGATCTGATGGGTGGAGGCCACATGGCTGGTAGGATCAAATACTTAATAAATATGGACACCCACTTAGTGTGGGCCAATGTGGGCTAACATCTTGTTTGTTTTCACCCTTAGTTGCAGGGGAGGAGGAGGATCACAAGAATAGATAGTATTACATCCCATATATTTAATTATGCAGCATTCACATGTACATGTTTTGTTGTAAAGCATTCATCTCTGTATTCTATTTTGCTCATTGTTTCTGCAAATTTTTTCAGTCATGCTTATGCATGCCATTTTGCACAAAATCACATCTTCATCCAGTTTTTATATACTTTTGCTTGCACGATAAAGCAAGATTTGTAAATGAGTTTTCAAAATTCAACCATGCGTGCCCTCTGTGAACTACTGAGGCACAGATGTACATGCACGTTCTGAAAGCCGGACCTTGATTTACAAGCTGTGCAGAACGAGTGGTACAGGATATTGTGCATGTTGACAAAAACAAAGCATTTACTGTGCTGTGCTACATTAAGATGGCGCATTAAGATGTGAGGTACACAAAAAACCCAATAGGGTTTTAAACTAAACTTAAGTCTTTAAAATACAAAATTGTATTTCAGCATTTGACATCAGCAAGACTTAGCCTTATGAAGGAAGAAGGAAGATTTTAATATCAATATTTCCTTAAAGGCAGCTTATGAAACAAATGTTTCCTCTTGTTTCCATGGGATTTTGAACTTTATATGTGGAGACTTGCACATGCATGATTTCATGAATCATTAAAAGTTCTTTTCCGTGTGTGTAAGGAGACACCCCTTAGCAACATACCATAGTCTCCACAGTCACAAAGGAGAATGAGTCACCTGGAAAAGGAACATTCCCAGATGGACAATATGGAATCAGAACATCAAAACTGGAAGACGTTTGCAAATTTCATTGTTGTTTTTAAAAGCTTTCAGAAAGGCATGTGCCTTTATATCCCCCAATTTTTAAGTGCTTTGAGTTTTTTGGACACTACAACTGCAACCCTCCAGGCTCCAGCTACTTACGCCCCACTGATGTCAGTGGAACTCATGTGTTCATAAGAGGACTGCAGCCTATGTGGATAAGCAAAAAGTAACACACATTTTACACTATGCTACTTTTCTAATGAAAAGTAAAGGGCTTTCAGTTTTGTCAAACAGGAGAGTGTTTCTTGAAGGGAGAGATGGCAGAGCAAGTTTACATACACGAGCTGGAGTGGTTATAGGCATCAGGGTTTCCTCCCTCCCCTAGTCAGGGAACCTTAGGAGGCAAGAGGACATCTCTGGGAATGTTAGAGTAGGAGGGTCCCTCACCTTTTTTTCCCCTCACCAAACTTCACTGCTACAGCAGCAATAAACTTGGTGCTCCATCAGGTATAGGAGAGGAGCTAGAATCTTTCCCCTAAGGATGGGCTTATGGTGGCTTACAATATTCAAAACACCAAATACACTAAAATCCCTTCCAAAACCCATCTGAGCTCCTATCCCCACCTACCAAAAACTTTGCCAAAAAGAAAGGTGTTATACTGCCTCTGGAATAGACTGAGGCCGTTTTTAGATGTGCAGCGGGGATCAGGCACGAGAGCGGCGACACAGCCGCAGTGCTGTTTTACACAAACCGGAAGCGGAAGTTGTGTGCGTGATCAGCGGCCGCGCATTCTTTGCCGACCATGATTGAACCGACCTGATTTCTCTGGGGGAACATATGTGGCCAGAAAAGAATGCGCCGACACCAATCACACATACGACTTCTGCTTCTGGTTTGTGTTTCGCTGCTCTTGTGCTCCAGCGCACGTCTAAAAACAGCCTCAGTCTCAGGCTCTGACAGACTGTCGCAGGCCCGGGGGGAAAAGGGGAGGAGGTCTCAGGGCTAAACCTCAGGAAAGGGGGGACACCACACTCAAGCAGGGGAGAATGGGGCGGCTTGCTCTCACTAGTGCAGAACCCTCCGGTAATAATGTCCCTCAGGTTGTAGGGTGGGCTTTCCCTCGTTAATGGAAGGCAACCCTTTTCATCATAGGGATTCTGTGAGCAAGCCAATTGCCCCAAGGGAAGGGGAAAGGATACACAAGGGAACCACGTACTCAGGGAAATACTCGGGCCCAGGAAACCGTGCCCACAGGTGGGGGAGGGGGGGGGAGCCCAGGGAAGGGAGTGCCGGAGGCAGGGGTAAGGGATAGTCAGAGGGGGGGAAGGAGGGGCTCTCAATCCAAATGGTAGGGGTAAGGAGAGAGGGGAACACGAAATGAACACTACACATGTGGGTATTGCCACCTCCCAGGAAACCACAACACAGCAATCTGCCTGAAGGGATAGTTAGGGTTAACACTCACTCACCACGCTCTCGCAGGACCAGGGAAGGGAACCAGACTCTCACACTCTCTAACACACTCGCTCACTGTCTCTCTGTCTCACTCTCAAGGCTCAAAGGATCCAGGGGCCAGCCTCTCGAAATCGATTACCGGCGGGGACGCCAAGCCCCACCGGCACTATTTATCCTTTCCCTCTATCCCTGATCCAGAGTGAGGCTCCTCCTCCCATGCCCCCGGCAGGGCGTGCAGAGAGCGACTGATGGCGTGCGGAGGAGGGCGGGGCCCCGCCTCCGTCCTGGGCCATGGTGTGGCCCCACCCCCCTGACTAGCTCCGACGCGGCTCCACCCCTGTAAAGCCCCGGCAGCCCGGGCCGCCACCGCAGCGATCCCCCCGGGCCGCTTCCTGATACAGACCTTTGGAGGAAGGAAGTTCCACAATACTGAGGCAGCAACGAGTTACAGTGGTAACTCTAAATAAAGGCATGTTGTGGAGAAAAAAACCTTTGAACAGTGTAGCTTGTGGGTTGGATGCTGAAAGCACTTAGGGCCAGGGCAAGCTCCCTTGCTGCAGAAATAGCCATAATGTTTGTTGGTTTTTCCCCTGATGGTTCATGAACCTGATACAACTCTGATTGTTCCAGGGCTTAATGGGGGATGGGGGTGGGCTTGCCAGGGTTAAGCCCTGGCAATTAAATTCATAAGGGGATCAGCCCCAGGCAATATTCTCACTAAGAGAGTGCACCCAGAAATGTGAAAGGCCAGAGAAGGGCTGATATTGGCTATTTCAGGGTTAGAAATGAAAGCCAGAAGAACCCTACATGGTTTATTTGGCTTTTATTAATGACTTTTGTGCCTCATCCCCTGTGCTGGTCATCATATAGATTCAATCACAAGAACTCCTGTTTATATTCAGCTGTAGAGAGGCAGGTTAGTCTAGTGATTCGATCACTAGCTGGAGACAAGGGTTCATTTTCCTGTTCTGTCAAGTTCTGGGGCAGGGAACCTGCCTTGCATGGCAGGTTTGGGCCCCGGTAATTCATTTTTTATAAATTAAGCACTGGATTGTCCAATGATTCCAAAATACTAAATAGAGGTTTTGTCACAGCAAGTGTATTCTTGATTATTTAATTGGCAAGCTCCTAGGAGTTGGTATGCCTTGCTTATCATGCTCATGAATGGTACATACTGTGCATTACGGCCATCTAAAGTCATATCGTTCCTTAAACCTGATGCATGGAATCTTTCGCACTATTTGAATTTTTTCCAAGTTCCATGTGCTAGGGATGTGCGAACAGAACACAGTTTGGATGTTCAGATGTTCGGTTTGAAACCCGAGTTCAGGTTCAGTTGTTCGGTTTGGCGGAGTTCAGTTCAGCCGAAGTTGGCCGAACATCCGAAAATAGCGCTATCGATACCGATACCCAAATCAATTATTTTTTTGGGGTATCAGTATCATTTGGCCCTGAAACCACCCCTGGTCTCTCTCCACCCCTGGTGCCAGGAAGTCTGCTCCTCAGCTGCCTCCCCCTTCCAGACACGTTTTTCCCACCCAAAGTCACGTTTTTCCTGCCCCTGAACTCATCCAAACTTATCCAAACTTTTCCGAACTGTTCGGCCGTTCGAACATTCGGTTCAAACATTCAATTCGGTCGTCCGAACAGGCCGAGTTCGGCCCGAACTCCGAACATCTGAACCGTGTTCACACATCCCTACCATGTACACAAGCCATGCATATTGCACATTCACATGCAATTGGGTCCTTTATTTCCTTCCATACCCTCTTGGGCACGATGGATCTATGAATCTGTCACTGCAACCTCTCTTCTGTGAGAAGCGCTGAACACAGATTACCCTCTAGCACATTTTCTCTCTATACCAGCCACAGATGGCTGTTTAAATGTGACTTAAGGCTTTCCCTCCTCCTACAGACTGAATAACCCTTTGTCCTTTCTGATCTGGAAAATTTAGGATGTGTAGGTTATTTTTATTTCGTTTTTCCCTTCTTTTCCAGCAGTTCCATCTGAGCACAGGGTGACATCACCAAAAAGACAGGTTTACCTAGTTTAGATAATGTCTGGTTACCCTCCAAGCTGCATTCAGGCTGCAGTCCCTGGTGTGTCATATGGGATGCTAACTTTGTTCCCTGTCATTACTGTGGTTTTCTGGGGATCACCAGGTGTTTCACATGCCTTGGTTACTAATGTCTTTGTGGATCTGACAATCTACGGTGTGTATTTCCTCACCATATGCCTCTGTTTGTATTATTTTGGGGGTCTGAAGCTGGAAAGCAAAATATAGTGTGCCTCTCACAGCTGCTAAATTATTCCCTTGTTCGCTGTACATTTCTACTTTGCATCTGGGCTTTTGTTTTTGCGGTGCATCTGGGCTTTTGTTTTTGCAGTGCATCTGGGCTTTTGTTTTGTTTGTATCTCATTTTCCCTCTTTCATTTCACCTCCACCATACTCTATATATTGGAAAAAAAATCTGTTGTTGAAAATGTGGTACATATTTCTATTAATGGCAATCGTAGGTTTGAAGATGCGGCTTTGTAAAAACCCCTCCAGAGGGTTTTACAAAGCCGCATCTTTAAATCTATGCTTCCTTTTGGCGGCCACTACTTAAAATGGGAGCAACCTCACTTTTGGTAGCCTAGGGGAACCTCTACCCCCTTCCTGTGCAGATTTCTCTCCCTGCATATCTTTTGGAGGCGTTTTTAAGCATCTCGTCTAAAAGTGGTCTTACTCATGAGCAACTGTGTTTAGGATTGGGGCCAGAGAGCATAAAGAGGGATCAAAGGCAGGTGCATGATAAGGGAGAAAGGGGGCAAGTAGTTCCGGATCTCCCCTCTTTTCGACGCCATTGTAAAATGTGGCTCTTCCACCTGGCTTTCAATGGGGCGGGTGGGAGACATGGGTTAGGGTGGGGGGAGGTTAGGAATATTTTTTAATTCCTCCCTGTTTTTATTGTTTTAAGCTGTTTTTATTGTTTATTATTGTTATCATTGTTTCTAAGTCACCCAGAGCTGCCTGTGACAGAGTGGGCAGTATCAAAAAAAAATTAATTAAGTAAATAAATAGTCAGTGGTGGCTGACTAAGGCTGGTGGGGGGGAGAGCGTGGCCAGAAGCCAACGGTGGGAAGAGCCAATGCAACAGTTAAGCCAGTGGCATGGTTTTACCCAGCAGCAAGGAGTTCCCAGGGTTAACATTGGAGGGACTTTAGTTAACCCTGGGAACTCCTTGCTGCTTCTAGTTAACCCTAGCAGCATAAAAAAAATAGATCACGTTGCCATCACCTACCTTTATCCTGAACCCTCAAAGCCTCGATTTTTGAGCCCTCCTTGGCCACCTGTAGTCTTCTGAAGGTGTAGGCTTTGGCAGGCACAAGCCTTCCTTCTGGCTTGGAGTACTGGGAGGACTGAGTTAGCTCCATGTCCTGCGACAAGCTGAATCAGAAGAGATGAAAGGGAACAGAAGGACAGGACAGAGGAAAAATACAAGGGAAAGGGTTTTGTTCTGGTACACGAGTTGAGGAAGGGGAAGATGGGTTTCAGTAGGGAACAGGGGAAAGGGGACTTTGTTGTTGTCTGCAGCCTTCTCTTCTGCCAGGCTCTTACCTACTATTTTATCCACAGTCCACAAGGAGAGTAAGGTGAGGTTTGAAATCTGGCATAATCTCAGAGCAATTGGAGGGAAAAAAGAAGCAAGTTAGTGAGATGTTTGAATTTTGGACACAGAGAATGACATTTTTAATTTTTTCCCCTTGTGGACCTTCCCTCAAAGAAGAGGTTCCAGACCCACCCAGTGTGCACTAGGGTTGTAAAGGTCCCCCTGGAAACCTGGATTAAAGTATTGTACACAACTGGGAAGAGGTTTCCCTGCTCCCTTCACAACTCAAATAATTTACTGTTCAGTCCCAGCTCAGCTCTGAAGAGTACAGCATGGCCACAAAGGCAGAGAGCAAGTTCAGCTTTCTGCAGAATGCAGCATGGAGTCAGGGAGCAGCCAGCAGCCACTGAACTGGAGACCAGCAGTCTGGTGGTGAGTTAGGTTAGCTGGTGTCCTGGGCCATTCTGGGATGCCTCAATACCTTTTAAAAAAAAAAAAAAAAAACCTATCATATTGTGAGAAATCCAATGAGATCTCGTACTGGGACCCAGATTTTGGTGAGATTTCGGTCCTGGTGTTTGATATTTTAAATTCTCATTTCAACCCTAGAGGCAGCGAGCCTCTCAGCCCTCCAGTCCTGACCTGCTGCCCGAGACCCCTATTTGCCATGAGGGAGGGAGTCACCCAGCCCCTGAGCCCGACTGCGGAGGAGCCCCGCAACCTACGCGCTGTGCTGTTAGACCACCTGTGCCGCAATTAGGAACAGCTGCGGGCAGGGAGGAGCCTCGCCATCGGGAGAGCTAAAGATCCCTGTGCCGCCCGGCGGCGCCAGTAGACATGCGCCTAGGAAGCATGCCTAAGGGCTGCGTGCGCAAGAGTGCGCCCTTGTGCGCGCGGCCTTAGGCGCTGGCCAGGGGAGGGCATTGACTTTTAAATTTCATTGTTTGTATTAGTTTTCTTCGGCCTAGTAATCCACTCTCTAAGGATATTATGACGAGGAAGGGCAAGAAACTGGGGGTAACAACCAGGATTCAGGCTAGGCAGCAGCAGCTAACCGAATGTTTTCCTTCGGCTATAGCTCCCCCCGAGCCTAGGCGGGATGGACTGCTGCAGGAATCTTTGTGTTTCTCTAGGGCCGATCCTGTTGTAGGATGGGCTTCATTGGCCAGTGGCACGGGTCCTTCAATTCCCCCTTTGGTGCAGGAATTTGAAGGAAGGGATTTTGGGGGACGATCCTGAGGTACCCTCGTTATTCCCCTGGTTTTCCCCGATCCTGCATTGTTGAGGTGTGCCCAGGCATTTAAACAACAGGGAGAGAGATGACTAGCTATGGTTGCCAAATCTCGGGGGTGCACTGGGGCTGTTTTGGGTCCTCGGGTCTCTTCTATAGAGAACAAAATTAGCGCCCCTCAGGAACTAATGGAGGAGACTGAGCCCCAGCTTTCAGCTGCCTTGGTAATGGAAGGGGATAATCCTCTCCCGACTTTTCAGTCAGCTGTGCAGGGGGACCTGGCCCCAGGATTGTTATATGCCCCAGCTGAGCCTTTGCCCCTCCCCCCTAGATCAGGCTACAAAGCTTCGGGGGACATCAAATCAACTTAGTTGGGCTACTCTAGAGAAGGGGGTTTACCAGAGGTCCACCTGGGTGTATCAATTAGTCCTGGAGCTAGCGTCATGGGGCCCCAAGAGAATGCTGTTTCTTGTAATTTGCTAATGGTGGAGGAGATGGAGGTCTCTTCTTGTGGGAGGGAGGGAGTTTTCACTACTCCCATTACCCTTCCAGGTCCCGCTTCGAATTTGAGAATTAGTACCCCTGAGACACAGGAGACTAGGGTCCAGGCCTGTGGCTGTCTTCTGCGTGCTGAAGTACTGAGGACACTCTTGGCTCGAATTGAGGGGATAGATTCCAACCTCCAGGCCCTACAGCAGCAGCTGAGTGGGACTTGGGAACGTGTCAATGAATTGAGATATAGTAAGATCATGGAGGACCATCAGAGTATGGATCAGATATCTCAAACAACCCCCTTGTATGGCCCAGCCCATTTTAGGGCTTTGCCTCCGACGGTTAAGGAGGATTGGGTAACTATTCCTGTTGCCAATGCCTTGTCCTTTACTGTTTATCCACCACCCTTTGGAGCTCTTCCCCCTTGGGATTAAAAGTTCTGGGTGGCACACCATGTTTCCGACATACTGGGCTGTTGTTTTTTGCCGTCTTATATAATCCGGTCCTTTTTTTTTTTGCCAGACAGGGGTAGTGCTTTACGGCTTGTTATTTATTTTCGTTCAATTGCCATAGCCGAATGGCTACAGTCTAACATTTACCTTTTAAGTTCGTGGGGGGTTTATGTAGCTAAAGTCTATACTACGGAAAGAATTGCTCCACTCATGCCCAAAGCATTGTCTAAAGCTCAAGATCCCCGGACCAGAACTTCTAATCTGCTCCACTTATTTAGGAGGAAGTCAGGTATCATTGGGGACCCCCCTAAGGCCTGTGGGCTCAAAATGTTGGTACAAACTGAAGTCCCTTTGGCCTCTCCTACTTTGGCCTCAGTTAGTGGGTCCACTGCCACTGTGGCTCCGGTTTTACTTGAGTCGGATTGCTTCCCTTCTAGGGTTACACCCCACACCCCCTGGCTAACGTTGGGATGTCTTTTTCCGCGAAGATATCCCCGCGGATTTCGTTAAGCTCACAAGTTGTTCACTCATCTGCAGGGCAGGTTCTTTCTCCCCTCAAATGTCTTTCCATCTGTAAAGCAGGTGCACCTGTTCCAATGTCCAATTGTATTAAGCCCCAGTCTGGACAACCATGGGGCAGCCAAAAATAAATCGGGTTTCCTCCTTGAGGGGACTCGATTTTGGAGGAGCTTATGGCCTCTGACCATGTATGCAGGTCCACTGTCAAAGGGTCCATGGGGAAAGATAGTTGATTGTGCGTGGTAATCCCAGCCAATTGTTATGATCCCTTAGGGTGTATCACAAATGATTATTTCTTGATAATGTCATGAACCGTGAAGGGAGATTTCTAAGTGTTTTATGAATTGGTGTCTACGTATTGTATGTATGCTCTTTTAAGCAATAGCCTATGGCTACGCTGTGATAATAAATAAAAAACATTAGACCCTAGAGGCAAGGTATATATGCAGATGTATGTGGCCGGGGTACATCCTGTACTACAGACAAGAGGAAGGGCGATGCAGTTTAAAAAGTTTGAGAAGCACTGGTCTCAATGCCATCCTATCAAAAGCTAAAGCCCAAACCTTCTATGAAATGCCCCTTCTTAACATTCAAGCCTCTTCCATAAATATATCTGCAAGAGCTGTTCATTATTGCAGCTCTATCCCTTCCCTTGCCCGTCTTTTGCTGTCATACGTCCAGAACGCATCCTCCTTCTGCATGAAGGTAGAAACTTCTGTCACACCAAATACATGGGTGGTATCCCAACATTACATTACAACATGTTTGCTCAGTTGCGCTGGGACCTATTCTGAACAATTCAGCTTTTCCTATGAAGGTGCCAGCAAAAATCACTCAAGCTGCTGTTCATTCAAACTCGATACAACTAAATCCCTATGCACAGTGCAAGCATTTTGAACCAATCTCACCTAGGCCTTCCACTAAAGCTGTTTGAAATCAGTGGAAAGGCTCCCTTTGATCTGAAAAGGAAAGCTTGCTGTGTGCTGAAAGCCTCAGTAAACAAACACCATGTTCCTTTTCTTTGTCTCATGCCCTGTGGGAAGAAAGGTGACATATTCAGTGGTGGGTTTAGCAAGGCCATATCTTTTATAAATTTAATAAACATGTTTGGCATTAATCATAGAACTATAGGGCTGAAATGAACTCAAAGAATTATCTAGTCCCACCCCCTGCCATTAACAAGAAGACTGAAGTGAATGTGTAGAGGCCAATCTCTTGAAGAACAAACCTTACAGGTAACCTCCCTTTACCTCTAGTCTTATCTTCAGTGACCAGAGAGAACAACTGGACACCACTGCTTATAGCAGCCTTAAACTGTAATCATGTCACCCCTAATATTTTTTCCCCCTGGGCTTAACATTCCTAGTTCTTTCAGTTTCTCTCAAGTTTTTCCTCAGTCCCCTTTATCATCGTCAATTTCTTGTGAATACTCTCTAGCTTGTTGTTGTTCCCCCACCCTGAAAGAAGACACGTGACACCGTTTTGTGGATTAAAATAAGGCCGCACCCAAATTTTATTAGCCTTGTCGAGGGGGAGGGGGCTATACCCCTCCGGTCCTGCCAAACCTACGTCTAACTTATAACTTGGGTAAGTAAACTAAAGGCGGTCTGATGTCTCTCAGTACCGCCACAACATTAACTATAGCTGCTGCAATGTCACACCTGTCGGGCCGCCCCCGGCCGGATCAGGAGGCCCTTCCTTCCGTGACCCGAGGAAGGAATTGAAGGGGAGCCGGTGATGACCCTGGACCACCCCTGTCCTGGGGCCCTACACCGGCCCCCACCCTTTTCCTGGGTCCACCGCGATGCTGGCCGGTCAAGCTCTAGCATTCGGGTGTACCCCATCTCTTAAGGAGATGACCTGGCAGCAGACTATCCCTACCCCTAACTGTCTAACTCGCAGGACCCCTGCCACTAGAGATTGCCAGCGTTGCTTGGCTAATCTCGCCCCCCCGCCCCCGACTCACCCAATATCATGCTCAATTTCTGTTGAATGGCTACTAGGTACAACTCCAAACCTTCATCTGACAGATGCACCCCATCCGGCCGGTAAAGCTCCGGCCGGGAATATTTAATCCCGGGGTGTCTAATTGTGTCACCCCCCAAATCAGCCACTAATTTCTCCACCTCTTTGTTTATCTTTTTCCTTGCCTTATCCACTTTGCTGGGGCGCACGGCATTTCTCCACCTGATTCTTTCGAGCATCTCAGACCACACAATTCTTGTACTGGGGAGAAGTCGACGTGCCTCCCAGAGGTCCCTTTTTATACAGGTGGCCAGATGTAAACCTGTTTCCACCGGGATGTTGTTCTCCCCCAGATGTACAACCAACACGTCTGGATGCGCCTCTTTCGCTAGGGCGTGGACAACCGGCAGGAATTGAGCCCATCTCATTCCGCTTCTTCCTTTCCACGCCACTTCAGCGAGATGTCCCAAGCCCAGCTGGGTTCCCCAATACGAGCGTCCAGCTCGCTTTCCGGCCCAGTAGACCATACTGTGGCCAACGATCACGACTCTCCGCCGTCGTGAAGGCAGTTCCCCTCCTATGAGAGACAAAATCCTGTTATCGTACAATTCCAACTCCCTCCTCCCGTCGCCTCATGCTAGGTGATTACTCCAGATTCACTTTTCGCACATAAGTGCGAAATGCTCTGGACTTCCATCGGCCGATGGACTTAACCTGCTCCTCGGACAGACCTGCCGCTGCCGCGCTACTTGCTGCGCCTATTCTGAACGAGTGGGAACTAAATACCTGAGGCGGGAGGTTTCCCTTTTCCAGTGCTCTCCGTAACACTGCTGAAAATTGGAATCTCGTTACCCAGGCCCTGTTCTTATGTATGTACAGTTGACCTTGCCCTACAGGGCGAAGCTGCAAATAATCTTCCAAAGCTACCACTGGGCACAGTTGATCGTCAACTAACCTTGCCAATCTCACTACTTGCCCTCTTCTGTACTTATCCGTCTTGGATCCCCTCAGCAAAACCTCCAGACCTTGCACACCCACCTGGATGTCCTCTATGCCGACCACGACCCCTCCTTGATTCCTTGACGAATCAGCCGTAATTTCACTTACCCGGAACGCTCCGAAAAAAGCCATTTTAAACAAGCTCTTAAAGGTTACACACTCGAAGGCCGAGAAACAGATCTCAGGAAGCTGATTGCAAATTTGCTGCAATATCTTCGGGGTTATGGGCTGCCTAGCGTCGGGCCCCTGCGGGAATTCCCTTTGCCACCCCTCCAACATTTTCCTAACCAAAAAACCTTCGCTGGGGGATGTAAAACCTGCCAACTTATTATAAAAGGCTAAAGCCGCCAATTTTCCCGAAATTGTTCGGGGTGCTAGTCCCCGCTTTTTTAGGCTAATTGCAAACTGTATTAATTGGGCCTCCGTAATAGGAAATTGGGCCGCCCAGCCTTTTTTCCCCCGGTAATTTTGGAATTCGCCCAGGGCTTGAGAATATGCAGCTCTAGTGCGGGGCGCCAGCGACCCTTGCACTGCCTGGAACATCTCTAGTATCCAATGTCCCAAATCGCTGGCGGAAGTTCCTCCGGATCCTGTCTGGCTTCCGGCGCCAAATGCCTGAACCGCTCCATCTGCTGGCGAGAGAGTGCGTCGGCAATCCCGTTGCTAATGCCCGGGACGTGCCTGGCCGTAAACAAAATGTTACTGCCCAGGCACTGCCGCACGAAGGCTCTCACCAGCCCCATAACCCTTGTGGAGCGGGATGACATTGAATTCAGTACGTGGACCACTGCTAGGTTATCGCACCAAAACAGAATTGTTTTGTTTGCGAATTCCCTCTCCCATACGTGGACTGCGACCACTATTGGGAACAGTTCCAGAAAGGTGAGGTCCCTGGTCACTCCCTCCCTGGCCCATTGCATTGGCCATGGGGCAGCACACCATCTGCCCGCCCAGTAAAGCCCGAAACCCAGAGAGCCGGCGGAGTCAGATTGTACCTGCATGCTTGCTTCTAACAACCACTTCTGCCTCCAAATACTAATACCATTAAACGAGTGGAGGAAGTGGCGCCATGTCTGAAGGTCTTCCTTCATCTCTGCTGTTATCCGGACATGGCAATGGCCCCTTAAATTGCTACCAACCTTCGCATATAGTCGTGACAAAAATGCTCGCCCAGGAGCAACCACCCTACAAGCGAAGTTGAGACTACCCAATAAGGACTGTAACTGCCTTACAGTTGCTTTTGGTTTTCTTAAGATACCATCTATGTCATCGCCTAATGCAGCCAACTTATCCTGGGGCAGGCGTGACACCTGCTCATTGGTATCCAGCTCTATACCTAGAAAAGTCAAGACTGATGCCGGACCCACCGTTTTTTCCGGGGCCAATGGGACACCCAACTCGCTGGCTAAACTTTGAAACGCTTCCAAGGCTGATTCACAATCTCTTGTCCCCGGTGCACCCAAAAACATAAAATCATCGATATAGTGAATAATATATCGTGACCGCGACCTGTGGCGTACCAACCATTCCAGCAAGGAGCTAAAGCGCTCAAAGGCCGAACAAGAGATCGAGCACCCCATGGGCATCGCCTTGTCGTAATAAAACTGGCCTCTAAACTGGAAACCTAGAAGTTTAAAACTCCTGGGGTGGACCGGCAAGAGCCGAAATGCTGATTTTATATCGCATTTCGCTAAGAGCGCCCCCTTTCCGCACTCCCTTGCCATCTCGATTGCCATGTCAAGGGAGGCATATCGCACTGAGCAAAGCTCGTGCGGAATCGCGTCATTGACCGAGTATCCTTTAGGGTGGGACAGATGGTGAATGAGGCGGAACTCTCCTAGTAGTTTCTTGGGTACTATCCCCAGAGGGGATACGTGAAGATCGGGAAAAGGGGGCAAAGCGAAAGGGCCAGCTATACGGCCCTCTGCCCGCTCCTTGCGAAGTTTGGCGGCTACCAAATCCTCTTTCCCTCTTATTGATTGAAGGTTCCGTACCCTTGCCCTCGGATGTTTAAATTCCGAGGGGATCACAAAACCGTCTCGGAACCCGGATACTACATATTCCACCTCCCTTACCAGCGGGCATCCCCTCAAAGCCTGTGCCAGGGCCTTATGCCTGACTGGGGTTGGGGCCCTTGGCTCCTCCCTGCTGCTGCGGGCCCCGTGAACTCGGCCTATTCTGTTGCCTGCCTCGAGGTGATGACCGCTGCCGGCTGCATTGGGTCGCTGAATGTCCCCCCCCCCGCATTGGGAACAGGCGTGCCGAAACCGGCACGGGGAGCGGGCGCAACCCCCAGACTCGTTGAAATCCCAACAAGTCCCCCCTTTTTGGTTGCCTCGGCGCCCTCCCGTCCGAAAGGGTTCGTTCATCGGGGCCACTCCTCCTCTGACTAGGGTGTGACCACTATCTGTCCTGTGGGCCCCTGCTGTGTTGGACATGCATACCAACCACAGGTCCTGAGCATACACATCCCACCTTAAACCCGGTGTTATAGCCGCTCTCTTTCAAAACCCTTCGTCGTAGCAGAGCCATGCACCTGGGTTACCAGAGTCATAGGCTCTGCGAACTATGTCTTGGTATTTGATAAGTTCGGCCGCCCGGTCGGGCATTGCCTGGACCATCACTCCCAACAAAACAGAAAAGGAAGCTGACCAGTTCGCCCAATTCCTGTCTACCTTGGGGTGCTTAAACCGCTCCTTTTCTTTCTCTCTATCCGTAGCGCTGGGATCGAGCACTGGCTCGGTGTATAACAGAGAGAACACATCTACATATTCTCCCTTCCAGATTTTATCCCGGGTATGTTGGGCCAGGTGAGCTCCGATCGGTTCCCCTAGGGGTGCCCATGCCCCTGGCTCGGCTTGGGCCGCCACCGTTTGAGCCGCACTGGTGTGACCCCCCACGCAACTGTCCTTGTCCAGCCCCATTACCGCCCTGTTCTGACTTGTTCCACCCTCACTCCCAGGCGCTACATTTGAGGCCCTTTGGGTCCCAGTGGGGTCGGGTTCTGGCCATGGGGCCCACGCTCCCATCCAACCCAGCCTTCTTGGCATCGGTGTGTTGGGCTGAGCCGTTCTCTCACCCCCAACACCCCCTTTCCACCCGCATTCACAGGGGTTGCATTGCCAACACCTACCCGGGTTTCCGTGACTTGTGCTGGCTCCTACATTCTCCCTCGGCGCTGTTACCGGCCTCGCCCGCGATGCTTGTCCGCTTCCTCCTGCTTCCGCTGATGCCTGCTCTTCGGCCCGGTCTCGCCCACGCTGCTCCTGCGTCGTCCCTGCTGGCTGGCGTCCCTCTGCGATCTCCGCCACCCTGCCTTCCAACGCGGTAACCCGGCCCATGAACTCATTGAGGGTGCGCAGAACGACCTCCAATTGATCCTCCCGCGCTTGCCGGCTTGGCGGTTCATCATCTCAGTCCCTGTTAGGAGACAACTGCCGCCTTCCCCCCCGCTGGGGCGGGGAGGAAGGCCTTGGTGGGGTCCACCCTCCTTGCCTCACCGAACCATCATGCCCATCGCCTCTGCCCCCCCCTATATCCACTGGGGGCTGGTCCACCTGCGGGGTCACCTCACCCCTGAAGCGGGCAGGCGGTTGCGCTCTGCACGTGCTGCTCCTGACCCCTGTATTCGGGCTTTCCCCTACTTCGTGGCCAGGGTCCTCCTGGCTCCCGTCTCTGTTCTCTCCTTCCCCTCCTACATCTGCAACTTGTTCACCCTGATTCGCATCGGCTCCGGCCCCCGGGCCCAACCCCCCGGCGTTCGCGGGACTCGGTGTTGCCACCTCTCGTGGGCCCCGCTCAGCCTGAGCCTGACCTTGGCTGCCGCCTGCAATAGGCTGAGCCAGGGCATCAAGGACCCCCTCACACCCCGGCATTCACGCTTGGAGGGCCTCGAGCACCTCCTCCACTCTTTTGGCCAAGGCCTTTTTTGCCGGGCTTTTGCCTTTTTTATTGCCTCCTCCCTTCATCCTGGTGCCTTTTGGGTCCCAGTCTACTGTGCCCTCGTTGCACGCATGCCTGTTGCCTGCAACTATTGTCGAGTGCCCTTTCCCTTCACGCCGCTGCCTCACGAGGTTATCAAACCTTTATTCAGAATTGGGAGGGGGGGGAGTCACCCTGCCTACCGCACCTGGGGGCCCACCCCACACGAGAGCTCCTTGCCCCCGTTTTTATTGCCGCAAAGAGCCTCCCAGAACCCTCCTACCCAGACTGGGGGGGCGGGGCATCACTGCCCCTCCTTTTCCTGGACGCCGCGCTGCTGCTGCTCTCGCAGCTTCAACTGCCTTGCTGTCCCCCCCTAGGGCCTAACAACCACGCTGCTCCTCGCTCCCAGCACGCTGCTTCACCGTCGGTGCCTGGGCGCGAATGCCTAATCTCGCCCCAGGCACAAGATGGCGGCCGCGAGCTCCCGCTCTCGCGAGAGCTCGCTTCGCGCCGCTTTCCTCTGCCATGTGCCCGCCCCCACACATGCCTCTTCCAGCGCAGCGGGGGAGGAACAACAGCCGCCGTCCCCCAAGCTGTTCCCCTTCGGGGAGAGCCGGTAAGGTGACGGGCAGTATCCTTCTTCAAGTGCACAGTAGTGCACGCTTTCTTGGGAAGGCTATGCCATAGCCACTCCTATGCTATCGGCCCGGCCAAATGCAGGACCCCATGGTCAGAGTGGACTTTACTGTCCCTCTCTCAGAGACTGTATTCCTGCCTATCCCTGGTGGAATACACCCATCCCTCCACTAAGGAAAGTGGGTTGTCTATGCCTAACCCTGACTGGAACTGCCCAACACCAGACCAGCCCCCAGTTATGACTGCTTCACGGGTGGCGATGTTCCCTTTCCTTTTTTTACAGTGCCTTAATTTTGAGTTCCCTCAAGCCCCTTCACTGGATACCTGTGATATATGATATTATTGCACACCTTTCTTTTCCATCCATTATGGGAAAGATGGAAGGCAGTCATCTAAAGACTAAGAGGAGTCATGCCCAGGTGATTCTCAAAAGCATTACAGACTCCACCTTGCTCAGGAACAGTCTCTACAGTCTCTTGTGTGATTGATTCTCAGATCAAAAATCTTACATCACACAACCTTTCTTCTCCCCCCACCCATTTTTAAAGATAACTATACTTTTTCATTAAGCAAGAGTTTTAAAAAGTTTTTCAGTGCATTAAATAAAGACTGGGAGTTTTCCCACATACAAGGGTGGAAATGGACATGATGCCCATGTGGCAGCAATCCAACCCTGGTCAGGTTGGAAAGTCACACCAGACATGGTTGGTACTGGGTCAAGCTACACAACAAATGTGCCGATGGGCCAGGATGGGAAGGGAGGCGCACATATATGCGGCTGGCTGGCCCTGCCCTCATGCTGCAAGCAGCACCCAGTCCCCTACCATGACGGACAGTCATGATAGTCAATGACAGACAGCCATGGCAGTCAATGTCGGCCGGCCCTGGCAGACCCAATCCAGGCCATGTCTGCTGGGCCACAGCAAATGTGATAGCTCATTGTGGGCCACTTTAACCCGATCAGGTGGACCTTAGCCCAGGCTGTGATCTGGACATAATCTGGGGAATGAGAGTCCGGGCTAGCTGCCAACACAGCCCAGGGCAATCCCAGGCCAACATCTGGAGGTGCCTGCACAAATATGAAGGTGAGATCCAGTGCAAAGTGAGTAAAAGCGAGTCACAGCTATCACATCTGCTTTTATCCAATGAACTGGTATCATTTTGCCTCAGAAGAATAAAAGTGTTTGCAATCCTTTGTGTCTGTCCCAAACGCTGCTTTAATTACTTCAAATCTTTGTGCATCCCGTATTAACGTGGATGGTTAGGGTTTTTTTCTCCCATCGCCTTTCTTACATTGAAACATGTTCATTGTTAGGAACATCCTGCTTTTAGTGTTTATAGTTGCGCAGTCATCCAGTTGAATTCCTCCAAAAGTGGCAAGGTGCCAGTTGAAAACACTGGATTTAGTCTGAAATAGAGTAGGTGTATTTACAATAGATTTTTTTTAAAAAATCTCTTCTGCAGTACAGGATGAGGTGCTGAGTTCCTCCTTCCTCAGCAGTAGGCAGGATCCACGTGACTGACCGCCACTGCTAGTGGGGTGAGGGATACTCCCACACCAACTCTTCAGTCTGGCTCCCCTCAGGGAGCTGCTTTAGGCTATAGGTTTTTATTTCCACTTTTTATTTCATTATTTCTTTGGGGAGCTAGCCCCACTCACCCTCCTCTCCTTTCCTCAGGAGGACGGGGCTCTGAGTTTTGTGGCAGGAGAGTCAGAGGGGTTCCTTCCCTCAGTTTTGTCCCCCCCAGCCCCTCCTTGATCTCCTTAAGAGGCCCCATTTAGGGAGGCAGTATTGGTCCCTTGCCCCTGGTGTGCAACCAAATATATAGATTGGAGAAAGGGGTTTTCTCATGCAGTTTCCTAATGACAATCTCGCCCTACTTAAGACATGGATAGAAATTAAATTCAGAAATTTCAACCATTCAAACCATCTGTCCCTTCACTGGCAACACCCCCACCCCCACCCCCAAAAAGGAGCTCTGTGAGTAGAGCCTAGATCTTTACACAAGTATAGATATGCCTCTTATTTTGTATTGCAATGCCAATGGTGGTGTAGTCACAGGCGCTCATAAACTAAAGAAAGATCACTTGAAAATAGAGTTTATAGGATTTAAAGATAGCATTTAAATACCATACTATTATTTTCTCACCAGCCTTAGCATTGTCCTCATCATGTAACGTCCTGTAACATCGGTGCATATCCGATCGAGAGTATTATACATCCCTGAGTATGGCTAGCCTTTCATCCACTATCACATACTATATAAATAAATCTTGTTATGTTTGATAACTTTAAAATGTTCAAATGTCCATAAACGTATATGCAAGGCATAAACAAAACAACTGACTATATTATAAAAGAAAGTTGCATAACTTGTCTGAGCCAAAGTCTTTTTACAAAATTCCACTCAGACATTTGGTATTTATGATTAACCATATAATAACACTGAGTTTTAAACTGTGGCGTCTGATAAAAGTGTATAATGGAACAGATGATATTTAGTGGTGTCTGGCATGAAGTAAAATATTTGTCCCTCCCACTGTTGGGAAACTATTGTCATTGTAAAAGGAATCTGATAATAGCAATAGAACGTAAGAAATGCTACCACAATTGTAGCATCTATGACAGCAGTTTAGTAGAGTGTACTACAGAGAATGGTACAATCAGTTTACATGCTCCTTTGTGTTATGTCGCATCCCCGAATCTGTGGTTTCCCCTTTTCATGGTTTTTCAAGTTTCAAAGCCAGAGGATCTCTGATGGTTAAAGGGTTCTGTAGTTAGACTTGGTAACTCAAGGCACCTTTAGACGCAACTGAAAGGGGGTTGCTGAATGTGTGTTGACATCATTGTAAAGCCACGCAAGTTTCCCCATATTTACGTTTCAGTACATAGATGCAACGGCTGCCTTTCCATGTTCAGGGGTTAATCAGGGACTTGCCTATCCCTCGCACCAGAAACTTCTTGCAGAAGCACTCCCATGGAATTATTGGAGTTATAGTCCATGCAGGAGAGCGTTTGGGTCTGCCCCAAATCTTCTGCTCTGTGCTGCAGCTAAACAGCTCATTCTTTACTGCTCACCCCACCCCCCACCCCCTCAGGTGCTTTGGAGAGCACAAAGGAACAAGCTGTCAAGGAACAAGCTGTCAATGTGCAGCAAGGAATGAGTAGTTTGGCAGAGGCACAGAGTGGAGGATTCAAGGCAGACAGGGAGGAATCAGGGCATATGGACTGGAAATGGCTGTGAACACACCACCCGATGTCTTTAGACACAACGTTAGGAACGGGGAGAGGGAAAACACTTAACTTTTGCACCTGAGACATCCATGCAACCAACAAGGAGTTAATGGGAGGCTAGCAGTAGAGGTGTGCACCAGGGACCCCTATTGTTATTTGTTTTCATTTTTCATTTTTGTTATTTAAATCTTTCATTTTTATTTTCATAAATATCAAAATTCCGTTTTTGTTTTTGCTTTCATTTTCTGTTTGCACCGGTTTCGATTGAAAACACATTTTTGGACGTACCTTCATTATATTTTTATGAAATATGAAGGAATTGTACCTCCAATGGAAGACATTATGTGTACCAAACATCAGGAAGAGTGGATAAAGGAATCTGATTTTATAAGCAGTTGAATTTTGTTATTTTGCAAAAATCTGGCTGTAACTTCTGGCTGTAACTTACATTCCTGGCTGTAACATCTTTATCTCCCATCGAATGAGGATGAAACCTAGAAAGATTATACTGCTCTCCAAGTTTATTATCTATACCAATTTTCAGAAGAATTGGATAAACCTTAGGGACCGCGGAACGGCTCCTGCGGTCTGCCGGGGGTGCCCTCCTGGAGGTCCCCCGTGTTAAGCGGGGGGCCACGATGGAGTGAGCATTCTCGGTGGTAGGGCCGCGGCTGTGGAACTCCCTTCCGGAGGAAGCTCGCCTGGCCCCAAGCCTTTTGACATTTCGG
>QEPC01013002.1:10549897-10574063 GCA_003113815.1 Sphenodon punctatus | reverse complement strand
GGGGGGGTGATTTTAATCCCCCGCCCATTTATTTATTTGTTTTCTAGCCCTGTTTTATGTGATGTGTTTTAGATGATGTTTTATATTTATATTTTAAGTGAATTTTAATATTTTATGGTGTTGTTAGCCGCCCCGAGCTGCATTGCAGGAGGGGGCGGGATATAAATCTGTAAAATAAATAAAAATAAAAAAATAAAATAAACGGTCCTGGTGGTATAAGCAATTAACTTATAAATGTATGTCTGACTAGAACATCTTTGTAGTCCAATCAGTGTACATGAACTTCGGAAGGGCTGTATCTCACACCTCCAGGATCATTTCTGCAAAATATCAGAAAGATGTGATAAAGGGTCCAAATTTTATAAGCCTGCACATCATATGCAGAGAATGAGCCTATCCCAGGGACTCTCTTCATGTTCCTGTGGTATAAAATCTGTTTGCGATGCCAGTTGGCCGCAGAAATGTCAACCAAATGTCCTCATTCTGTGCTATGACCCTCCCAACTTCTCTCCCCCACTTGTTACTGGGAAGTTAGAAGCATCTGTTTAGGAAAGAGCTAATAGAGATTCTTTTATGTCCTCTGTCACAGTGCTGCAGGTTGTGATTGTGATGATAATTGGCCAGGCTGGATGTGTAAACCATTTCTCCTGATTTCTGGGATGCTATCCCCAAAGTCTCAGTTATGTCCCTTCTATGCCCACCTCAGGGCCGCCCCTTATGCCCGCCTCGAAGCCACCACCGATCAGTCTTGTAAAGCTGGAAGCATGCAATAATTGGCCAGTGAATGTCTTTCAATATGTTAGGTTGCTCCCCATCCTCCTTCCTACAGACTCCCTCCCCCTGCCATGCCAGGTGCCTGCCTCTGACTGGCACTGCGTGTGCTGCTATTTATCTGAATAATGGTCTTCAAGGGGACAACTTCAATTGTTTATAAAATTGAGGCCCTTTATTAAATTGTCCTGTAGTTTTTCAGAGCTGACAGGGAAGGTATGAGTCTGGAATACCTTCCTGATAAATGTCTTGTAAACAGGATGGAATATAAAAATGTTACAGCCAGAAATGAATTTTTAAGTTAATGGCTTATACCATCAGGAACCTTTATTCAATCTTTCTGAAATTTGGCATGATTGGTAATCTTGTAGAATAAACTAATCTTCCCAGGTTTCATGCAAATTGAACAGAAGATAAAGAAGTTATATCCAGGAATGTGTATGCAACTTTTCTTAAAATCATAACATTCAATTGCTTATAAAATCGGTTCCCATTATCTAATCTTTCCAAAAGTCGGTACACCTAGTGTTCTTCATTGGGGGTACACTCTCCCAAATTTCATCAGTATTGAATAGGAAATAAAAATGATATAGCCATAAATACGTTTTTCAGTGTATTACCATTATTTTAAAAATGAAAATTTGTTTGGGTTTTTTTTTTGTTATTATATTTCATTTTTATTATAATAACGATAATGAAAATGAAAATTTTCATTTTCATTATTATAATAACAAAAATTAATTGCACACCTCTAGATAACAGAGGGCAGACTAGTGACCAAAAATAGTGACAGTGCTTAGACACAATGCACAGCTGCATGGCAAACATCTTAAGCACCCAATCCCTGGACCCTCTATCTCCATATTAATAGAACTGGAATTTATCTTCTGTTCCATTCTTTATACCATGCTACCAGTCTGAACCGAAACCTTCTTATAAGTTCTGGACTTTATATATGGTTATGCTACATGCAAGACAAGTATACTAGAAATTTGACAGGAACAGCTGACAGTGTAAGACCAGGAGTGGGCACAGTTCCCAACACAAAAAGTCACATACCAAAATTCTCATATGTCTGAAAGCCGCAAGACACATGCATGAGCGCACACACACACACACCTCTTCTGCTTTGTGATTGGCTGGTCTCTGGTGCTTGGTGGTCCTGGCTGCTGAGATTATTTCTGAGCTGAATTTCAGCTGCCGAGACCTGGGTTCAATGAAGTAAGACACAGCGCAGGGCCAAAAGCCACACTGGAACTCCCACGACTTGTATGCATCTTTCACGTCATGGTTTGCCCATCTCTGGTGTAAGTTCATCTATAGTTTTGATCTCATAAGAAGAGTCTGGGTACAGCCACATGAGATATTACCTTGAGTTGGACAGCCTTCCCCCAATTTGGGCACCATTGCCAGGAGATGCAGTGACTCGTATGCCCAGCAGGTGCCAGATGTTTACGCCACACCAGGGCAGAACAGCCAGCTGGATGCTACACCCTATAACCTTGGAAAAAGGTCAGGGACACAGGGCATAGCAGTCTTGCCAAAAGTGAAGGAAAGGCTGCCCAACTTGAGGTAGTGTGCCACTGCTCATGGGTCTGGTTCCTGTATGCCCTGCCCCGCAGCGAGGTTTGCCATGGAGGCTTTGAGCAGCAGGTGCTAGCACCATTCCTGTCCGGACACATCATGCCCAGGTCAGGATAGAGGCTGGGGTGGGGCAGGTCGCCCGTGTGTGTGGCCAGTGCCTTGGCCTACCCGAGGGCATGGTAGGGCTGGCATCGGAGACTGGTCCACCCACATGGTTTCCCAATGAGGGGAAGACCATGTGCCCTGCTCTATAGGCTAGGGATGGTTGAACAGATCGCAGTTCGGGTTCGGCCATTCGGTTTGGTCCGGTTCGGTTTGCCCGTTCGGTTCGTTCTCCACGTTCAGGTTCAGCCGTTCAGTTCGGTCCTGTTCGGTTCACTTCGGGTGTTCGGAAAAAGGCTCTCTGTGCGAGGAATGATGGCCCCAGACCCATGACGGTGGGTCCTGAGACTAGAGTGGCAGCTTCTAGGTATTGGCCACAGCCCTCCCTGCCTGTAATTTGGACCCAGAACCCTGATGGCAGGTCCTGGGGCTGGAGTGGTTGTTTCTTGATGTGGTGGAATGACATCGTCTCCGTGCGAGGAATGATGACCCCAGATCCATGACGGTGGGTCCTGGGGCTAGAGTGGCAGCTTCTATAGTAGTAGTCGTTTATTCACAGCATAACACAAGGTCATTTTGCCATACAGACAATACTATACACAAAGAAGAAAGAAGAAGAAAAAAAAGTAAAATATATACAATTTTAAAACATGGAAAATAGGGCTGCATAGTACAAATTGATCAGCCTCCTGTCAATTGTTTATACAATAAGGAAACATCGCAAATGAGTGGGGGCTAAAAATAAGAGATGGATTTCAAGGAGATGAGCAGAAACTATGAGCAATATCCTTGGAATCCAAAAAGTTTTTCCTGCAACAAATAGCTTGCGTTATATAGGATTCAATATTTTTAATGTCCTGAAGTGAGGTGCTAGTTAGCAACAAGCATAAAAAGGCATCTGTTGAGACGTCTGGAAACCTTTGGGTAACAGCAACAAGTATTTGTCCCTCAGAGAATCATAAAGATGGCATGAGAAAAAGATATGGGTAACTGTCTCCACACAGAGTGGTCAAATGGGCAAACCCTGTCCAAGAAGGGAGTCCCTTGGATACGCCCTTCAAGGACCTGGGAAGGGAGAGAATTCACACGGACCCTAACAATGAGCCTCTTGGCTCTAATAGTAATGGGAGCACCGAGCTCCCATTACTCTCAAATAAAGACTGACATGAGGAGAAGTGTTAATAGTAGCTATTTCTGTCTGCCGATTAATATCATTTACTCTTATCTGGATTTCTTTCCAAACCGTCCTTGTTGTTTTATGACCTATATACTCAGCTGAAAGTCCTATAGAACGTAAATAGGAATAGATTCTCTGTTGTGAGGGATTTACCCATGAGTCCTTCAACATCTCTTTAATTAACTCAGAGGTACAACTATAGTGAATTTTCCACCAAAATTTTAAGGCAGATTCAACAGCCAATTGCACCCAACCTTTCTGTCCCAGCTCCAACCAAAGGATGGCTTGGGGAATACCTATTGGGTTTCCAAGCAGGGCAGAAAGAAATTTAGCCTGGACTGCATTTAATCGATGGGCATAAAATACAGCCCACAGTTCAGCTCCGTATAGTAATTGCCCTCCAATTTTGGAGTTAAATACCTGTAGGGCAGAGGGGATGGAGTCTCTGCCCTGTCTAGTAAAAAAACTAAGTAGGGCATATAGGAAGCCCTTAACTGCCGAGATTGCCTTCGAGACATGATCTCTCCAACTTCCAGATTTATGGAAGAGCAGTCCCAAGTACCGATAGGAGGTCACCTGTTGGATTAAGTGGCCCCCTATCTCCCAGTTATAGACCTTCCTTATTGGTGAATACCAGGACTTTAGATTTCGAATAATTTATTGTTAGTTTGTTGGCTTGGCAAAACTTCGAAAAAGTTCGCATCTGTCTCATGAGTCCAATTCGGATTTGGGAAAGGAGCGCAACATCGTCTGTGTACAAAAGACACCCCACAGGCCTAGTTGCAACTTTGGGGGGGGGGGGAAATAAATTGGATTGGACATTTCAGGAATATATTCATTTATATAAAAATTAAAAAGAGCCACAGCCTTGCCTGACACCTTGCTGTATGTCAACTGAATCTGTAACATGGCCTTCTGGGTCTACCCTTACCACAAGGGAAGAGTCAGAGTATAGAGCTTGAATCAACCAGAGGAGCCTTCCATCTAGTGTGGCTCTCCAGAACTTATCCCAAAGTATATCTCTGTCTAAAGAATCAAACGCGGCCTTCAAATCTAAGAAGGCCACAAAAAAAAGAATGGTTCCGAGCCCGATACTTGCTGACTAAATGGTCCAATATGCAACATTGCTCTAGAGTAGAACGGCCCGCTTGAAAGCCAGCTTGCTCTGCATGGATGATCTTATCCTGAATCATCCATGTCATAAGACTGGCAAGCAAGAGTGGAAGCTTCTAGGTATTGGCCACAGCCCTCCCTGCCTCTAACTTGGCCCCAGAACCCTGTTGGCAAGTCCTGGGGCTGGAGTGGCTGTTTCTTGAAGGTTTGGAAAATTGACTCTCTGTGTGAGGAATGATGGCCCCGGCTAGAGTGGCAGCTTCTGGATATTGGCCACAGCCCTCTGTGCCTGTAACTTGGCCCCAGAACCCTGGCGGTGGGTCCTGGGGCTGGAGTGGCTGTTTCTTGGTGTGTTGGAATGACATCGCCTCTGTGCGAGGAATGATGGCCCCAGACCCATGACAGTGGGTCCTGGGACTAGAGTGACAGCTTCTAGATACTCCTGAGCCTGGAGTGGCTGTTTCTTTTTTTTACGTATATCTATCTCTACACTAAATCTAACTGCTATTAACTATTCTAAAACCTATTGAACTAAATGGAATATCCTAATAATGAAATACAAAGGCCTTGTCCTACAAACACACTATATCTCTATCTATCTCTATAACTAAGCTAACTACTATGTATATCTATCTAGTAACTATCTATCTAATAACTATCTATCTATATATATAATATTACACAAGGGGAAACACAAAGAACACAGGGAGGGGTACAAAACTGAAATGAAAATCAATCTAATAATATTCCTACTCTAAATAAATCCAAAACTGAAAACAGGGGAAGGGAATCAGGGATGGAATAAGAGGGAGAGGGGAAAGGATTCAATGGAGGGGGGAGGGAGGGAGGAAGGAAGATTGAACACAGGGAACACAGGGAGGGGTAAAAACAAAAAATAACACCTAAATCTATCTAATATAATCTAAATAAATGATAATATGGAGGTAAATGGGTTGGATGGGTGAAATAGGAGGAGGATGGCAATGGATTAGGAATAGGAAGGAACAAAAACTGCTGGGAGAGAGGGAGCCTTCTGAAACGCCTGCTGTTCAGGAACAGTGACTAGCTCAGAAGGTGTTGGGAAGGGGGGAGGCAATCAGTTTTGTTTCTTGCTGCGCCCGCCTCACCGCAAGCCCCATTGGCTCCGTGCAGCCTAGCCCGTGGCCAATCGCAGACTGCGAAGCCAGTGGTCTGAGGCGAAAAGGGATGGTGATTGGGCAGGCTGGCTGCTACTCCAAGCCTCTCCACCCCTGGTGCCTGGAAGTCTGCTCCTCAGCTGACTCCCCCTCCCTGTCATATTTTGCCTTCCAGTGACACATTTTTGCCACCCAGACTCACCCGAATGCGATCCGAACTGACCGAACTGTTCAGTCATTTCGACATTCGGAATTAAGTTTGGTTCGGTCAGTTCTTGTTCGGGTTCGGGTTCGGTCATCCGAACAGGCTGAGTTCGGGCCGAACTCTGAACTTCCAAACCGCGTTCACCCATCCCTACTATAGGCTGTCCCTGAAGTGTGGCAACTGCAATTGCCCACCCCAGGGCACGCAGGAGATCTGGTCCTCCTGGTTTGTGTGGCTTCGCTCGTTTTCAACATTGTGGATTCTAAATATGAATCTAAACGATAGCCCTGTTCAAACTCCAGTCCCTCAATCTAGTTTAAAACAGGATCCGCCCACCAGTTCTTTGGCCCATTTCCCACTTATTAGCCAGCAGCTTGCACTGTTGTTAAATGCTAGAATGTGTTTGTCATTTGGGATGCCAAAATAACCTCAGTTTCAACCTCATTGTGTGAAAGTAACTTAATAAGACAGTAATTGTCAGCAGGACAAACCACTTTTCACATGGGAAAGGATGAGCTCTTGTCCAACAAAACTAGGGACTTAAAACCTCTTTCATTGAATATTTTGTTTAAAAACAAACAAACAATGGATCTTGTCATGCTAGCATGTTTTCCTGCATACTCCAAGATAAAAAGTTTGTATCTTCGGCATTTTATCAGCTGCCCACATTGAAAAAAACAAATAAAGTTGTGCATTGTACTTGCTTTTGTCGAATGCTTTTCTCTTTCTTCCCCCCTTTAATAACTTTCACAAGCACAGACTATAGATTCCCTGCATAACACAGTGGGGAAGAAAAAATAAAATAGCTGTAAAAATCATGTCAATCTATTCTTGATCAGTTTACAATAAATATCATCATTAACGATAAATGTATATGTCTTGCATAGCATCATCCCTACAGGGCAGAATTGAACTTGTCTGAGTGCCAGTAAAAGTATGGGTATTTCCATACTTTCATACTTTTGGTTCTCCCTAGTTTTAGCTTGTCTCTTGTAGGGCTGAATTTCTGAAGTGTGTTTCAAACTGTAACCTTTCTCTATTCTTACCTAGAGGCGACTGACGTTATGTACTCACAGATCACAACCTTAATGCCATATAAGTGTTGTTTGTTTGGGAATTGTTATGAAGTTTCATTCATTCTAGTGTTTATTGATAGGTGATATACAAACATCTAAGCTAAAATAAATTTGTACAGTATTCAGACCTCTACTTGTTACAGTGATTCTGTCAAGATTGTATTATGTGTTTCAGTCCAAAATTTTCACTTGCAACTAATTTATATAATAGTCTAAATTTTAAAAAAAATCTTAAAATTAAGTAAAATTTAGATTTAGATCTGAATTTTGAACTCCACAAATAAGGGAAGTTCAGATCTAAGTTTTTGATTTGCTACTATCTCTTGCTTAAAAGGTCCAGTCTTAAAGTCTTAAAGTCATATGGAAAAAAGAACATAGAAATGCTTGTTGACTTCACTGAGAACATGATTGAGATTATTTAATGGAAGAATTTAGACAAATGGTTTGGGAAAGACAGAAGAATGAAGATATTGTAGGGAACTGAGTCATCTACTCTTTCATAAAGTTAGAGATTAACTTCTATTCAGCTGTCAGAGATGGTACCAATTTCCAAAGAGGCCCCTGGGAAGAAAAAGTTCCCTGCCCCACCTCCTTATTATTAATTATTTATTTATTATTATTATTATTTTATGATATTAAAAAAATTATGCCACCCCCGCGTGCCTCAGGCATCTAGGGGCAGCTCACAGCATGAAGGCCCTAATGACACTGAAAAAGCATTTGAAAACTAAACTCTAAATGTTTAAAAGTTTAAAAGAAGTTTATTGCTTTGGAAGTGTTTTATTATTGCAAAGTTTGCCTATTCTCTGTCTATTCCATTCCCTCTCCCACAAGGTAACAGATAGCCATGTGCTAGAAACTGGCAGATAAACAATGAATGGGAGAATGGGGCCACACTTCAGAATCCCTATGACAAGGTAACCTGTGGACACTGCTTTGACAAAGGGTATTTTCAGACGTTACGAGATCACAGTGAACCACGGTGAATACCCACCTGTGGTCACTGTGTCTCGAACGTCTGTTTGGTGGCCGCCAGATGTTCGCCACCGTCAATCTGCACAAGGGGTCAATTTGAACCACGCTTCCCGGGCTAGCCGGGGGAATGTCCTGGGAAGCGTGGTCAAACGGACCCCCGGCAGGGACCAAAAAAAAGTAACGTCTGGCCGCTCGCCACGACCCAGGATCACTGGTGGGATCCCGGGCCGTGGCGCATTTGGCCGGACGCGGCGGCCACATTGGCCCCGCCGCCCGCCCGTCTCCTCGGAGGGCGGGCGGCGGGGTGCGTGGAGGGGGCGGGCCCACCCCCTCCCGGATTCCCCGCCGGGATCCCCCAGGCACGTCTGATATGGCGTGACGGGGTGACCCCGGCGGGGAACGAATGGGTTGATTTCGGTACGGGGCCGACGGGCCCCGTAACGTCTGAAATCACCCAATGACTGGGTAGGATGTCAAACTTCTCTCGGCAGCTGATAAAAATTTGCTCATTAATAGGAATTGAGCACCTGTGTTTTTTCAGCACTGTTAATTGCCCAAACAACATTTAAGGGTCTAACTTTTACAACCCCCTTTTGCAGACCCTGGCCAGCTAAGGATCCATAGCAAGTCCATTAGCCAAATAAACTGTAAAGAGTAAATCATTTATAGTCAGAGATAATCACTGAGGGGAGGTGGATCTCTATTGCACAGAAATTTTGGTCTTTATCTAGGAAACTATCCTGTAGAGATGAAATTATTAGTGGCCTTACTTACCCCCAGATACCCACCCAGGTATGCAGGCACTCCTTGGGTAACCACATATTTGGGTAGGTAGGTAGGTACCTCCAAGTAGTAAAGACCCCTACCCTACCTCTGCTTACCTGGGTCCCAGGAGTGGCAGAGCCATGGGAAGGTGAAGAGGCAGCAGTGAGGTGGCAATGATACAGGTACCAGACATCTCCCAGAGCAGCCTTCAGCCTCTTGGGACCCAGTCCAGCTTCCCGGGCTCACGTGCAGGCTGCCCAGGTACATGTGTGCATGGAAAAGTCTAAACAAGTACATGAGAACCTGGGCAACCTGCACATGTATGTGGCTGGGTGGACTAGGCCCTAAGAGGCCCAAGGATGCCTGCATGCCAGATAAGTACCATTTGGGGGCTTTGCAGTACCTGAACCATGAGTGGTGGTTTGGGTACTGCAAATTCGATATATATACCATTTCATCTCTACTCTTCAGGAAGGGTAGATAAGCACATGCATTCCGGAATCAAAGCCTACATCCTGCTCGTAATTTAAAACCCCATGTGTCATGCCTGGCATGTGCTTTTTTCTGCTGTCCACATATGGCAGGGCATAGTGCTATGCCCCAGATATAAGTAGCAATTTTCAGGACAGGCAGGCCATAGCAGCTGGTAAATACAAATTATTGAAAGAGTGCAGGAACTAAAAATAATAATCCCAATCTGTGTTTTGAGGTCTTTTTTCTCATATAACCAACACCCCAAAATATACTATGTAGTCTACATGTCCCAATACACATTCATCTGTCTTAACTACTGGTTCAGGAAAGGAAAGCCTCATTCATACATAGGATGTTTTTAGAAGAATGATGAGCCCACTGGAGGCCGGAGCTGCTCCAGGGGCCCACCCACCACGTGGCCCCAGTTCTACCTGGGTCCACAACAGATGGACCACTGGTGTTTCTCAGGCCACAATATGCCCATGCAGCACCACCCTTCTCCTCTGCACCATAGAGTTGTGGGTGCTCTCCCAACACTCTAGGTTAGTGTCCACAACTCCATAATGCTGAATGGAACAATGGATGGATGGACATGGAGCTGCAAGGAGGGTCCACCCAACAGATGGGCATCAACTTTATGTTCAGCTGTTGCCCTGGGATTGGATGGCCTGCTCTGCATGGCATAATCCCTAATCCTTGATCTTCTCGAGCACCACTGGTAGGGCTGGCCCAGAGCATCCACAGTGTGCTCCAAGTGAACATCTGGCATCGTCCTTTAGGTGGACCAGTCAATCCAGGAATGGCACCCCCAGAGCTTCTGTTTACAACTTTACACCCATTGTGAAATCAGTAGCCAATGAGGAATGCAACTGTGTTCCAACCTGTAGTGTCCTTGAACCTTTGACCACTTTCCAAGTCTCCTCTGATTCAGCATCTACAGTCTACTGTGTGTTTATGAGAGATGAAAGCTCAGGTCAGATAGAGAGAAAACCAGACACTATTGATGCAAATGAAATGTATCACCTGACCGTCAACTCTGTTCTCTCTTCCTGATCCCTGATTTCTTCTGCAGTGTTCCACATGCGGTGTTTTTTAAATGAGATGCTACACACATGGCCACCCATTAACCACTCATCCGAATGACCGAAAGCCCAAAAGTGCATGGTGAGAGGCGCCCATGCTTGTATGAACCAGGGCACTCACCCATCCACACCAGCAGACAGGTCCACAGCCCTGCTGCCTCCCCAGTCCTGCCCACAGCCCTACTGGGAGCTCTTAAAGGACACACATGCAAAATATAGCACTACATTGGCTTAAAGCATGACAAACTCCTCTCACAATACATGAGAGAGAAGTTAACACCATGGAGGACAGCAGCTCAGACAGCAGTGTCCTGTTACCCAGTATGCGCCTCCATTGTTGATTGGGACCTCCAGCAGCTTCATCGGCTCCTGGGATCGTGGGCAGGAAGGGGTTACTGGCTGCTGCAGCTGTTCCCATGGTGTCTGCGGCTGTGTCATGGCAGAGGGCGGGCAGTTGGCAGTGCTTGAGGTGGGGATTGTTGCTGGGAAGGTGGGGGAGGCAGAACGACTGCTTGTATGAGTTGTTTGCAGGGCTGTGTCATGGCAGAGGGTGGGCAGTTGGCAGTGCTTGAGGTGGGGATTGTTGCTGGGCGGGTGGGGGAGGCAGAACAACTGCCTGTATGAGTTGTTTGCAGGGCTGGTCCATGGAGGGAGTGTGTGAAAGCTGCCTGAGTGGGCATGGTGGCCACCCTGGGAGCCGCCTACCATTAGAATTGCTCCCCTCAGTGACCACGGGCCCCTTCTCAAGCCTTGCTCATTTAAAAACATCCACACTTAGCTTCACAAAGAAGCTGAAATGCAGTACTTGCTGTAGTGGAAAATGACAAAATATATTTTACAAAAACAACTGAAATGTTGCAAATGTTAAGTAATTTGTAAAACCTCAGTAACAAACTCCATTGAAGTCTACTATTTAGACTCTCAAGTTAATTGCAAGGAAGTTAATAAATAATATTCCAATGATACTGGGATTTTAATTGTTTACAGACTAGAGTAATAGCTTGATTGTGCTGTGAAAGAGACCCGTCAAAATGCAGTTGAAGATAATATGGTTTTTGGTTACAACTTGCAGGAAAGAATTGGTCCAACAAACGTCAAAAGAATAACATGATATTTAAATAGGGCAGATGCATTTAAATATTTGTTATCATTAAACAAAACAAATGGCTCAAAAACTTGATTTATTTGTGCCAAGTCTTCATATGACAACCCTTGAAAGTTCAAGCAAGACTGGCTAAGCTATCTACCTTCACAAGATGATTTGCATTATGTCAGTTATGCAGGCATTGCTATTTCTATCATGCCACCTTATAGACTGGAGACCAGATTTGCATGTAAAGTGGGAAAGAAATCTAGGAAATATTCTAGGAATGGTTCTATTATGACAATTTTTAAAATCTGCCTTTTTTGTGGACAGCCTGGAGAAACAGTTACAAATTTTCAGTCATGGATTTAAAATTATACTTATCGGCCTGCTTTTGTTAATTTAAGAAGGGACATTTATCATTCAGTGACACTTCTAATGTTATCCTTCCTGTAGTTTATGCGTGTTCATCCAAGAATTATGAACACTCATAAATCTATAGCATCTTCCATCCAATGGCTTAAGTTATGGTCAGGGACCCATGTTCACTGCGTTTCCCCCATTGTCAGCAATGGGGGAAATTGAGTGAACACAGGTTTCTCATGGCTGTTGTTGGGCCTATGATTATCCTCAAATGCTCTATGCTATTACAAGCTTTTACCACTCCCTCTCATTGGTTTCATTTGATGACAGGTGTAGAGCTATAAGTCCCCTCCGATTAGGTGGTGGTTTTGTTTTTAAAGCAGATGTGGTTTGAGTATAGAGGTGGTGCATCAGGTGACCATTCCATACCAGGTGCCCATAGCATACAACAGCTTTACTGCTGACATGGACACATTTTGACAGCTGCGACTTAGGACTGTGACTCAAGGTTGGAATTTCCATGCTTGTCTATGAAGTTGCACAGTGGACTGTTTTTTGCAAGGTGTTTATCTCGGCCATTAATGATCCATCTTTCAGCATGATCATTAAGAGTCGTCACAGGCACCTGTAACCTCAGTCAAAAGGATCAGGCAATTCTCCCATGTGTATTCATTGTTAAGATGGATTTCAGATGGTTTTTAAAGCTGGAAATATATATATTTTAGGTAAAGGGCAGGGTGTGTTTTTTAAAAATTAAATTTATGAAAGATGCTTCTATCAAATACCCATTGGAACTGACCACTCCTTTATAAACAATCTAGGCATATTTCAGAAAGTTATATCACTCACAATTGTGAGGACAGATTGGGGGTGTTCCTTGTGTACCATGCTGTGCCCCACTGCGCTGCATCATCCCTGACTGCTCTAGCCACTCTGGTCTTGGATTTGGTCTTGTAGTCTGCTAAGCTTATTACCTTGGGGTACTTCAATATTCATGCCGAGACCAAATTACTTGGGGTAGAGCAGGAATTTATGACTGCCATGACAACCATGGGTCTGTCCCAGGTGGTGGTAGGCATGACACATGAGGGTAGGGGGGCATACTCTGGACTTAGTGTTCTGCACCGACCTTGAGGCAGGGGGTCCGATGAGTGGAGGTATTGGTTGTATACCCTTGTCGTGGTTGGATTATTTCCTCCTATGAGCTTGCATTCCAGTGCGCCTACCTGACCATTGCATCAGGGGACCAATTAGGATTGTTCACGCCCCAGAAACATATGGAACCAGATTGGTTCTGAAATGCGCTGGGGGATATGCCTGTTGACCTTAATGGCCACTCCATTGATGACCTTGTTGATTTCTGGAATGGTTGTCTAGCAGAAGCCACTGATCAATCGGGTGACTCCCAAGCATCCTCTTCCAGTGCTTCACCACCTCCAGTTTCCATGGTTTATGGAGGACCTGGGGCAGCTGAAGCGTGAGAGGAGATGGTTAGAGCAACGGTGTTGCCATACTAGCACCCAAGCCAATCGGTTGTGTCATAGAGCATTTTTGAGGGCCTATACCGTGGCTGTTCAGACAGCAAAGAAATGGTTCTTTGCTGCCATTATAGCATCTGCTAAGTCTCATCTGGCAGAGCTGTTCCAGGTGGTGAGAGGTCTGGTCAGTCCAGCCTGTCTCCACTTGGAGCCAGATTCATCCAAGGCCTGCGGTGACATGTTTTTACTGTACTTCATGGTTAAAATCACTCACATTGAGCATGACTTTGACTCTTCCATTATAGACAGAGTGGCAGAGCCAGGGGTTAGGAATGCCCTGTCTGGTTAGAGTTTGTGGAATGTTTTTCAATTTCTGACAGCCGCTGAGGTGGTGGATGTGCTGGGATCTGTCCGATACATGACTTGTCAATTAGATCCTTGCCCGTCCTGGTTGGTGAAAGCCACCAGGGAGACCCCCAGTGTTGGTGGGAGGGGGCTCCACTCCTTCGCCCTTCCCTACACACATCACCTCCATCTTATCGGGATTCAACCTCAGACAGCTTAACCTCATCCAATCCCCCAATGCAGCCAGGCAGCGGGTAAACACCAAGTTGGCCGGGCCTGAATAAGATGAAAATGAGAGGTAAAGCTTGGTGTCATCATCAATCAGCATACTGATGGCACCCAACCTCATACCCTCTCACAATCTCGCCCAGAGGCTGTATATAAACGTTGAACAGGAGAAGGGACAGAACAGATCCCTGCGACACTCCACACATGAGGTCCCGAGGGGATGATGTAGACTCCCCCAGCACCACATGCTGAGTTCTACCAGCTAGGAAAAAGTGGAACCATTCAAGAACAGTCCCGCCCACGCCTGCACAGTCCCACAGACAGGTCACCAATATCTCATGGTCAACCGTGTCAAAAGCTACTGACAGATCTAATAAAATCAGGAGAGTGGACTGGCCTCTATCCAACTCCTGGTGCAGATCATTGACCAAAGCCACAAGTGCCGTCTTAGTGCCATGACCCAGATGAAAGCCTGACTGCGAAGGACCAAGGAAACCAATGTGGTCCAGATGCCCCTGGAGCTGCATGGCCACCGCCCGTACAATAACCTTCCCTAAAAGGTTATTTTATATTGTAAGCCACCCCAGGCTGCCTGATGGCAGGAGGGACGGGGTATTAAACTGATAGCTAAATAAATAAATAAATGGGAAAATTAGAAACTGACCTATGGCTGGCCAGGGAGTCAATGTCAAGAGATAGTCTCTTGAGCAAGGGTCGCACCACAGCCTCCTTCAGGCATCCCGGGACTCTGCTCCCCACAAGGGAGGCATTGACCATCCCCACCAGCAATGGTCCCAACGTCTCCCAGTTGGCTTTCACCAGCCAGGATGGGCACAGGTCCATTTCACAAGTTGTGGCCCTCACAGCCCCCAGCATCTCCACTGCATCAGCAGGTGTCACCTGCTGAAATTGATCCCACAAAATTGGACCAGACGGGGCATTTATAACCTCAGGTACAACCACTGCCTTAAGTGCAACGTTGAAGACATGATGGATATGAGTAATTTTATCTGCAAAATAATTAATAAACATGTGAATCCAGTTCCAGGCAGAGAGAGGCTGGACTGACTAGTCCCTTCACCACCCAAAAAAGCTCAGCTGGACAAGATTTAGCAGATGCTATGATGGTAGCAAAGAACCTCCTCTTTGCTGCCCGCATAGCCACAGCATAAGCTTTTAACACAGCTTTATGCTGAAATCGGTCAGCTTCAGTATGTGGATAACACTCAGCTGTATCTTTCATTTGCAGCCGACCCAGGCCCTGCGGTCTCATTACTATCCCAGTGCCTGACTTCTGTGGGGGACTGGATGAGGTCGAGCAGATTTGAAACTCAATTCCAACAAGACAGAGATGATGTTAGTGTGTGGGGTCAGAGGTCTGGGGGAAGGGGACACCCCCAGTATTGGGGGTTCCATCCTCCATTAGTTCCATCTGTGCAGAGCCTGGGGTGCTCCTTTTGCCAATTACATCTGGTGAGGAGGCTCCATCCATATGTCTTGGACTCCAATCTCGCCACTGTCATCCATGCATTCACCACCTCAAGGTTAGACTACTGTAATGTGCACCATGGGGCTGCCCATGGAGATGATCCAGAGGCTGCAGCTGGTGCAAAATCCAGCAGCCCATCTGCTTATGGGGACGGGTATCAGAGAGCACATAAAATCAGTGCTCTAAGCCTATTGCTTTCCGGACCCAATTCAAGGTGCTGGTTTTAACTTATAAAATCCTACACAGCTTTGGCGCTGCTTATCTGAACGATCACTTCACTCCCTGGTCCCCTGGGCAGCCTCTGCGGTCATCCAGGAGCACCCTCCTGGAGGTGCTGCATTATAAGCGGGTCCGTACAGATAGGCAGGCCTTCTCAGCAGTCGCTCCATCATTGTGGAACGCTCTCCTAGCGGAGATCTGTCTCAGCCTGGATCTCCTTGCTTTCCGATGACAGTGTAAAATCTAGCTCTTCCATCAGGCATTCAGCGAAAGGGGGGGTGGGGGCAGAGGTGGGATGGGTTAGTTGGGTTGTTGGATGGGATCATGTTTTGTTTGGCACAGAATGGATTTTTTGTTGTATATTTATATTATATTTATATTATATTTTTATATGTGATATTATTTTGAGCCGCCTCAAGTTGCTGTTAGGCGAGAGGGGTGGGGTAAAAATGCAAATAATAAATAAATAAATTGTAATCTTGCTAATTCTCATTTTATGCTATTATGAAAAAACCTCTGTCTCAGATTCAAAGGTAAATCTAGACTCTAAAATTTGTGGTGACTTTAAAAAACGGATCCTGAAAATCCAAGACATACTTTGTGATGATTAAATAGCACTTTTCAATTTCAGTCTATGGGGCAGATCCCATGCTCCATGTGCGCCGCATGCAACCCGCATGCACATCCATGGCAAGTACATTGTGCCACGCAGAACATACGCAGGACCCACATGGAGGGGGTTTGGGATTACAGCCTATAAATCACAAATATCAGACAGCATTTTTTCAATATAGTAATTTTAGTGGCCATATCTGCGCAGATGCTGCCCACCTTACACAGAGAAATCCTGTTAGGTCAAATTTTGTGGAACCTTCTGTAAAACTCCAACTTATTAGAAATTCAGTTTATGAAGATTAAATGAATAGGGCAGTAAAAGCTTTATTCAAGCTTTTACCCTGCAAACTAAAAATATCAGTCCCTTTGAGTAAATTAACCATTGCCCTGTCATTCACCTGAGCAGTAGACCTTCCAATGCAGGAAGGGGCTGTGGCATTGCTGCATTGCGCTAAATGTTTGGAGAGTATGCACTACAATATTTTAACCATGCACTGCCAAGAAATCATTAATTTGCCACCTTGCTGCCTCCTGCTCTGCTCCTGTCCCGACATGGCAAGACTGGAGATGGGGCATCATTGGCCAATCCTGGGTCAGCATTTCTATAGGTGCCTGTATCCCATAGACAGCCCCCATCTCACTAACACTGACAGGGTGGGAGAAACAGGGAAGCTGCAGCTGATCCCATGGCAGAGCTAGCTGCGTTGCAAACTCACAACACTGCTGCAAAAAAGATATGGGGAAACCCATTACCGTATAAACACCTCTCCCTATTCCAGAGTCAGCTGCATAGGAGCATCAACCAGCAGGGAGAAGGAGCACCAAGGAGAGCTGCCACAACAGCAGGGAAAATGGACCTCACCAGCATCATTTTCCCCCAAGTGAAACCTCCACCCTTGGCACTTTTTTGTCGGCCGAGGGATTAGTGAGGAAGTCCCCCAGAGCAAGAAGCATCATAGTACATTTCTGTTACTAATATGTTTCCTGTACAAACAGTTGCACCTCACCCCAAATGCAACTACTGAGCATTGGCCAGGAGGGACTTTGGATAGCAGGGAGAGTGGGTGCAGGAACACGGGAAACAGAACCCATCCAGTATCATTGCCAGCACTGACTCTCCCCCCACCCACCCCAGTTGTCCTATTCCCTTAGTCATAGGGTATTTTCAGACATTACGAGATCACGGTGAACCACGGTGAATACCCACCTGTGGTCACCGTGTCTCGAACGTCTGTTTGGCAGCCGCCAGATGTTCGCCACGGTGAATACCCACATGGGGTCAAATTGAACCACGCTTCCCGGGCTGCCGGGGGAATGTCCTGGGAAGCGTGGTCAAACGGACCCCGGGCAGGGACCAACAAAAAGTAATGTCTGGCCGCTCTCCACGGCCCGGGATCACTGGCGGGATCCTGGGCCGTGGCGCATTCAGCCGGACGCAGCGGCCGCATTGGCCCCGCTGCCCGCCCGTCTCCTCGGAGGGCGGGCGGTGGGGTGTGTGGAGGGGGCGGGGCCGTGCGGCCGCACGTTGCGCCGCGGGGCCCCGCCCCCTCCCACATTCCCCACCAGGATCCCCCTGGCACGTCTGATATGGCGTGATGGGGTGACCCCGGCGGGGAATGAAAGGGTTGTTTTCAGTACGGGGCCAAGTGGCCCCGTAACATCTGAAAATACCCATAGTCCCAGTGTATCCTTGTCGGGGCAGCACAAACCTGCCCCCTGCTGTCTCCAGCCCCTGTTTTGCCCCCATTCTGCAGAGGAAGAGGGATTGGGGCTGAAAGACCAGAGCAAAGTGTGGCTTCATGGAGCCTAAGTTATAAGCAAGAACAATACGTAAGACTGTACAAAAAATTTTTGCTGACATGGTCTGCAACTTAGGGTTGTGACTGTAGGTTGAAATTCCCATGCTTTTTGGGTCTCTAGTTTTTGTGTATGCCTTAAACGCCCCTTAAACTGAAGGGGTTTTTTATATGAGAATTTCCTTGGGATTTTTTTTTAAAGGAAATATATCTAATTCCCTCGCTGTCACATGACCCAATGACAACCTAGGTCATTGTCCAGAGAGTACTTTTGTACCACACAGAGAGGGGCTTAAAGAAGGGAAAAGATGTTAACAAGTGCAAATTATTATTCTAGCAGATTCTTAAACCAAATTATAAAGCCTTCTATTACTAAGTTATTCAGACACAGAGTGTTTTCAGGAGTGATGGTGGCCCACTTTGGGTATTTTCAGACGTGACGAGGCCAATTGGCCCGGTCACGAAATCAATGAAATGATCCCCCGCCGGGATGACCCGTCACACCCTAATAGATGTGCTGGGGGATCCCGGCGGGGAATCGGGGAGGGGCTGCGCAGTGCAATGTGCGGCCACACGGCCCCGCCCCCTCCACGCTTCCCGCCACCCGACCTCTGGGGAAATGGGCGGCCGCCGCAGCCAATGCTGCCGCAGCGCTCCCCCGCTATGGCCACGGGCTGGACTCCCTGCGGGGATTCCGGGCCGTGGCCGCCGTACAGACATGATGGTGGGGGTCACCATGGCGGGGAATCACCTTCAACATGCGACGGCCTCCGGCCCAGCCGCTTCGGCCGCTTGCGTGGTGAATGTGATCCCATGCCGTGGTAACATCTGGGGGGGAACATCCGTTCCACCCAACAGACGTTACGTGGTCCAAGCCACCACAGGGAATTGACTGTGGTGGACATTGACCACGTAACGTCTGAAAATACCCATTGCCACACTTTTGCACAGGGGCCACTATCACACTAGTTTTCCCACACCAGATATTGGCATGAGAGTGATCCCAGCCATGGTGGTGGCTAGTGCAGCTTGTATCTTGGGAAAAGTTCTGAATCACAGCCTGCACTAGCCGCCACCACAGCCAGCATCCAACCAGAAGCAAGACGGGATTTCACGTTTGGAGGCCTGCTGCTTTACTGTACCAGAGTCCCTGCTATTTCTTGGTGCTATGGTGGCCGTCATTGGTCACCATCATCACCCGTTGGGGGGAGGGGCGGGCTGCTGGGCGCAGGCACCATCACATTTGAAAACACCTATAGTTATCTTAGACAGGCCTATCACAGACTCAGCTTTATTTATTTATTCATTTATTTATTTATTTATTATTTTAAGCATTTCTTAGTTGCCCCATATGCCTACAGCATCGTGGGGCAACGTACAATTTAATAAAACAATTCATTCAATAAAACATTTTTTTTTTAAACAGCACACAATTTAAAACAGGGTTAGGACAAATAAATAAAAAATAAAAAATAAGGGTAGGATTTCATCAATGGCTGTACAAAGGGGTGTGCAGCCTCTATTTCAGAAATGTAATTCTGAAATTTTACAATTTTGGTTTTGAAATTACTATTGCAAAACCAAAATAAAAAATTCTGAAATAATTCAAAAATTCCAAAATTATTTTGGAATTGTCTGCAGAGGGCCTTGGGCGGCGGGACCGAAGGCCGTTGCATGTTGAATCCGATTCCAGGCTGTGGTGACCCCCGTTGTCACGTCTGGAGGGTGGACACGGGCCGGAATCCCTACAGGGATTCTGACCCATGGCCATAGCAGGCGAGCGCTGCGGCGGCATTGGCCGCAGCGGCCGCCCGTCTCCCCAGAGGGCGGGCGGCAGGGAGCGTGGAGGGGCGGGGCCATGCGGCTGCACATTGCACCATGCAGCCCCTCCCCCTCCCCGATTCCCCGCCGGGATCCCCCGGAACATCTATTAGGGCATTCTGGGTCATCCCGGTGGGGGATCATTTCATTGATTTCGTGACGGGGCCAATTGGCCTTGTCACGTCTGAAAACACCCAGACATGACGCGAGCAGAACCACGGCAGGGAATCAGGCCGCCAGACCACAGCCCGGGGCAGCACAACAGACATTACGCCGATCCCTGGCCGGGCCGTGGTCAAAGCACCCAGAAGGCGCCGGGGCAGCGCATCCCAGCTGCTGTCATGTGCCCTTTAAATCTCCCTCCCTGGTCTGTGTTGTTGCTGGTTGCCTGGCAGTGACGCTGCGTGCTTTGTCCCCGGCTGGGAATCATTTTCTTTGGTTCCAGCCGGTGGTTGCCATTCAGACATTACTTTTTGTTGTTTCCTGTTGGGAATCTCTTTGACCACGCTTCCGGAGATTGCATGATTTCAGACGTTACGAGATCACAGTGAACCACGGTGAATACCCACCTGTGGTCACTGTGCCTCGAATGTCTGTTTGGCGGCCGCCAGATGTTCGCCACACTCAATCGGCACATGGGGTCAATTTCAACCATGTTTCCCGGGATCCCCGGGGGACTTTCCCGGGAAGCGTGGTGAAAGTAATCCCCGGCGGGGACCAAAAAAAAATCACGTCTGGTCAGATGCCACGGCCCGGGATCACCAGCGGGATCCCGGGCCATGGTGAATTCAGCCAGATGCTGTGGCCGCATTGGCCCCACCGCCCGCCCGTCAGGCAGGCGACGGGGAGCGTGGAGGGGGCGGGGCCGTGTGGCCGCACGTTGCACCGTGCGTCCCCGCCCCCTCCCAGATTCCCCACCGGGATCCCCCGGCACGTCTTATACGGCGTGACGGGGTCATCCCAGTGGGGATGAATTGATTGTTTTCGGTACAGGGCCAAGCGGCCCCGTAACGTCTGAAAACACCCATTGTCCTGCTGGGAGCTCTGGAAGCGTGGTTGATTTTGACCCCATGTGGGTATTGACTGTGGTGAACATCTGGCGGCCTCTTAACAGACATGCAGGGTGCTTTGGCCCCGCCGTGGAATTGACTGTGATTCACTGTGGTTGAGCATGATCTCGTAATGTCTGAAATCACCCAACATTGTACTGGATGACCAGCCCTTCTCCGTGGTGGAATGTGTCGGCTTCTGCAGGCTGATGGCTGTGCTAGTGCCCCAGTACAAAATGCCCTCACGCACCACCTTCAGCAGTCGGGTAGTGTCCTCCCTGTACCAGGCTGCCAGGGAACGTGTGAGGCAGCAGCTGTCTGGGGCAGGTGAGGCTACTGTGCATTTCACCAATGATATATGGAGCAGCAGAAATGCACAGCATGCCTACCTGGCCCTGACGGTGCACTGGTGGCAGGTACAGGTGGCAGGAGAAGGAGCAGTAGGTAGCAGGGGTGAAGGAGCAGGTTACAGGTAGGCCCTGCTTCAAGCCTAGGTGATGGATGAAAGCCACACTGCTGTCAACATCCTTGAACTCCATGGTGGTTGGGTGGCTAACGGCAGGAGCAGCAGTCACCAGGGGGGTTCATGGTGACTGATGGGTCAAATTTGAGGAAGGCAGCTGCTTGGCAGGTGAGTGAGCAAACCAATCATGCACCCAGCACTGAGGGAAGTGTCAGACACCCTTTGAATGTGCCAGGGAGCTGGCCCGGCTGCTGCCACTACCATGGGGCTGCCTCCCTACATTTCAAGGTCAGGGGTGCTGCTGAGAGAAGCACTGGAGAGGGGGGAAGCAGCCTTGAATGACTGGGAGTCAGGCTGCTGCTGCAGGGCTGGATCCCCATCAATTTCAAAGTCTGAACACCTCAAGTCCCCTCTCCAATGCCTCTCTGCTCGGAGGTGCTAGAGAGAGGGGATCGCCCGTGCAAAGTGATAGCCAGCTGGCCTGGGACATGGGGTGGCTAGCTATCACTCTTCAAGTCCGGGCATCACTTTCTCCCCTCCCCAGTGCTTCTGGCCCATGCAAAGTGACAGCTAGCCGGTCCTGTGGTAGGGGAGAGTGGCCTTTCTCTATGTGACATGGAGCTTCTCCCCTCCCCCTTACCCCCCGGCTGCTGCTGCAGGGCTGGCTCCTGGTAACCTGGGAAATCTGGGCGTGAACCACTTTCCCCCTTCAATTGCCTCTCAGGGCTGGGTCTCAGTCAATTTCAATATCTGGGCACCCCATCCCCCATCTCCAGTTCCTGAACAGTTCCATCTCCCCTTCCCCCCATCAGCTGTTCATCAAGACTGGGTGTGTCCACTCCTCCAGGCTCCCCTGATCAACTGTTTGGCAGAACAGGGGTGAGCATGGGCCAATCCACAGACCCTGCCTTGCGGAAGGGCTAGGAAGGGCCTAACCCACCTTGACCCATGTTGGCCTGTGTGGGCAGTCCTTAGCCTGATTTGTGTCCTTGGAGATTTTCCAAGGACACAGTTCAGGCTAGCTGTCTACCCGCCCCTGGCCAGTCCTGAGCTAACATCTGGCAGTGTGTAAACAGACGTGTCAGTGGGTTCTGGGCCACAGCAGGCTAAATCCTTTGAGAACTCTTGGAAGATAGGTGAGATGCCGGAAGACTAGAGATGGGCAAATGTCCCTATCTTCAAAAAGGGGGGAAAGGAGGATCTGGGAAACTATAGACCCGTCAGCCTGACATCAATACCTGGGAAGACACTAGAACAGATTATAAAGCAGCCAGGTTGTAATCATCTAGAAAACAATACAGTAATAACTAGAAGCCAGCATGGATTTGTCAAGAATAAATCATACCAGACTAAGGCCATTTTCAGACGAGCGCGGCGGCGCCCGCACTTGTTTTACAAAAGAGCCAGCAGTCCGTTCTACATGTGACGCTGCCACCGAAAAAGCACATGCGCCGGCGATGCGCATCCATTTCCGGCCACGAACTGACCGGGTCGGCGATCGAGGCTGGTCAAAAGCGGCCAGAAATGGATGCGCATCGCCGGCGCATGTGCTTTTTCAGCAGCAGCGTCACATGTAGAACGGACTGCCGGCTCTTTTGAAAACAAGCGCGGGCACCGCCACGCTCGTCTAAAAATGGCCTAAGAGCATATTCACACATACATTAAATCAGCTCTTTTTTCTTTCCCCCACCCATTAGAACAATGTGGGAAAGACTCCATGTGCTTATTTAGCAGTTCTCCCGTTTGTTTTTCCAGCGCATTGAGGGGCAGCCAAAAGCTACCTTTACAAACGCGCAATTGAAATGACCCACATAAATCCTCTTGTCGAAATGTCAGTGTCATGTCAGTTACACAGCACCTCGCTTCCCTGGCTCTTGGCTCAGTTCCTCTCCCCTCTCCGGGAGCCGAGAGCCAGGGAAGCGGGGCTCTGTGTAGTGAAATGTTTAAAATGCTGCTTTCTAAATGCAGTCAATTTCAAAATGCACTTAAATAAACCAAATGTGAATAGTGCATGGGTTTATTTAAGCGCATTATGAAATTGACTGCATTTAGGAAAAGCAGCATTTTAATGTCTGTGTGAATGCGCGCTAAGTTTATCTCCTTTTTTGATCGAGTTACTCGTTTAGTAGATCATAGGAATGCCAGGGACGTAATATATCAGCAACACATTTGACAAAGTCCCCCATGATATTAATGACTTGGATGAGGAATTAGAGGGAGTGCTTATTCAATTTGCAGATGACACTAAACTGTCGAAAGCAGAAATAAAATTCAAAATGATCTTCATAAGTTGGAAAACTAGGATGAAACTAACAAAATTAAGTTCAACGGCGATAAATGTAAAGTTCTGCATTTAGGTAAGAAAAATCAAATGTACAAATTCAGGATGGGGGATACCTGGCTTGCCAGCAATACATGTGAAAAAATCTGGTTGATCACAAACTGAACATGGGTCAGCAGTGTGATAAAGGGTATTTTCAGACTTACAATCCCACGCCGGGAATCACGGGCAGGACTCTCTTTGACCACGCAAATGGCTGTCCTGCCCGGACCATCGCCGTTTGCATGGTCAAAGAGATTCCTGCCCGTGATTCACGGGGGTGAACACCCGGTAGGAAGCTCACGTTCGGGCCAACAGACGTTACGATCCCATGCCCAACCACGGGGAATTCACCGTGGTTGAGCGTGGGAACATCACGTCTGTCCCCTGACCACGGCCCGGAATCAGTGGCCATGCCCGCCGCTGATTCCGGGCC
>QEPC01013002.1:10538521-10548740 GCA_003113815.1 Sphenodon punctatus | reverse complement strand
AGCGCGGCGGCGCCCGCACTTGTTTTACAAAAGAGCCAGCAGTCCGTTCTACATGTGATGCTGCCACCGAAAAAGCACATGCGCCGGCGATGCGCATCCATTTCCGGCCACGAACTGACCGGGTCGGCGATCGAGGCTGGTCAAAAGCGGCCAGAAATGGATGCGCATCGCCGGCGCATGTGCTTTTTCAGCAGCAGCGTCACATGTAGAACGGACTGCCGGCTCTTTTGAAAACAAGCGCGGGCACCGCCACGCTCGTCTAAAAATGGCCTAAGAGCATATTCACACATACATTAAATCAGCTCTTTTTTCTTTCCCCCACCCATTAGAACAATGTGGGAAAGACTCCATGTGCTTATTTAGCAGTTCTCCCGTTTGTTTTTCCAGCGCATTGAGGGGCAGCCAAAAGCTACCTTTACAAACGCGCAATTGAAATGACCCACATAAATCCTCTTGTCGAAATGTCAGTGTCATGTCAGTTACACAGCACCTCGCTTCCCAGGCTCTTGGCTCAGTTCCTCTCCCCTCTCCGGGAGCCGAGAGCCAGGGAAGCGGGGCTCTGTGTAGTGAAATGTTTAAAATGCTGCTTTCTAAATGCAGTCAATTTCAAAATGCACTTAAATAAACCAAATGTGAATAGTGCATGGGTTTATTTAAGCGCATTATGAAATTGACTGCATTTAGGAAAAGCAGCATTTTAATGTCTGTGTGAATGCGCGCTAAGTTTATCTCCTTTTTTGATCGAGTTACTCGTTTAGTAGATCATAGGAATGCCAGGGACGTAATATATCAGCAACACATTTGACAAAGTCCCCCATGATATTAATGACTTGGATGAGGAATTAGAGGGAGTGCTTATTCAATTTGCAGATGACACTAAACTGTCGAAAGCAGAAATAAAATTCAAAATGATCTTCATAAGTTGGAAAACTAGGATGAAACTAACAAAATTAAGTTCAACGGCGATAAATGTAAAGTTCTGCATTTAGGTAAGAAAAATCAAATGTACAAATTCAGGATGGGGGATACCTGGCTTGCCAGCAATACATGTGAAAAAATCTGGTTGATCACAAACTGAACATGGGTCAGCAGTGTGATAAAGGGTATTTTCAGACTTACAATCCCACGCCGGGAATCACGGGCAGGACTCTCTTTGACCACGCAAATGGCTGTCCTGCCCGGACCATCGCCGTTTGCATGGTCAAAGAGATTCCTGCCCGTGATTCACGGGGGTGAACACCCGGTAGGAAGCTCACGTTCGGGCCAACAGACGTTACGATCCCATGCCCAACCACGGGGAATTCACCGTGGTTGAGCGTGGGAACATCACGTCTGTCCCCTGACCACGGCCCGGAATCAGTGGCCATGCCCGCCGCTGATTCCGGGCCATGATCAATGGCTCAGAGGGCGGGCGGCTGCTGCAGCTGCTGCAGCCGCATTAGCCGTGGCGCCCACCTGTCTCCCAGAGGGTGGGCGGCCTAGGGAGCGTGGAGGGGTGGGGCTGTGCGGCTGCACGTTGAGGCGCGCAACCCCACCCCTCCCCTGATTCCCCGCCAGGATCAGCCGGCACGTCTCTTGGCCGTGCCGTTTTGATCCCGGCGGGGGATCAATAGGTCAATACTGGCCCCATCACGTCTGAAAATACCCAATGTTGAAAAAAAAAAAGGCTAATGCAATTTATGGCTGCATTAACAGAAGTATAATTTCCAAGTCACAAGAAGTAACAGTTCCACTCTATTCTGCACTGATCAGACCTCATCTGAAGCACTGTGTCTAGTTTTGGGCACTACACTTTAAGATGTATATTGACAAATTGGAAAAGGTTCAGAGGAGGGCAACAAAGATGGTCAGGGGTCTGGAAACTAAGTCCTATGAAGAAAGTTTGAAGGAGCTGGGTATGTTTAGCCTAGAGAAGGGAAGACTAAGGGGAGACATGATAGCTGTCTTTTGCTACTGGAAGGATGTCACAGAGAGGATTGAAAAGACTTGTTTTGTCTTGCCCCTAGAAATAATAGGCTCAAATTACAAGAAAGCAGATTTTGGTTAAACATTAGGAATAACTTCCTCATGGAGAACTGTTCGACAGTGTAAAAAATTGCCTAGGGCAGTGGTGGGCTCCCCTTCACTGAAGGTTTTCATACAGAGGCTCAACAACCAACTGTCAGGGATGTTATAGCTGTGGATTTCCTGCACTGAGCAGGAGGTTTGACTAGATGACCTCCGAGGTCCCTTGCAACTCTATGATTCTATGAAACCAGGTCACCATCATGTTTGTTTTACCCACTGTCTTTATTCTTGAGAACCGATGGCAACTAGAGAGTTAAAAAAAATAATCAGAGGAATTTCCAAGAAAAAACTCCAACCCTTTTAAGCTGCATTATGTGGTTGTAAAGATTAAATTGAAATTTATATATGAGATAAAATCATTTTAGACTTGAACTTGTTATTTTTTTTCAAAATTGACTCCACTTTCTCATATAATAATGGTCTTACTGCACACACATTAATCTGCATTCCAGAGCCTATCATTTTCATTTGGCAAAGTTATGAATGAGCCTCTATAATAGTTCACAGGACCTCAAAGAGCACTGTTCCAGATTTCTTGATGTTGAACAGCATGCAGTCACCCTTTAGATTTGAGATATTTTTTCCCTGTGTTGGCATATCTCAGATTGCTCTGCAATCTTAGTTCATAGTTCACAAGAAGAAAGCAGCACTTGAGGAGATTCATCTTTTCTTTTACTAAAATCAAAGTCCTCAAAAGCTCCCAGTAAATAGATTACATATTTAAAAGAAGGAACTTATCCCAGTGCAGAAAGTCGTTGCATGGGAACTGCATGCACTTCCCCAATGACAAATTTGACTAGCAAAGTCTGATGTGCAAAAATATCAGACTAGCAACATTTTTCCATTTGCTTGGGCTAGGGCTTGAGCTTGGGGACATTTGGAGATTTGACTTTTCATATGTTAATTGGCCGGATCCAATGTCCGCTGAAATCACTGGAAAGACTTCCATTGGGATTGGCTTATTTCAGTTTAATAACTCAAAAATGAAACTGAACGAAGATTGCTCATGACACCTTTCTTGTCATGTTGGGGAAACCCATTAATCACATCCATTTCTAATAAAAAGCTATCATTTGCAGCTGGGGAAGACACATTCTAGAGAACCACAAAAATTACATGTCCAATTGGCTAGCTTGTTTTGAGTTGCGAACAGAGCCCAAATCAAATTAATTTTATGTGGAGTCAGATTTTTTTTTAAACAAACAAACAAAAAACGTATGCAGTTTGACCACTATACCTAGTCATGTCCAATGTATCCAGACCAAACTCTCTCCACCAAAATACCACCTCAACTCAACATACATTAAGACTTTTCATGCAACACTTTTTTCTCAGCACATTTTTGCATATTGTTACTACATCTCCAACTTGGATTTACAGTGTGACAGAAAAAGAAGCAATAATTGTGTGGGGTTATTAATTTATTATTATTATTATTATTATTATTATTAAAATAACTTGCTAATTACATACAAAATGACCATTTCTGCAGAGCACTGACAATTATACAAATATGGAATTGATCAAATTCCATTTTTAGAGTCATCCTAAATTGCTGCACTGCTTCCAGTTTTATAATTAGGGATCAGATTACTGCCATAATATTATCCACAAAGTAGAAGTCATTTCCTTTCATAACAAATAGAATTGAGGTCAAGTAAAGGTAAAGAAAAAACTGCTTGTCTTGTATTAAGAAAATATGGAGACTGAAATAGAGTTTTAGACATGATCTACATTCCTAGATTATAGCAAATGAGGAGACAGAAGGAATTGGGATTACTTCAACATTATGTCTGAACTAGGTTTCATTTTCATTACTTCTTGTCACCGGAAGGTTCTGATAGTGTTTGCTTTTGGTTTTTACTTTTTCTGTAATCTTTGTCACAAGTTGACAGGTTCTTATTGAGGCTATGTTTTGTGACTTTAGAAACCCTGACCTTTGCTGTCTTCTCTATTCTTATTTCTGGCTGTACTACCTTTCTCCACAAATTAGTTCAACTTTAAATGGAAATGTAATAGCCAACCAAAACACAAAGTAAAAAAGTTTAATATGCTACTGTAATCCTCAGAATATAAAAGGGATTCATGGTCTTGGTGCAGTACCTCTTTAATAAGACAAAACAAAGTGGACAAGCTTGTAAAATTAAACTGCATTGACCTACTGTTTCTAAAAACAATTATAAACATTATTTATTAATTATCAATTATTAAGTATTATTATTACAATTATGAATAATTATTATTATTATTCATATAGCACAAGCAATGTACCCGGCACTGTACAGTCAGTAGTTACAGACAGGTCCTTACCCCCCCAAAGGGCTTACAATCTAAGAGACAAGGAAGGGGAAGACGAGGGAGAGGTCAACATCAGAAGAAACAAGGGTACATTCATGAGTGTGAGAAGGTGCAGGTCCATGTACTTAACTTAGGGTATTTTCAGATGTTATGCAGTCCCGATTCACCACAGTGGATTCCCGGCAGGGGTGAACCCAACAACCACCCCCTGTGGTCAAAAAAAGCCCCGAACAGAAGTGACGAGACCGGAACCACATCAGGGAATTGGACCGGCAGATCACGGGCCAGGGTAGCACAACAGACGTGACGCCGATTCCCGGCTGTGGTCAAAACACCCAGAAGGTGCCGGGTTAGCCCGTCCTGGCTGCGACTGCTGCTGCTGCTGTACCTCCACCGCCTCCAGGTGCAGCACGACTGCCTCCTCCCCTGCCCACGCCTCTACCGCCACCTCCTCCACCTCCTCCTCCCTTGCTCTCTCGCCCTCCGCTCGCCTCTCCCTTCCGCCTCACTCCATCCCGCCCACCCCATCCCCTGCTGCTGTGTGCCCTTTAAATCTCCCTCCAGTGCCTGTGTTGTTGCTGGTTGCTTGGCAGTGCTGCTGCGTGCTTTGTCCCCGACTGGGAATCATTTTCTTTTATTGCTGTCCAGATGTTACTTTTTGTTGTGTCCCACTGGGAATCTCTTTGACCACGCTTTGAGAGATGGTCCAGCGGGGAGCTCCGGAAGTGTGTTTGATTTTGACCCCATGTGAGTATTGACTGTGGTGAACATCTGGAAGCCGCTGAACAGACGTTCAGGGTGCTTTGGTCCCGCCGCGGGATTGACTGTGGTTCACTGTGGTTGAGCATGATCTCGTAACATCTTAAAATACCCTTAGGGTATTTTCAGACGATACGTGGGCCGTTGGCCCTGTACCGGCACCAACGGCTTCGTTCCCCGCCGGGGTCACCCCGTAACGGCACAACAGACGTGCCGGGGGGATCCCGGCGGGGAAAGTGGGAGGGGCTGGGCGGCGCAACGTGCGGCCGCACGGCCCCGCCCCCTCCACGCACCCCGCCGCCCGCCCTCCGAGGAGACGGGCGGGCGGCGGGGCCAATGCGGCCGCCGCGTCCGGCCGATCGTGCCACGGCCCGGGATCCCGCCGGGGATCCCGGGCCGTGGCACGCGGCCAGATGTTACTTTTCCTTGGCCACGGCCCGGGGTCCGTTTGACCACGCTTCCCGGGACCTTCCCCCGGCTAGCCCGGGAAGCGTGGTTCAAACGAACCCCATGTGGGGATTGACCGTGGCCAACATCTGGCGCGCCGTGAACAGACGTACGGGACACGGTGACCACAGGTGGGTATTCACCGTGGTTCACCGTGGTTCACCGTGTTCACGTAACGTCTGAAATCACCCTCAGTTACAGGGAAGAGATTCTGAGTGACGGAGAAAAGAGGATACAATTTCACTCATGACGAGCCAGGGAAAGCCTGATGGAAGAGGTAGATTTACAGAAGAGATTTGAAAGTTGGGAGGGAGGGAGCAGAATGAATTTATCCAGGGAAGGAGTTCCAGGCATGGGGGGCAGCAAGAGAGAAGGGACAAAGATGTTTAGAGGAGCATGGGAGTCGCAAGCAGGTACGGGTAGGGACAGAGGAAGGGGTGTGCACCAAAGCCCCATGTTGTTTTTCATATTTCATTATCATTTTCGTTATTAAAATGTGTAATTTTTTTTTTTTTAATAATGAAATGTCATTTTTCATTATTGTTGTTGTTATCAGTATTGGTACTGATTTCAAACGAAGATTTTGTTTTTGGTATTGGTACTGGTATACACCCAATATCTAGTTTTATTGTTTATATATATACAGAATCTAAACCTAACCTATGTATAATAAAAAATATTCCTATCCTATGGGAATCTTTTTATATATGATAAAACAGTCTAGTATCTAAATATCTAATCTATATATATATACAACTAATATCTATATCTATATAATATATGGACAAGGGGAGACAGATAGGGGAAGGGAAAAGGAAAACTCAGAAGTATATCCACTATCTCTAATCTATCTCTAATCTATATCTAACATCACAGGGGAAGGAAAAAGGTAAAATGTAAGGGTAAGGAATAAGGATTGGAAAGGTAAGGTGATAGGGATATATATGGGAGGATTTTTAGTGCAAGCACCAGCAGATTCTGCAAATGCACCCTGACAGAGCAATAGCTAACACAGAACCAGAGTTAAGCAGCCCAGCCCTGAAGTATAAATGGTTGCAGTGCTCTCCCCCAGAGCTCCCCTGATTGGTTCTGGTAGTCAGGAGGCATTGAGCAATCACAAGGTGCCATTCAACTGCCTGGGACCTGCTTGCGCTGCTCATTGGCCAGCGATTACATTCATCAGGTCCTTCCCCTTCCATCACAGACCCAGTTCAAGAGTTCAACACCGTTTCTGGCTCCGAGATGTCTGCTCCCTCCTCCCCTCACCACATTTCCCTCAAAAAAACACCTGCTGGGCTGCTAGGTAATAATGAAATCAATAACCACTTTCGTTATTGTTATTGATTTCATTATTATTTTTTGTTGTTTCAATCATCATTAAAATAATTATAATGAAAATGACAAATTTCATTTTCGTTATTGATATAACAAAAATGGCATGCACACACCTAAGGAGGAGTGAAGCTCTGGGGCAGGAATGTGTCAGGAAATAAGAGCAAAGAGATATGGGAGAGCAAGGCCATGAAGAGTCTTGAAGGTGAAGATCACAAGCTTGTGACGAATGCATTCCCATAGATGGAGCCAGTATAGCGCAGAGAAAAGAGGCTGAACGTGGTCAAAACAACGAACAAGGTGGATGACTTTGGCAGTGGAGCGTTGAACGGAGATGTGGGAGGTGAGATCAGAGATGGGGAGATCAGTGAGGAGGAAGTTACAGTAGTCAAGGCAGGAGATGAGTAGAGCATGGACCAGGGTTTTTGCAGTGACAACAGTAAGGTAGGGCCAGATTCTAGCAATATTATACAGGGCAAAGTGGCAGGATTTGGCAACAGCCTGGATCTGAGGCATAAAGGAGAGGGAGGAGTCAAAAATGAATCCCAGGAGGGACAGACTGAATGGTGACACCCTCAGTGTAAACTGAGAAGGAAGTAGGAGGGGAACATTTGGGAGGGGGGTGTAAAATGAGGAGTTAAGTCTTGGCCATATTAAGCTTGAGTTGGAGGCGAGACGTCCAAGCAGAGATGTCAGAGAGACAGTCAGCGATACGAGACTAGATGGAGTAGAGAGCTAGAGTTGCATATCATCCGCAGGCGTATACTGGTGGTACTGGAAGCCATGATAATCATTGAGTTTACCCAAAGAAAGAGTATAGAGGGAGAAGAGAAGAGGGCTCAGGACAGAGCCTTGGGGAGCTTCCATGGAGAGGGGGAGTGACGTAGAGGAGGAACCAACAAAAGAAACGTTGAAGGAGCAGTTTGAGAAATATGAATAGAACCAGTCAAGAACAGAACCCCAGAAACCAAGGGAGCGCAGCGAGTTCAGGAAGAGGCCATGGTCAACAGTGGGTATTTTTACACACAAAATTCTCCTGCATGTTTGCTGTTACATCCTGAACTTTCTGTGTGTCTAAATCACTCACCCAGATCTTAAACATCTGACTCTTTGAACTTCTGCATAGAACTTCTCTCAGAACTTTTGTGTGTAAAAGGTTCTCCTGGTAAACTGCTTTGCTCCAGGCAGCTGTGGTCACTTGGTTTCCATGGTAGCCCCTCATGTCTACAGCTGCAACTACTTTAGGCTGCCTCAGGACAGTGTTTGTGTGAAGAATGCATCCAGGAACTGCCTCAGGGCAGTGTGTGTGTGTGAAGAATTTATCCAGAACTTACTTGTGGACTTGTAAACCCAGAAGATTGAAAGACCAACACTTTAAGGTGTGTGTAAAATGCACAGTGTCAAAGGTGGCAGAGATTGAAGATGACAAGAATGGAACAGAGGCCCTTAGACTTATCCAAGAGAAGATCATCAGTGATTTTGGTGAGGGTGGTCTCAGTCGAGTGGAGAGGGCAGAAGTCCACTTAAAGGGGGTCAAGGGAGGAATTTGAAGAAAGGAATACACATAACTTACCTGGTTAAAACTTTTCACATGCAAAGGATGCAGCCACATGAGATGCCCTGGGGAGGCTACCATTTCTTGGGCAGCCATAACCCAGTCTGGGCCACTGTATCATGTGATGCAGTGCATCATGTGACTGGCTGCTGCCAGATATGTCCCCCCCTCCCCCAATTGCATGGCAGGGTGAATGACTGGCTACTACATGCTGCATCCTTCGGAAAAGTCCGAGGATGCGTCATGTAGCAGCCTCACCTCATATGGGTAAGGGGCAGCACTTTGAGCAGCAGGTGTTGTCACCTGTCGCGCACTGCAACATCATGGCTAGGGTCTGGAATTTGGTTGGGTCGGGGGAGGGAGGTGGCAGGGCAGGGCTGGGCTGCGCACCCACGCATGTGGCTGGTGCCTTGGCCCATGGCAGGAGCTCCAACAGCGGTCCAGCTATCTAGTGGAGCGGGGGCCGGCATCCGTCTGCCCAGCTCTCCACGCTGGCCCTGTTGGTTTCACTTGTCTGCCACGGTGCTATGTGGGGATCGGGCCCCCACAGCTTGTATGGCTGCACTCAAAATGATTTATCTGCCTGTTGCCATTTGTAATATCCCATCAGCTTACTCAGTTGAAGAAAAAGTGGAAAACATTGTTTCCGGAAACATTTTCAATAGTTTATAACATTTTCATCAGATGTTTTCTGATGTTTTTGTTACTGAAAACCAAACATTTTTGGTAAACATTTCAAATTGAAATGAAATAATCATTTTTTAATATTTGAAATATATTTACTTTAAAAGTAAAACATTTTGTAAAGACAAAAATTCCTTTATATCACAAATAAAAGGCACAGTCCCTTTCTCCACACAGACCATGGATATATTCAAATCTAACCATGGAGAGTCAGCTGTAGGAGATCAATAGTGTCAAGCATCACGTGATCATATATTTAATAACTGTATAATCTACTATGAGTGGGATCTAGGTTTAATGATCTACATGGATGGAACTTATACTGTGAGTGCATCTTAGAAGTATACAGACACTTCATATCACCTATCCTGTTTCTCACTTTTGCCTTCTAGTATTCAACCAGATCCTCAGCAAGGGTAAATTGGCATAACTCTGTTCAAAGCGGTGGAGAGCCACCAATTTACATAATATTAGGATGTGTCCCCATGTTCTCTGTAGCTGAAACTAAAATATCAAACACACATGAATTGTTCACAAACCTACACCATTTGTCCCCGTCTTTTCTGTAGCTGAAAATAAAAATCTTGCAAACATACGCTATTCTGGCTGTTGTCGACGCACCCTTCTTCCCAAATGAGACACGACACAGTATAGTTGGAATTCAAAATGGCCGCACTCTTTATTTATAACAGATTATTTATCCGAATTGTAATGGTGGGGGGCAATTCGCTCAGGTGAATTGGGTCCAGCACCCATATTAAACACATGAACACAACACGGGGATTGGCCCGATATCCCATCGGGTACCAATCCCTCTTTAACTGTTCTGAACGTCTACCCCTCCCGATACCGCAGTCGTGGGGAGGGGGACCATGGCCCGTATAGGCCGTAGGAAGGAGGATAGTGCCATTAAGCTGGGAACAGTACGTGTCCCTACAGCCCTCGCGGCACTTCTCCCAAGGGGTTGACTCCGCCGCTAGCCATACCCGGCATTTGCGGCTGGTATCACTCCCTCATCTCTTAAGGAGATGCCCAATTAATCTTCTAACCTACCTAACTCAGGTGCTGGACCCCTGC
>QEPC01013002.1:10487438-10500961 GCA_003113815.1 Sphenodon punctatus | reverse complement strand
AGAGAGAGAGAGACTCAGAGATTTGGGCAGATTTGGGGATGGAGAGAAAGGTTTGTGACTGCTTTTTGCCCCTTGTTTCCCCCAATGTATTCTGAACTCGGCTGAGGCTCTGTTGTTGTTTGCTAGAACTGCTATTCTTGTGTGCTTGTTCTATTGCATTGATCATGATCATGTGTGTAATTTTGGGGTTGGCAATGGCTCCGCCTACCAGGAGGCCACTTTCCATATATTTTCCAGGGCCGTTTAAGTTTCCACTCCACCCCTGGTCAAGCTGCAACATAGAGATGCCAGCCTCCGCTTCAAGCTGAGTAGATCCAGGTTTGACAGCTGCTAGGGCTGAGAATCCTGATGTTTGTTGAGAGATAAATCATTGTAAGGATAAACTCCACTGTCAAGTTACCTCATGAATGGGAATTCTATGTATAGGAGGAATAAATTTTCTCTCAAGCTATCCGTTATCTTATCAATGGCTTGTTAGGCCAAACTTTATGGATTTGAGCATCCAACATCCGTGAGCATCCAGCATCTGTTTTAGTAAACACCCTGTCTTGTGTTTGTTTTGAATGTTGTGATGTTGCCAATTAGGTTTTAAAATGCAAAAATCTGTAATAGTACAAAAATGTATAAGCTGATCAGTTTCCTGAATCTCAACACTTCTTTTCAGAAAGATAAATAATCTAATGAAATGTAGGCTGGCATTTTTGCTTCCAAGAAATTTTCTGCAAAACCAAAACATCAGCAGTACAATATCGGAAAAGACTGAAAAATTATATAATTGAAATTTAGCAAGCAGGAAGCTGAAAAGTATTACTAAGTAACACTATCATTGCTATTTCATATTTCAGTGCTACACAGAGAATGGAAATAGCTTCAGGCTTCTTAAAAATGTGTGTGGCTTTCAGGAACTCTGTTAATGAAGGTGTCTAAATTTCATCAAGGAAAATCAAATGTAGTCGAAAGAAAGAGAGAAGAAAATAGTGAATGATCCCTGCTGTATGTTAATACATCTTGTCACTTCCAGCAACTGTTTCAATAGAAATAATAAGTTACAGTTATTGCCAGCACGTGCAATATGGCAAGCCAAATACAAACCCCACAGCAACAAAGAATATACTAAATGATGCCTATAAGGCCTTCTGCTTATACTGTAGCTTCATTCTTATTTCATATTTTTCTCCACTTTTCACCCTTTTCCTGCATTGTTTTCTCTGACATCTTAAGGTGTGCTTAGATGTCACATTTTCTAGTAGTAAAACCATCAGAAAGAACCACATGGTGGTATCCAACGAAGTCTTTTCGTGGATCTAACATAGATTTTCATGTGGCAAAAGTTTTCAAACATCCTAAATAAATCCATGGTAAATTACGACAGTTATTTCTGTGGATTTTACCACTTGGAATCTGTGATGTGTTATAGATTACTGTGATGTCTGAGTGATTATAAGATTTCCTGGATAAGTACTGTCTGTCTAAGAACTAAGAGCCAGTTCTTGCAAATGTGTTACTTTACTTGGCCTCCCCAGATGAATTTGGCCATTGCTATTTGTTTCAGTATAACTTCCAGCACACATTCCTCAGGATTCAAGTACATTTTTAAAAATTATTGATTCCGTTGCTTTAGATCCTTCAAAAAGTAAATATTTTTTTAAAAAAACAAAAAACAAAACCAAGCCTCGGTAATATCTGCAAATATATATGTTAATTAAGCTCATTTAAACGTAAAAGAAAAGCAAACTGCTGAAATGATTTGCCAAGAGCAGACATCTTCCTTATTTCCACCCCAAAATAATAAAGCCCTATTAAGTTTCACTGAAAATATTTGGCTCAAAGGCTTTGCAATAATGGAAAATAGAAGTAGGTTTGTGAACACTGATGTGGAAATGAAATGATGCATACGACAACATATGGGCGGCATGCTCCACCCAGAGCATACAGGCCAAGATCTTTCATACATGTGACTAGTATGAATTCAAGCTTAATGCTTTTTAGGCATTCTTTACACGAAGCATGATAGTAAGGAATGCCTTATGTGGCGGTCGCTTCTGTCTGTGACCCTGTATCATCTCTGGTACTACAGCCAGCCAGACATGTAATACCTTGCTTTAAAGGTCTCACCGAGACAAGCCCAAAATGCCCACCCCCATGTTTGTGGTCGAAGGGTTCCAGAGATATGAGGGTGTACTGGTTCCAGAGCTATTACTGGTCCCTGCCTGGTCAAGTCAGAAGGGGTGTGATGTCACAGTGCCCGGTGACCAGGGGCCTTAGTGCTATGTGCCAGAGAGCAGTGGGGCCAGTGGCTGGGTGGGAGAGAATAGACAAATGCGGTCTGAGAGGGGAGCTTGTTAGGGAATGGGGGGGAGGAGAGAGAATAGGCCAGTGGGGGGACTAGTAAACCAATTATGCTGCAAATTACCTCATTCGCTATTCTAGTAAATCTGTGTTTGCGTGCCCGTATGATGCCCGGTGACCAAGGGGCCTTAGTGCTATGTGCCAGGGCGACTGGTAGGAAACAGTGGGGACTGGAGGGGTATAGACAAGTGAGCTCAGCAAGGGAGGGAATAGGCCAGCAGGGGGCCATGGAAGGGAGGGCCATGGAGGATGCCTATGCCATGCATGTATGGACGCCTTGGGCATGCATCTTTCCTCTCGTTTACTCCTATTGCAAAAGTTGCTGAACAAAAGTAAAAACTGATTTCTAATAAGTTTCAGTTGGATAATGTATGCAAATTTGTTTAGACCAGAAAAGGAAGGTCTACGTTTTTTTTAGCGGTATAACATTTGATTTTAATTGTAGGGCTTTTAAGTTTAGCAATGTATTCAGTCCATTTGCTCACTGAATGCTGCCATCTACTGCTTAATTCATGAAAACCAAAGACACGCAAAAGAAGGAATCGGAAAAAACAAATGAACTCTATATCCGATTTCTACATCAAGGTGACCATTTAAATTCTACCTTCTAGTGCTGTATTGTGGTACAAATCCTGATTATGCTAGTGACCTGAATATTTCCGGCACTACAAGCCAGCTGTAGTAGGCTGAAAAGGGCCCACTGAAACTTACTTTCAGTAAGATACAGAGCTGAGAGGAGTGGGGGGGTGAAAAAGTTCTTTTAAAAAAATAATAATTCTGTTTTTCCATCTCTGTCTCAGAAACGTTTTCTTTACTCAGAAACGTTGCTTTACTCACATGAGTAAAGCAAACAGCAACAATATGCACTTCTTGGACTCTTACACTCCACCCCAGAAGAATCGAAACCAAATAGCTTTGAGGTGAAAATTGCGCAAATTCTTGGTGCACAAGGATGTGGTACAGAGAATTTTATATTCACGTTGCAATCATTTTTACAGAAAGTAGTTAATTTTTATTACTATAAATCTCCCATTGCCACTCTGCAAAAACCGCATATTCTACAGCAGATCCCCATGTGTCTATTGCATACTAAAGAAGATGTTATACTGACATTCTTCTCTGAAATGTGTAACCACAACTGGCAGTATCACAGTAATATCCACTACAAGTACATTCCACAAAGGAATATGTGTTGACTTTGCAGGAGAGTTTCAAAGTAATACCCTGCCAGACTTTGGGGTGTCAATGCCTGCTCTGCTCCTCTACCACCAGTGTCTGCTCCTGCCAGTGCATCTNTGCCAGCACGTGCAATATGGCAAGCCAAATACAAACCCCACAGCAACAAAGAATATACTAAATGATGCCTATAAGGCCTTCTGCTTATACTGTAGCTTCATTCTTATTTCATATTTTTCTCCACTTTTCACCCTTTTCCTGCATTGTTTTCTCTGACATCTTAAGGTGTGCTTAGATGTCACATTTTCTAGTAGTAAAACCATCAGAAAGAACCACATGGTGGTATCCAACGAAGTCTTTTCGTGGATCTAACATAGATTTTCATGTGGCAAAAGTTTTCAAACATCCTAAATAAATCCATGGTAAATTACGACAGTTATTTCTGTGGATTTTACCACTTGGAAGCTGTGATGTGTTATAGATTACTGTGATGTCTGAGTGATTATAAGATTTCCTGGATAAGTACTGTCTGTCTAAGAACTAAGAGCCAGGTCTTGCAAATGTGTTACTTTACTTGGCCTCCCCAGATGAATTTGGCCATTGCTATTTGTTTCAGTATAACTTTCAGCACACATTCCTCAGGATTCAAGTACATTTTTAAAAATTATTGATTCCGTTGCTTTAGATCCTTCAAAAAGTAAAAAAAAAAATTAAAAAAAAACAAAACAAAACCAAGCCTCAGTAATATCTGCAAATATATATGTTAATTAAGCTCATTTGAACGTAAAAGAAAAGCAAACTGCTGAAATGATTTGCCAAGAGCAGACATCTTCCTTATTTCCACCCCAAAATAATAAAGCCCTATTAAGTTTCACTGAAAATATTTGGCTCAAAGGCTTTGCAATAATGGAAAATAGAAGTAGGTTTGTGAACACTGATGTGAAATGAAATGATGCATACGACAACATATGGGCGGCATGCTCCACCCAGAGCATACAGGCCAAGATCTTTCATACATGTGACTAGTATGAATTCAAGCTTAATGCTTTTTAGGCATTCTTTACATGAAGCATGATAGTAAGGAATGCCTTATGTGGCGGTCGCTTCTGTCTGTGACCCTGTATCATCTCTGGTACTACAGCCAGCCAGCCAGACATGTAATACCTTGCTTTAAAGGTCTCACCGAGACAAGCCCAAAATGCCCACCCCCATGTTTGTGGTCGAAGGGTTCCAGAGATATGAGGGTGTACTGGTTCCAGAGCTATTACTGGTCCCTGCCTGGTCATGTCAGAAGGGGTGTGATGTCACAGTGCCCAGTGACCAGGGGCCTTAGTGCTATGTGCCAGAGAGCAGTGGGGCCAGTGGCTGGGTGGGAGAGAATAGACAAATGCGGTCTGAGAGGGGAGCTTGTTAGGGAATGGGGGGGAGGAGAGAGAATAGGCCAGTGGGGGGACTAGTAAACCAATTATGCTGCAAATTACCTCATTCGCTATTCTAGTAAATCTGTGTTTGCGTGCCCGTATGATGCCCGGTGACCAAGGGGCCTTAGTGCTATGTGCCAGGGCGACTGGTAGGAAACAGTGGGGACTGGAGGGGTATAGACAAGTGAGCTCAGCAAGGGAGGGAATAGGCCAGCAGGGGGCCATGGAAGGGAGGGCCATGGAGGATGCCTATGCCATGCATGTATGGACGCCTTGGGCATGCATCTTTCCTCTCGTTTACTCCTATTGCAAAAGTTGCTGAACAAAAGTAAAAACTGATTTCTAATAAGTTTCAGTTGGATAATGTATGCAAATTTGTTTAGACCAGAAAAGGAAGGTCTACGTTTTTTTTAGCGGTATAACATTTGATTTTAATTGTAGGGCTTTTAAGTTTAGCAATGTATTCAGTACATTTGCTCACTGAATGCTGCCATCTACTGCTTAATTCATGAAAACCAAAGACACGCAAAAGAAGGAATCGGAAAAAACAAATGAACTCTATATCCGATTTCTACATCAAGGTGACCATTTAAATTCTACCTTCTAGTGCTGTATTGTGGTACAAATCCTGATTATGCTAGTGACCTGAATATTTCCGGCACTACAAGCCAACTGTAGTAGGCTGAAAAGGGCCCACTTAAACTTACTTTCAGTAAGATACAGAGCTGAGAGGAGTGGGGGGGTGAAAAAGTTCTTTTAAAAAAATAATAATTCTGTTTTTCCATCTCTGTCTCAGAAACGTTTTCTTTACTCAGAAACGTTGTTTTACTCACATGAGTAAAGCAAACAGCAACAATATGCACTTCTTGGACTCTTACACTCCACCCCAGAAGAATCGAAACCAAATAGCTTTGAGGTGAAAATTGCGCAAATTCTTGGTGCACAAGGATGTGGTACAGAGAATTTTATATTCACGTTGCAATCATTTTTACAGAAAGTAGTTAATTTGTATTACTATAAATCTCCCATTGCCACTCTGCAAAAACCGCATATTCTACAGCAGATCCCCATGTGTCTATTGCATACTAAAGAAGATGTTATACTGACATTCTTCTCTGAAATGTGTAACCACAACTGGCAGTATCACAGTAATATCCACTACAAGTACGTTCCACAAAGGAATATGTGCTGACTTTGCAGGAGAGTTTCAAAGTAATACCCTGCCAGACTTTGGGGTGTCAATGCCTGCTCTGCTCCTCTACCACCAGTGTCTGCTCCTGCCAGTGCATCTCTCTCTCTTACACACAGAAATTGCCAGCTCATGCTTGGCTGGTTTCGCACCCCATCCCCTGAATTAACCTACAGCTTCTTGCAAAGAGTTCTCCATGTCTGCTACACTCATCCCCCTAGGGCAGTACAATTTTGACTGGATCTTTATTGATCTTTTTTTCTCAACCCCATTCACCCTTTCTGGGAGGATGGCATGGTGCCAAACAGCCCTTTCTTCATGCTTCTCTGAACAGCCAATGTGTGCTGAAGGAGTTGATTCAATATGCTTTAATTCTAAACTACAAATCGAACCCCGTATCCTTAGGCAAGATATTGTCCCCCCAAGCGACTACAATAACATCAAGATTGTCAATCTGCCAGGGCCAACTGGATAGGTGGCATGGGCTGTTGCCACTGCATGCTTGTTCCTGACTTCCAGATGACTTTGGCTGAAGCACCCTTCTTGAGCTGCGTTCCTGAGTGGGATCACCCTGCCACCTTGTCAGACCCAGTGGATCATACTGTAACCCACGATTCGTCAACTTATGAGGCCTCCTCAGACATAGCCAGACCTATAAAGATAGCACAACTATTTAACCAATGTATGAACTCTCCCTGCTATTCACAGGATCTGATGAACCTAGGATCGATTAGGCCCAGGAAGAATGCCACACTCTACTCTGCTCTGAACAAATGAAAACCCAAATTCTCTGGAGAAAGGAGAAGTCGGCTAATGCACTCCCTGAATAGTGCGATAAGCTGATGGTGGATGAGGAAAGTGCCATTGGAGCAGCTGACATGTCAGATAGCTACCTGAGGTGAACTGCCACTTACTTGCCCATTGTTCTAACTGGGCATAAAATTGGGACCCCACAGGTTGGAGGGCAACAATATGACTCTTGCTTTTGATCGGTTCTATGGTCTGTGGCAAATACACAGTGCGGTGCCAATACTGGGCACTTGTCACACAGCTTCCAGCCCATTTAAACTCTGCAACCGACTCACTCACTTGAAAATCCCTGTCAAAAGATAACTTACAAACTGCTCTGAACAGGTGACTTCAAAACCTCTAAAAGACCTGTAGGAGAATAGCTGTTATCTGTAACAAAATGGTGGTAATGGGGTGCATTGAGTCCTCACGCCCATAACAAAATCCGATAGCTGTGTTCAGCTTTCTGTGTCTCCACTGCAGTATGTAACTGTAAAAAATAAATTGCTCTTTACAACAATCCATGTAACCTTTTAAAATATGTGTCCAATGGTATTAATTACTGCAGAATTCATTCTTTATAATTATCTTAGAAATTGATTAACTAAAATACAATATTATTTCATTTTTTGGCTGTTATTTACAATTAAATTATCACTTCCTTTTTTACAACAACTTCCTGGTAAATCTCCATTGGCAACAGAGTTTACCTCATCCTTTTGCCCATATAAATGCAATATTCATGCATTCAAATGCTTGGATTTTTGGAGACAAGAATTAAAGAACGATGGTGTCAGGAAAGACAGTTTACAATGATTGACTTCAATTGGAAATACCAATACAATCTCATCCAAACCAGTCTTCCTTTTGCATGTTTAGATCCAATTTCATAATTAAAGAGCAGAATGCAGCTGAGTTGTGATCCTTCCCATGTATCTGTTTCTTTATGGAGTGCCTAGGTGCTGTACAGAATAAATTTATTGCTCCATTTGAATTGTAAATAAAAATCATTTAGCAGAGATGCTAACCCTAGTGGAATATAAGCAGCCTGTTCGATATCGCATATTATTAGTATACATGGGTAGTTGAATATTCCTGTGAATTTACCTTTGTTCTTCTAACAAGCTGTCAGCACAGTAGGACTTGGAAATTTAAGTAAAAGGTATGGTGTGTTTAGCATTCCTCTACATTTTTATTTTGAATTCTGGATTGTGGTAATGCATTTCAATCGCTAGCCGCAGCTGTCAGTTTAGTTTCTGATAACCTAAATAGAGAGCAGGCTACCTAGGAAAACTTGGTGAACTTATTTATAATATGGATACCTGGGACGTCATCCGCTGAATGCAAACGTTATTGTTTACGAAGTGGTGCTGTGTGTATTCAGTTAGCTTCTTTGAGACTTATGACCTCTAAGATGTTCAGTTAGCTTCTTTGAGACTTATGACCTGGCAACCTCCCAGCGGATTGCTTCTGTTTTGAATTGAATGGACTGATGGAATTCCATAGTATGACCTTAGGTTCTCTTGGCATCATGCAAATGTGCCTTTATTTTGCACCTAGTTTTCTTTGGTTGGCATTTTTTAATGTCATTATTGATTTGCAATCGGCTCTGGTATTGATGGAACTGTGGATGTGAGATGCCCTCTATCTCCTACCCATTCTGTATTCCCCTCTCTCTGAATCTATCCATGAAGGAATGAACCACTGCTACCCTTATTAACTGGTTTTGGAAGAACGTGAAAGTAAAACTATCACTCCATCAAAAGAAGCTTTGTAATCAGGTGGCAGAGAGGTACGACTGAGAGAGGTTCCCCTCATTTTTTATGTGTGGATATGCCTAGGGGTGGGAATTCCGGTTCTCCCGAGAACCGATTATTGCTGGTATTTGGGTGTACCAGCTTAATCCGATATTTATTTGTACTGGCATACCGGATTTTTAACATTGGCCACTTTACAGGATTTTTAACATTGCAGCCATTGAAGTCAATAGCGGCAATAATAGCCGCAATGTAAAAATACCAGTAATGTGGCCAGTGTTAAAAATCCGGTATGCCGATACTGGTAAATCCGGTACCAGGGAGATCCGATACCGGTAAATCCAGTATCTGGTATTCTCTCCAGTATCCCACCCCTACAGACCACTTTGACCTCTCTCCAAATGCATACTTTGCTATTAATGGCAGAGGCAATGTGTGCAACCGCCTTGCAGTCCTCTAAACCACCAGTCTGAGTTGAGATGGCTTTACAACAGATTTCTTAGTAACTCACGCCTATATTTCTGAGTCCAACCTTAGGTTATTTAACTGATGAAACTTCTATTTTATTTTATTTTTTTAGTGCAGCTTTTCAGAACAAATGGTCACCTGTAGTCCACAAAGGACTACAGAAGTAGTAGTCAGAGGAGACCTTGTTTGTGTAACTTGCAGAGTTAAAAAAAACCAAAGCACACTCATGAGAGAAAATTCCCGACTTCATTCAATAGCGTAAGGTGACAGAGCTGACGGTAAGGGAGGCACGCCAGGGATGGGCCCCAGTACTCGAGTGTGTGCCCTAGTGGCTGCTTAGCCCTGCAAGTACCATGCCTCTTGGGCTCTGTCACTCCATGAGACAGTCCATTAATGCCTCTGTGCCCCTCTGCTGCTTTTGAAACAGAATAATGAAGGGCTTGCCCACCCGCACATGAATCAGGAGAGGTGAGGGGGAAGGATCAAGGCCTCTGTGCTAGGCCCACTGTCAAGCGTGCAGGAGTGGGGGAGGGACCCTACCAGGAAGGGGTTTCCATTGCCGCTGAGCTGCTCAGGAGGCCCTCAACTGCCCTGCTCTGGCCTGTTCCAAGGTGCCCTAACTGGTGCTTGCTCCTGCTCTGGCCCGCTGCCTCGACTGCTGCTCAAGCCCAGAGGAGAAATAATTGTGCCTGCAAGTCTCATTATTATTATTATTATTATTATTATTATTAACAAACATTTATATAGCACCAGCAGTGTACCTGGCACTTTACAAAGTAATAAAATAGACATGGTCCCTGCCCCTAGGGCTTACAATCTGAGAGAGATGAGATGAGACTTGCTTCACGTACCTTGCTCATTGCCCCTGGCAACCACACTCGTAACGAGACTCCTGTCCTCAAGCACTCCACATCAGTGCGGCCAGTGAGTGCCTGCTTCTTCTTTTTATGTGGGCAAGAAATAGCCCTCTGCCCCTACCAGTGCTGCTAAAGTGGGCAGGCGGAGGGGGCAAAGAAAATTCTACTGGAAAAGCAAACAGATGAATGTGATGTCACACATGACCAATGCCTCCTTCCCCCTTGTCACAAACTCCTAAGAATGTACTGGGTCAGACTAATGGTCCATCTAGCCCAGCATCCTGGCTCCAACACTGGCCAGCTTCAGTAGCTCAAGAGAAGTACATGTACAGGTCATCAAAGTGTAACAGATCACCTGCTAACCACTCTCAACTACTGGTAGCCAGGGGTTTAAGCCCCAGTTGGTAGGCATTTATGGCTCTATCCTCTAAGAATTTATCTAATTTCCACTTGAAGTTAGTTATGCTGCTGGCTTTCACAGTCGCCCCTGGCAATAAGTTTTTTGAATGAATTTACTCTATATATTCTTACAGATCATATTCACATGGATCAGCACAGTCTCATATCAAGAGTTGAGATATATAAACCCTTGACTTGCTGATCTCTTCCTCCGAGCAACACATGAAATCCCCCAATTCTGTGCACATGCAGCATGCATTCAAAATACTTCCAGCTTATTTATTTCACTTAGAGCCCCAAATTCCTGTACGTTGTTCCATGATTGTTACCATATGCAGGGAAAGAGAATCTTCCAGGTTCCCTAAAGTGTATCACCTGCATAAACTTTACACTTCATCCCCATCCCACCAGGGAGAACAAGTCCTTGTTCCTCTCTATCTTTCTGCCCTCTTTTATCACTGTGCCCCCCACAGCACCTGTGAACTTTAGTCCTTCCCTTCCACTGCCTCCACCTTCCCCAAAGTGTCTTGCTCCCTCTTTTCCCTCCCCCTATGCCTGGAACTCTCTCCCTAAATACATATATCCCTTAAATCATTTGTCCTCATAAGCAGATGCCTACAAACTTAATATCACAATCTCTGAGTACATTCACACATACACAAAAATGCTGGTTTTTCTAAATGCAGTCAATTTCAAAATGCGCTTAAATAAACCCATGCACTATTCACACCTTTTTTTGCGTATTTACGCAATTTTACAGAATGCGCCTTTGACAGTCACACAATTCTGATATACCCGCAAATCCCACCCCAGGGGAGCACAAACCACAATTCCCACCACAGGGGAGCACCTCCTCCGGGGTGGAGAAGGGACGGGTCTAGCCGAATTGCAAACAGACGATTGCCCGCTAATTAATCCCCCCCACCATCCCCTCTTACACCCAGAACTAGCAACTTTGATAGCTCCCCCCATTAAATAGAGAGAAGCCGTGCAAGAGGAGGCTCTTGTCAGTTTCATGTGGGTTTTGGATTAAATAGAGAAGCAGAGGAAGCCCTAGTCAGTACCATGCCAGTTTCATGTTGGCTTTGCTCTGTCTGCTCCCCACCGCCTCGCCAAGCAGTGGGAGCCTTCCAGCCAGCCATTGAACCCAAAATATGCGCTGGAGTTACATTCCTACCACAGGATTTATGTGGGTCATTTTAAATGCACGGTTGTAAAGGTAGGTTTTGGCTGCCCCCAAATGCGCTGGAAAAACAAACGGAAGGACTGCTAAATAAATGTGTAGAGTCTTTCCAACAGCGTTATAATATGCGGGGGAAAGAAAAAAGCACTTATCTCCTGGATGTGGGAGTTAGCAAAGTAATGTATATTTTGCTATCACATGGTTTCTAAATCTATAACCAACCTCCCCAAAAAGATGTTTGGAAACAAAATAACAACTATCATAACGGAGAAAGTGGCAGCTGGTTAACTCTTCATCCATTGACTGAGTATCCGCTATATGCATCATACATACAATATAGTATCTGGAACCTGAAGTCATCCTCCGATTATAACTGATAGACATATGTACCTCAATTCCAGGTGAATTTCCAGTTCCTAAGGATATTGTTAATGAAGTTAACTCAGCTTGTTTAATACAAAAGAGCCATTTGTGTGCTTTGCTTTATTTTCCCTGGCATATTGTAGTTGCAATATGGCATTGTGGCACCAGGCTGTTGAGCAGCTTGGGCTCAAAATAAACATGCTGTTTCCAAGCTTCTGTGGGGGAAATATCATTTGTTTGGCAAATTGTGGTTTGTGTCTTGGAGTTCTTAAGGAACTAAATGGAAGAAATTTTCGATGCTTTACGTTTAAAAGGAGTTGGAGGGGAACAGTTGAACCAGGCAACTCTTTATTTTTTATCAATCTGCTTTTAAAACGTAGTCTATTGTGTTTCTATCTTTATTTACCTTATTCACAATTTTGTCTAATGTCTATAAACTTTTCATTCCTGACTATTACAAAAACACGTCAGTAACAAATTTCTGGTTATTGCGCTTTAATGAGAGACGGCTACCTTTGCAAACACTTTTCCAGATACAACCCTGCTGTGAGTGACATAATGGAAACCATATCTTGTATCCTCTGCATACGCCTCTCATAAGGAACTCTTTTTTTTTTTTTATGCCAGGGTGGGGGAATGGTGTTTGACTAGACTTGGTTTTAGTAGTTGAGAGAGGGCATGTGTGCATTAATTTTTTATTTTTTAAAATAGAAAACATAAAATTCCTCTCAGCCAGACATACCACACATTCTGATCCCTCCTCTTCAGGCAGTTACACAGTATTAAACGTGGGGCTGGAAATGACACGCGTCTGGAAATCCAAAAATGAAACCGCCTTCCAGTGCCTGTAGAATGATGGTGTTGTAAATTGTTAATTGAACCATAGAGGCCCTTACTTCCTTGGTTTTTTTGGGTTTTTTTTAAACCCACAGAAATCTAAGCTTTCCAGTGTGCTGTCATTTTGTACATGCCCTAGACTATGAATCTTTCTATTGCTGTGCAAAAACTTTATTTTAAAAATATTTGTTTACTCTTGGAACTGTAATTGTATTCTGTTCCAACTAGCTTCCTGCCAGGACCGTTCTTTTGGTATCCACATGTCACCCAGAGTTTACAAAATTAATAAAATACAAGCTTGCATATATTAGTGAGTAAACTATACTCTGCAAGAGACCCACTATTGGATAGTGAATTATTCCAACATCTAAAAACCTTTGCTTTTAAATTTATAGTTAAGGCGAATTAGTGAAAATTAACCATTTCACTACTGTACTATGTACAAATATCTTACAATTATAATGCATTGTTTTCAACTACATCAATATTACTCAGTCATACATTTCATTACCAACGCTGTATATTGGGAACTCTGGGAAGTTCACCGGAAGGCCTAGTAGCGTGCTGAAGCTGGCAGTCACAGCCAGCGCTGAAGCCGGACCGCCGCCGCCACCGCCGCCCAGAGCTCAAGGTAGGCAATCCCTGGGTGGGCAGGTAGGGTGATCCCTGGGGTGGGGGAGGTGTTAAACCACCACCTCTGGACTGGTCGCACTGCATGCATGCACAAGGCACAGG
>QEPC01013002.1:10447523-10459325 GCA_003113815.1 Sphenodon punctatus | reverse complement strand
GTCTTCTGTCAACAATGTACAAATATTCCCCCAAAGCAAAAGCTTTACATTAAAATCACATTTATAGATGTAACTCGTTTCTGAAACAAAAGGGAAACATGAGATTTTAATAATTATTTTACTCCATATCTTTCCGTCTAGGTGCACTATGGTTCCCAAGTAACTCAACTTTCTAAAGTTTCAGGTTTTGTTTGCTGTGCTGGTGCTGGTTATTTTAAAAGTTTTAACTGAAATAAACATTAGCTAAATAAATAACCTTTCGCTTGAGAAAAACCTCTGCCTGTATGTAAATGAACCCTAATAGAACCTCTACTGATTGATGAAAAGCATTAGGACTCCAGGGGATGGTCCATTTTAAAGTATAATATGTCACATTTTAGCTTTGGTGTTAACCTTCCAAACTATTTCTTTGAGGAAGAGATACGTACATATGGCTGAACTACATTATTTTTCTGGTGCAAAACTATATAACTTCTAGTGTTATAATAACGCTACAACCTCTTTCAAGTACAGTAAATTAACTAGAGTAATTAAGGTTTGCCCCAAGGGAAAACAAATTTCAAAATTTGAACATTTGCTGTATTTAATACATTACTGACAATAAGAGAATTTGTTTTCATTTTTTATCTTTTCTAATCAACATTATCTGTTCTCTTTTACATTAATTAAATCATGTTATATAATAAAGCTGAAGGACTTCAGATGCTAACTATCTTTTAATTATTTACAGTTAATATATAAGGCAGTGGTTCCCAGAGTGTGAGTTGGGGCCCCAAGTGAGGTAGTGCGTTCTGAGGATGGGGTCATGATCCAACTGACACTTGCTGGACTTTGCAGGTCTCTGCTGCTGTCTAGGACCATGGGGTTGTATTTACATCCCTCAAAATGGGTTCACACAAGTAAACCACTGATCTAAGGGAATTCTCTGCTGATCAGTGTTGGTCAGTTCCTCAGCTTTCTACCCAGCTACTCTTATTTCCTTTTATTTTCATTCATAATTTGCTCTTATTGCCACTATTTTAGTTTCATGTTGTTCTATATTTTCCCCCCTACATTTTAATGGGATCTTTGTTTTGATTTTTAATCATTTCAGATCTTATGAACCCTCCTAATTTTGTGAGAACATCTCCACTTCCTTCCTCCTTTGTGGGATGGGATGCTAATCAGTGGGGATTTGTCTATGGGTAAGGGCTGGAGGGTACACCTAATTATCAACCCATTTGAACATTTACACGTTTTAAGGCTAGATGGGACCATTATGGTTATCTCCTCTATATTCCTGAAAGCCATAAAATTTCATCCAGTGATTTAGTGCCTACAGCTTGCTGTTAAGCTAGAGTATGCTTTTAGAAAATGTCCTGTCTTGATTTAGAGACTTATAGGCAGGGACTCATGTTTGCTGCATTTTCTCCATTACTGCCAATGGGGAAAACACAGTGAGCACTGGTCCCTGCCTATAGGGATGTTGAATTTATCACATCCCTTTTCAATCTGTTCTCATGTTTAACTGGCATCACTGTTGTTGGACCCTGAAAAAAATTGGGACCAAATCTAGAAACAAAATCTTGAGCCAGGATCTTGCACCCAAAGAAACTAAACCACTTCACAGGACATGAAGTTAAAAGACTTTACTCAAATTTAATTAAAAATAAAAAGTATACACTGAATAAATGAAAGGCCCACACCCCCTTTCTTATATGGCCACCCCAGAAGCCCTGATTTCTCCAGGTTACTGGGGGCATGCCTTGGGAGCTGGAAAAACTGGGGCTTCCCTAGCCTGAAGACTAGACTCACTTTTAGATGATTGCTGCCCACTCGTGCCGTGAAATCATGTGCCTTGTAGAAGTGCCACTGTCAGCTTCTAGACACACCATATTTCCAGTCGTGCATTCTTTAACGGCGCAAATAAAATACCTCGANGGGAGGGGGGGGGGGGAGTTACAGCCAAAAATGTGTTTTCTATTGAAACCAATGGAAATTGAAAATGAAAGCAAAAACTAAAACAAAATTTTGATGTTTATGAAAATGAAAATGAAAGATTTAAATAACAAAAATGAAAAATGACATGGGTCCCTGGTGCACACCTCTAATGTGCACGCAGAGCAGGCGTGGAGCAAGCTGTGCCTGCTCCGGGGCAGCCCCACCAGCGGCAGTCCAGAGCATCCCGGAGCGCAGCCAGCAGAGCAGGCTGGTCAAACCCAGGACACTGGCCCAAAATAGAGCAGCTGTCTGTCTGATGCGTGGACCCACCCTGTTGCTCTGCTTCCAGCCAGCCATTGTCCTAGGTGGGCAGGCCTGAGGCCATCTGAAAACACCCAGCATGCCCTAGGCCTCAGATGTGAAGGACTTCAGTGAGGTCTTTCCATTGTTTGTGTATAATATTAATATTTGTATGAATGAATGAGATCAGAAACCGATGTTCTTGGGAAGGGAGTCCTCATATATCATTTTGTATTCCAGGACTCCAAAAACCTCTCACGGGCCCTCAAGGCTGGTTTTACACATTTTGCTGTCCTAAGCAAAAGGTGAATTTGTGGGTGCACATATGTCTCCATACTTCCCAAGCTGGGGAACTGCACTGCAGATGTGGGCGGAGGTACTTCCATAATTGCTGATCAGTGGGGGAGTGCTCCCCCATCAGTGAGTTGGGGGTTTGCACTGGCAGAGGGAGTGGGTGCACTCAGGGAGTGAGGGAGGAAGCAGCAGCATACACACACCTCCACTACTTGTGACCGTACCTCAGCGGTGAATTAAAGAAGGTGATAAAATAACCCAAAAGCACTCCCTCCCCAAGTTGGGACCTTGGGCAATAGGGGGAGGGAGCACTACTGGTTCATTTTGCTGCCCTCCTATATTTGCTGCCAGCCTACTACTAAACCCCTGGTGGCCCTTCCTGAGTACAAGGGAATCTGATAATATTGCTGGAAGAAATATCTCATGGGCCAAAGTATCCATGCCTGGGTGCTGTCAGGTCATGGCTAAGAGAGCAATGTTGGCAGAATGGACATTACATCTCTTTTCTCTTTACGCATCTAGCAAGTACTGCTACTGCTGGGTATGTCCCCTTTATTTGACACCTCTTCTGTTATCTGTCCTGCAGATAACAAAAACTGCTGCAAAAGTTCCACATAAGAAGGGAGGAGGGGGAAGAGAGCAGTTTGAGGACAATGAATTTGAATTCATCAGCCTGATAGAACCCAAACCAGTCAAGCAGATTTCCCCAGGCAAGTTCAGAATAGCCCCTCCCATACTGTAGTTAAGGGATTCTCTGTTATCCTCTCTTACTCCTTAATTACTCCTTCATGACTCCTCTTCTTGCAGGGAGAATATTTTCAGTCCTTGGAATGAGAAAAACCTCTCTTTGGGAGCATCAAAGTGGAGCTATAATTTAAAAGTATTTTTCTTGAAAAAGAATCAGCAGGTCAAGGGGCTTAAACCTGGCCCTTTATAAGGAGCTGATTTTGTAAAAAAAAAAATATTAAAAAAATTAAATTTCCTTTTTAAAACAATGAGAAATAAAAGTCATACCAGCTTCACTGTTAGACATTGTCCATTGTCTAACACTTGTCTATGAGAAAATCAACACAGCATCTGATCTATCAGAGAATCCACAGAAGGGAAAATGTTTGGAGCAGGTTAAAAAAAACAACCTTTCTGTCAAAGGGGCAGCTGTGCAAACTGTAACGCTCACTTGGCACTGTGGATGTCAAGCAGTTGTGGGGAGTTGTGGGAAGTGCTGTGATAGAGCTTGGCAATAAAGACTTGCAGGACAAAGGTTGAGTCTGGCTTATGAGAGAGGTTATTGTAAGGAATGTGAGTCCTTTCACTTTTTAAGACTTTTTTAAAAAGTGGTGGTGTTTTTTCCAGCCCAGGCTCATAGTTAAACAATGGGCCACTTTGAATTTGCATGAAAATACATATTTACATGTGCAGTTTTAATACAAATTATGTTCTACATAGTTTTGGCCTTTGAGAGTCTCTAGTCCTCATTTCTGAGTCCAAGGGTTGAGAGGTATGGGGCAAGGTGTCATTACACTCACAGCCTCTTTTAGGCCCCTTGAACAGTGTAGATGTCCCATAGTGTAAACAAGGATCAGGTTCATCTTGCTCATTGCTTCTGCCATCATTGCTGGAGTGCTACAGGTGTCTACCCATTACCCTCAGCACTCAACTGGCTCTATCAGTTCTTGGTTTTAGACTAAGAAGAGATCTTTGGTCTCTTATTATGGAGCCACAGTAGTGGCTTCATACTTAAGGTGGAGCTATCTTTCTTCATTGAGGCCCATAGAGTTCAATTGAAGTCCCAGAGGCAATTTCCTCTGGCTTGCAACCCACTGTTGATGGGGTTTTCTCACTGATTTGCCATGAACAATGAATGTGGTTTGCATAGAAGAGTCAGGAAATGCTCAAAGTACACGCCACTGTTCACAGATTGTGCAATGGATAGCTATAAGATGTTTAATTATGATTTTAAAGTACTGTCTGTATGCTTTAACTTATACTTATGTCATGTACTCTTCCATACCTATTTGATTTGAGGACACAAAACAAATGTGAGAGCTTGATGACCTAAAGGTATGACTCTTGTTTAAGAAGCAAGAGGTTGTGGGTTCAAATCCCCTGTACTGCTGCTGGCATTGAGTGGGAAAGAAAAAGACTGTACCTTTTAGGGAATTTTTGTTGTTGTTGCTGTTGCTGGCCATCGAATGTTCACATCCAGTCTTGGCCATGGGACCCTGATCCTGGAATCCATGCAATCTTTGCATCCACAGAGTGGTGCAGCATCGTACCAGGCCCATAACCCAGAGGTCAATGGATAAAACCATTCTTGGCTAGATGAAATCTTTGAGAGCTGTGAGTTGCAATGGCATGCTGGTCTACAGGTATAATCCTTGCTTGAGGGGCAAAAGGTCTTGGGCTCAAATCTTCTGTGGTGCTACTATCAAGTGACAAAAGAAAAGGCTGCATGATGGTGCTTGTGAGGGCCATATCAATATCCATTGTATGAGTGTGTTATACTGTTACTGAGAGAGAAGAAAAAGGCCCATGTGCTGGGGCTGGTAAGAAGAGCATCAATAGAACACACATAATATCCAAGTTCCTGCTATGTTCTGTATATTGCCATCAAAGGTGGGGGGGAAAAGGCCTGTGTGTCAAGTAAGAAAGAAAAGTTCTGTGTGATGGGACTTGTGAGGAAAAACATCGATGGAACACATATAATATCAAAATTCCAGGTATGCTCCTTATACTGCCGTTGAGAGTGAAAGAAAAGGGCTGTGTGAGAACGTCGATAGAATTTTTATGATTAAAATGTACATGTGAAGAGTATAATGAGAGGAACTTAAAATGAAATTGTGATGCCCAAAAGCTCCAGTCTGATCGGTTGGTGTAGACAATTCATTTGAAGGGACCCAGGCAGCTGGTTGGCAAACAAGGTCTCGGGACCCGCCAACCCTTTCTTACCTACTTGAGGACAAAAATCCCAGTTTTTAAGGAGCAGGGCTTGTTGGTTTAGAGATACAGCTCTTGCTTGGGGAGGAAGAGGGCCTGCGTTCTAATCGTCTGTAGTGCTGCTGGGAAATTGTTGTTCTTGGCTGTCAAAGGTTCACATCCATTCCTGTTCATGGGGCCCTGATTCTGGAATCCAGGCAGCCTCTGCATCCACAGAGTAGAGCAGCATTTTTCCAGACCCGTAACCCAGAGGTCAATGGATAAAACCATTCTCGGCTAGATGGTGTCTTTGAGAGCTACAAGGTGCACGGGCATGTAAGCGCTAGGGCAGGGACCGTGTCTATTCTGTTACTTTGTAAAGCACCAGGTACATTGCTTGCAATATATAAATGCTTGCTATTAATAATAATAATACAAACACTAATACTAATAATAATAATCTAGAGGTATGATCCTTTCTTGGAGGACAAGAAGTCCTGGGTTCAAATCCCCTTTGGCACTGCTGCTGAGTCATGTGATGGTGATTGTGAGAACCATGTTAATGTCCCTGGTATGAGTACGGTATACTGCTATCGAGAGAGAAAGAAAAGGGCCATATGACAGGGTTTGTGAGAACACCCTCAAAAGAACACATATAATATCCGAGGTCCAGGTATGCTCTGTGTGTTGAGTGAGAAGGAAAAGGGCTGTATGATGGAGCTCGTGAGAACACCCTCGATAGAATGCAGTCAATACCCAAGTTCCCGGCATGCTCTGTATACTGCTGTAGAGGGTGAAAGGAAAGAGCCACGTGACGGGATTTGTGAGAACACCCTCAACAGAACGCATATGATGAATGTTGATACGTGTGAAGAGTATAATGAGAGTAAGTTCAATTGTGATGCCCAAAAAATCCAGTCTACTCTGCTGATATAGACTACTGTTTTGTTGGTGCCCAGGCACCTGGCACACAAGGTCTCTGGATCCAATGCATACTCCCACTCTTCTTTACCTATTTGAGGACAAAAATCCAATGCTCTGCGTAGTAGAGCTTGGTGGTCCAGAAGTAAGACTCTTGCTTTGGAAGAAAGAAGTTCTGGGTTCAAATCCCCTATAGTACTGCTGTTGTCAAGTGAGAGAGGAAAAGACTACACCTTTAGAAAAAAAATTATTTTGCTGCTGGCCGTCTAACATTCATGTCCAGTCCTGTGCATGGGGCCCTGATCCTGGAATCCAACCAACCTCTGTGTCTACAGCGGTGCAGCATTGTGCCAGGCCCATAAGCCAGAGGTCAATGGATCAAAACCATTCTTGGCTATCTTGCATCTTTGACTGCTGTAACAACCAAGGGCATATTGGTCTAGAGCTAGGATCTTTGCTTAGGGGGCAAGAGGGCCTGTGTTCAAATCCCCTGTAGTGCTGTTGTCATCAAGTGGGAGGGGGAAAGACTATACCTTTTAGGGGGGAAAAGTTTTGGCTGCTGCTGGCCATTAAAGGCTCACATCCAGTCCTGTTCATGTGGCCCTGATCCTGGAATCCTTTCTCTGATGGTTGGAGGATGCTTGGGATCCAGTGGGGAGCTCATCCTGTGGTGGCATGAGCCTTGAAATCAGTGAAACCATTTGCAGAGCATAAATTTAGTTGCGTGCAGTCTCAGTGGGAATGGAGCTAATAATAGAAAGCATCAGGAGGACACCAAAAGCAGAGGAGAGGGAAGCACAAGCTGCATTAGGTGGTGGTTACATTGTATCTGCTATCTAACTGTTGTCAGGTACAGTATACCTGAATCTCGACATTGATAGCTCTAACGGTTGTGTGTGCAGGCTCATGCTGTAGTTACCCCCTTTGTGGAAACTTTGTGGGGGTCTTTTGCAGAGGTAGAAAACTTCAGGCCCGGGGACCAAATACAGCCTGTGGCTAGTTTTTATTTGACCCCTTTTTAGTTCCTGGATTTGTCACTGGATCCAATTCCTGCCCCCGAGTGCTGAAAGACTGAGCTCAAGGTAAAGGAGCAGGGATGAGGGCATGCACCCGAGGACAGGGGACAGATTCATGATCTGTACCCTCTTGCTGAGCGCACTCCTTCAGCCCCTCATTCTTTGCTCCAACTTCTCTGTGGCCCTCAGAGCATGTACTAATTTTCAAAGTGGCTCCTGGGAGGGAAAAGTCATACAGCACTGAACATGCTCTTGATTCCTTCTAAATAGAGAGCCAGTGTGGTGTACTGGATAAGGTGCTGGACCTGGACCTGCCATGGCAGGGAGAGTGCGTGGGGGCTGCCTCCCTCCCTAAGCAAAGACAACACCCACCACAGCTTCCTGTCCTCCCCCCACAGTGCAATCCAGATGGGTAGAGCTTAATCTCTCCCCAACTCTCAGCATAGATGCCCAATTCAAGAGTCTTGGAAACCTTGAGCCAGGTTATGGTCAAACCAACCCCAGCACCAAGACCCAGTCTCACCTCTAGGCATATCCACACACACACCCCAGCACATCCATGGTGCTTGCTTGGCAGGGGGAGGGGCTTGGCTTGGGGGCAGCAGCCTGAGAAGGGCCATGGGGTGCAAAATGCCTCAGTCCGGCCCCGGCATGGAGGGAACTGGGGAAGCAGTGCAGAAGCAGGCAGCTTCAGCACCTCTGCCCCCAGCCTCAGAGTTTGCAGTGGAGGTGGGGGGGTGAGAGGAAGAAGCCAGGGAAGTGCTTCAGGACCGGGAAGCTTCAGCGCCTCACCCCCAGGCTCAGAGTTGCAGCGGAGGTTCAGGGCCAGACACAAGCAACACTGATTATGACAGCAGCATTGATTGCTGAAGCAGCATTTCAGGCAGCCAGCCAAGTCCCCTCTCCCCAACCTGGCAGTGCAGCTAGTTCTGTAATGCACACAGATAGTGAGTTCCTAACTGCAGTATGAACCATGGAGCCTCCTGAAGGAGGAAGCTAACTAGCTCTTTAATGCATATGTATGTAAAAATTCTCTACTCTTTTTTTTTTAATTGCATATGTTAATGTTTTCATGACCATCTCTGCAGAAAATATGTCTTATTTTCTGAAACATCATGTAACCAAAACATAGATGTAGTACAATCTCTTGCCATTTTTATACTCCCTGAAATCACTCTCAGGAGTTTGGATCATGTTGTAAAAAAACACAAAGAAATTAGACAAACAAAAAACCTACGGTTTAAAAAACCTAGTTAAGGCAGATTCACATCAAGGAAACTTTAACAAACCAGGAAAATGTATGTTAAGGCTCCCACCTTAACTTGCACACCTTGAAAGCAGTGAAGTTGTTGTATGGTCTCACATACTGTGCTTGCTTATAACTTAGGGTGATTTCAGATGTAACGGGGCGCCCATTGGCCCCGGCACGGAATCACCTTTTGATTCCCCGCTGGAATCAGAATGGTCCATCAACAGACGAGCCGGCTGATCCCAGAGGGGAATCGGGGGAGGGGCTGCGTGGCGCAATGTGCAGCCACACAGCCCCGCCCCACCATGCTCCCTAGGGCGCCCGCCCTTCAGGAGACGAGCGGGTGCAGCGGCCAATGGGGCCACTGCGCACGATTCAATCCTGGTAACAGGCATTATCAGCAGCCAATTCTGGGCCATGGCTCAATTAACCATGCTTTCGGAGATGGTGCCAGGACCGTCCTTGAAAGCATGGTTAATTTGCTCATCGCCGGTGGTTCACCATGGTGAACATCTGGCGGCGAGCAAACACACATTACGCGACCATCCGCCACCACAGGGGATTGTCTGTGGTTGACAGTGATCACGTAACATCTGAAAACACCCTATGGCTCCATGCACCCACACTTTGCCTTGTTCTTTCAGCCCCAATCCTTTTCCTTTTCAGGTCAGGGGCAACACTAAAGCTGGGGAGAATGCTATGTAAGTGTTTATTTAGAATGTGGGTCAACACTGACATCAAATCCATGGAATGGCTAATGGAAGAAATGGGAGAAACATTAATGCTAATTTGAAATTAAATTGTATCTCATTAACTGTGAAATGATACAATGGAGATGCATCTTTGGGACTGGGGGAGGAAGAGGATGTGGAATAACAAAAGCAGCAGGGAGAGACAGTGTAATGACAGGGAGGAGGCCATAGGGATATTGAGTACAGCAGGAAGGAACTTGGTGGAATAATAGGAGGAATGCCATAACAAATGGGTGGAATGTCAATATTTTGGGTGATGTAAGAGACTATGATGTCTGGGTGATGCAAGTGATCAATATTTTGGGTGATATAAGAGACTATGGGGAATACTACTATAATGCTAATAAGCACCATAGCTACCCCCTTGTTCTAGACTCTGTTGCCCAGTTGTATAGTAGTACACCTTCTCTCCTGAGTCTTCTTTTTTTTGAGGGCGTGGGAGTTGTCATTTCACACACTCGTAGATGTATTTGCTATGAGTAAGGATAGCTATTATAGTGGTCAGCAGTCTTGTGATTTTGGGGGAGGTGAGTAGGGTTTATTGGGTAGTAGTAGAGGCCAGACTATGCAGTTGGAAGCTAGTGAGTTAAACGTGTGTGTGTGTGTGTGTGTGTGTGTGTGTGTGTGTGTGTGTGTGTGTGTGGGCAGCTGAAGTCAGAACTTTTCTATCCTCAGAGTATGAAGTGGTGGTTAGTTGGTTAGGGGGATGCAAATAAGTAGTGGGTTAGAGTAGGTGGTGATCCCAAATAAAATAAATTTAAATGTAAGGACAGCACAACTGGTCCATCTAGTTGTTTCATGTTGGAATATTTACATGCTCTTAGTCACCTGTGCAGTGGGGAGATGTACTTGATCTGGTGTCACAGAATAGAGATCTGGAATATAAGCAAAAAATAGAGAAACTATGTCCACTTTGGAAGTAGAGTAACAACGTAATCTTGGACAGGGAGGAGCATGTCATCCTAGCTTTAGTGTTGCCCCCAACATGCAAAGGAAGAGGCTTGGGGCTAAAAGACCAAGGCAAAGTGTGGGTGCATGGAGCCTAAGTTGTAAGTGAGCACAGTATGTGAGACCATACAACAACTTCACTGCTTACAAGGTGTGCCAGTTAAGGCAGGAGCCTTAACATACAATTTTCTGTTTTGTTAAAGTTTGCTTGATGTGAATCTGCCTTAACTAGGTTTTTTTAAACTGCAAGTTTTTTGTTTGTCTAATTAATTCAGGTTCAGAGACAAAGACCTGATGGTCTTTGTCTCAGGATCTGAATTCATAAGAGACCAAAGATCTGAATCTCCACTGTCTTGCATCATGCACAATTACAAAACGGATGTAACATGTTATCACATCAAATAGCACTCTCACTGTTCAGCTGTAATACAGGTGCAAACAGGTAGTACAGGTCCAGTAATTAATTTTTAATATGTATATATGAACATGCCGAGAATCCAAGAAGACATGTAGACAGCCTTGCCCATATCTTCAGTACCTTCATACAGACAGGTTTACCAATTAGTTGCCTAATTGGTTCCATTTCAAAAACAGTCCTCCCTGTGGTCCTGGGAGTGCCAACTGTAAAACAAATCAGTAAACGTAACAAAGGAAATACTTTAAATAGTTAAGCAATGGACCACTTAGTTGAGATATCAGTGGTCAGACCCAACTATGTAGGACAGCAGAAGTCTGGGGAAATTTGTGCTAAAAGGGGAAGAAATAATGTGCAACGTATTAGCCCAGTTCCTTTATTTGTGTTCCTAATCCATGGCCAACTTCCTCCTATTTCACCCATTTCCACACATTTACCTCTATAATTTCATTTATTTAGAACCCAGCAGCGATCCCTTGGCCTACTGAGCCAGCAAGACCAACATGTGGTAGCCCTGTCCGAAGGGGCCAGGGCTCTATTGTCCTGCGCACCGAGTGTCCCTAGAAAGCAGGTGTTCTCTATGGTGGGGGACATTTGCTCGCCGCACCACCTGAGACTGGGGGTCAAGTTGGTCGAGCAATTGCTTTTCATCAAGGTCAACCTTCTGCTGCTGGGATTCCCCGAGCTGCCCCTGGACATGGATTGATGGTGCAGTGGCACACGCCATCCCATGCCAGGGGCAGTCTTGGGACGGGGCTCCTCCTCAATCTGGGCTGCTGCTGCTGAGGTGCTATCCCTCCCTCCCAATGCCCGGCGCCAGCCCTGCCTCCCTCTCTCTCTCTCTCTCTCTCACTAGATGGCCTTGGCCAGTCTAGCTGACTGACCTCATGATGCAGGGTGACATTGGGAAGCTGTAAGCCTTCCAGCTGGCCTCTAGCTAGACGATATCAGACCGCCTATCTGACTGGCTCTCTCTCACGCTGCACAGTCTTTGCCAGCCTATCTGAGTTCCCTGCCAACGTCCCAGCCTGCCTTCCCTACTGCCTCTCATGCCACGCTGCCTGTCTGCCC
>QEPC01013002.1:10414151-10435638 GCA_003113815.1 Sphenodon punctatus | reverse complement strand
ATAGATAGATAGATAGATAGATAGATAGTAGAGAGTTGTAGGAGTTAGCTTAGTGATAGAGATAGTGTTAGTGATTTAGTTTTAGTGTTTGTAGGAGTAGGTCTGTGTACTTATTAGACAATCCATTTAGTTCATAGCATTTAGAATAGTTAATAGCAGTTAGATTTGGTGTAGATAGATAGATAGATATAATATTAGATAAAATAAATAATTTTTTTAAAAACATTTAAAAAAACCCAAAAACAATAAAAAACAAAAGAAAACCATATAAAACCCAATAAAAAACCATATAAAAAACAAAAAAACACACATAACAACATTTCCCGAACAGCCGAACCGCCGAACCAAACCGCCGAACGGCCTAACCGAATGGCCTGTTTGGACGACCGAACCGAACAGCCGAACCCGAACTCGGCGAACTAGCCGAACTGCCGAATCAAACGGCCGAACCGAATGCAGCCGAACCGAACGGACGAACCGAACGCAGACGAACCGAACACAGCTGAAGCCGAACCGCAATCTGTTCGCCCATCCCTTGAAAGAACAGCAGATGCAATTCGAACTTGAACGTGAAAAGCTAAGAAGTCAAGCAGAGTAGAAGGAAAAAGAGAGGCAAGCACAAGCAGAGGAGAAGGAGAGAGAGAGGCTGCATCAACTTGACTTCCTGAAGACACAGAAGGCCCTAGGACTGCAACCTTAGCTCCCTTCGGGAGGCAACGCTGGTAGCAAAAGGAGAAGCAGGATTTGAGACTACACACTACTCATTCCTCAGTATGATGATAAAGAATGCACAGATGACTTCTTCACAACTGCTCAATACATATTTCAACAAGAACAGATTCCCAGTGACATGTGGATAAAATTACTGCTACTTAAGATCTCAGTAAAAGCAAGAAATGTGTACAACACAAAGCTAGAGGAAAATGAAGTGCTGACTTTTGATAACTTCAAAAATGCAGTTCTTGAGGAGTACAGGATCACCCCAGAAACCTTTCGCCAGAAACTACGCAACTTTAAAAGGGGAGATAATATCTCTTATTCTGAAGTTGGTAATACGTTGAAACGGTATGTGGTGAAATGGTTAGATGCACGAGGGAATGCTGCTAAGGACCAGATAATTGTCCTGGAACAATTTTTAAATGTTTTTAGCCCTAACCTAAAAGCACACTTGCTTAATCAGGGAACATCTTTGTTATCAGAGACAATAGGAATGCAATTCAACTACTGACTTGCTGAGCCTCAGATCGAAGCTGGGGGGAGGGCAGCAGCCTGCCAAGACAGCTTTGTTGAAGTGATGCTTTGAGAGAAGAACTTTGCTTTCTACCAGCTAAGAGACAAAGTGCCCAATCCCAACATCAGGCTGAGATGAATTCAAGTGCCTGGACTTTCTGTAGGGTAAGATTTATCTAGGGACTCACCCAGTACAGATCAGGAATGTGTTATTTTACTGTTTACTTGATTAGCCACTCTGAGTCAAACTATCTTTGCTTATGCAATCAATAAACTTTCTAATTTGCTAAGAAGTGTCTGTTGTCTAGCATTGGGAACACAATCTGAGGATTCTGTGCTTTCAAGCACTGGCAAACCCAGAGAGAAACTATGTAAACGGGAAGTTTCTGGGAAGTTGGGAGACAACAGGATTATCCCACTTGCAGGACTGAATCAGCCAGAGAGAGAACTGGTTCAGGTGGGCTGGAAGTGAGGGAAATTGAGTCCCCCAACCCAGGAAAATAGGGTAGCGGGCCCCCAAAGCTATGACAGTTTGGTTTCCCATTTCTGCTTGCACCACACAAAACAGGTGGAGAGAGCGCTCAGAAAGACTGCCAAGGGCTCTGCACAATGGGTTTAGAGCAGGGTGAGGAACCTCTTCCCTCTTGCAGGCCACATGGAAAATTAATAGAAGCTGCATAGGCTGGATAGGAGTTGGTGATGAGGGTTCTCAGCTGGGAGAAAGAAGGAAAGGGTCCAGATCATGGATTTTTGCCTTGCATAGATGCCATCCCCTATCTTTTAATTCCATACCCTATGCCTTCATCTCGCTTCCTTCCCCATAGCTCTTCTTTTGGGCATTTTTACATGAGCAACTGGCAGTGGCGTCCGTTGCTCTGTGGGTGGGTGTGGGTGGTGATGAGTGTTGGCCGGGAGCAAACACTCACCAACACCCACCAAAAGTGGCATTTACACAGACCCCCCAGCCCATCTCCACCCAGGGAAATGCTCTCCACCCACCAGCCAACACCCATCTCCACCCAGAGGAACTGGGTGGAGGCATCATGTGTACACAGGGCCCATGGTGATTGGCTGCCGTGGTGCCCTGCAACATGTGTAATAAAATGTAACACCCATTTTATGGGTGTTAGAGCGTCTGTGTAAAAAGGGCCTTGTTCTAAAATCTGTTTATATGTTTCCCAGAATGAGGCATACATAAGTCAAACTGGGGGGTTGACTTTCTAAAGAAAAATTGCCTGGTCCTGGGTATAATTTTCCAAAGTATTAGGGCAAGGATGGGGAAAATCCAGCACCTGGGCCAATTCTAGCCCACGGTACAGCTCTGTCCAGCCTGCGAAGCTTGTACTATTTTTCAGCATGACCTGCAGGAGGAAAAAACTTTCCCCCATGCCTGCATTAGGGAGACTTAGGAGGCTAGATACCACTACTATTAGTAGGGAGAGTTTAGCTCTCGTTTTGAAAATGGTACTCAGTCTACTAAGTAACTTAAGTGCTTTTTAAAAAGTTTACACAAGTGACTAACTGCAGATTGGATGTCTTCTGCAATGATTCTTACTTATATCTGTTAAGATTAGGGGAAAGTATGAACAAAAGAAGATAAACACTTAGGTGCGTGCTTAATTTTACTAATGTGAGTTGTCCCTATACTTGTACTTTATTTCCAAAAATCACCTGAACAATTATAAACCCTTACTGAAGGGAGAGATGCTGTCTTTGGGTTTGAACCTGCTCTTTTTGGAGCTGATGGAGGGACTCCTATTGCTATTTGGCCTTTTAGGGCTTTTTTAGACGAGCGGCGCGCGATCACGCATCGCGATCGCGCATACTTTGAAACGGCCACCTTTATTAATTACACGAGACGGAAGCGGGGTATTATGCGCATATTATGGCGGTGGCGCATTTTTAAAGTCCGCAAATTAAATACCTCGATCGTGAGGTATTTAATTTGCAGACTTTAAAAATGCGCCACCGCCATAATATGTGCATAATGCCTCGCTTCCGTCCCGTGTAATTAATAAAGGTGGCCATTTCAAAGTATGCGCGATTGCGAGCCGCTCGTCTAAATGCGGCCTATGTCTCAGCTTAGTATTCAGCAGCTCTCTCTGATGTTTTTGTTTTAGTTCAACTGATCATATATTGCTGAAGCCTAGGTAAGATCACAACATGTGAGCTTATTACGTCATTATCCTGTACTTGTTTTTACTCTCAATGGTATCTTCTTTCACATTCAGTTTTAAGCCATTCTTCATGTGGGTCATTTTACAGTGCTTACTACAATGAGGTTTCAGTACAGTTTAGAACCTTTGGACATTACTATATTTATGTGTATATCTATATAATCAGTAATAACCTTGATTTTTGTCTTGTTATCTTTTCATCATATATCCTTTCTGTCTTTTTTTTTTCAGGCTATGCCAGTTATTACAGAAAAGGAGAAAGCTGGTGAGTGGACATTTGCTGGTTTTTCTCCTCTTTTTATATTAGATCCTGGGAATGTTCACTTATTTATCTTCAGGCTTGAGTTAGACTTTCAAAATGATTCACCTGACAAATCTGTGTATAAATATACATTATTCTCTGAAATGGATTCTTTCTTTCTTTCTTTCTTTCTTTCTTTCTTTCTTTCTTTCGTATGGTACAGATGTTTGATGCATCAAGGGAACCCACATTCATCCTTTGTACATAAGTGCTAGCTTTCTTCTTGTGGTCAAAAGTTATAATGACGTATTTGGAGACTTGTTTGACAGACAGTTTGACAGACAGTAGACCAAACTAGTCTTGTTCACATAATTCATATGAGTACTCCTGCTGAAGCTAATGATCCTGTTCATCTAAGGGAGGAAGGGTTTGGCATTGTCGATTGGGATTTAGAGTAAATAACAGGGAACTGTGGACTTCTGGAGACGGTTTTTGTTTTGAGACTAAAAAGTTAAATACTATGGCACGTTGGCATAAACTGTCAATCACCCCTGGGATGTTAAATGTAAACTTTTGTGTTGCATTGTAGCATTTCTGTTCTCAGAATACCGCAACTATTCTGATTTGAGAATGTGGCACTATCAGATGGTTTAGTGACCGGAGTCTGTTTAATGGATGTAACATTGCTTTAAGTACCCACCAAAAACCCTCTTTTCTTACAGCTGAAGGTAGCTATGTGTTCTCTACTTTTGTGTTTTGATACAGAGCTGAAATAGCTTTAAACTGTTTATGTGATGCTAAGAAACCTCTTGGAGTTTGATATTAGTCAGGGTTCCCTGAGCTTCCTGGTTCTTTTTCTCTTGCTGCTTTGAAGAGGGGAAGTGGCATAAATATGGCTCATAAAGAAAACCTTTGATTAAAGCAGCACTTTGTCTCAGGTTGTTGCCTGCCATTTGACCTGGTAAAATTAAGCATATAGACTTTATGACATTAGTAACGTGAGCGCAAGGACATCTTCTCTCACATTACTGAGGGTGGAGAGTTCAGGTTTGGCAGTATCTCTCAAGGAGTGTCAGAGACTGCAAACTGACCCCTGGGAAGCATGACACCTATCTCTTTGTAGTTATTAAATACTGCCAGCTAACTTCAAGCAATCCATCAAGCTATCTGGAGATAGTAATGACTGTTGTTCACAATAATATTATTTTTCATGCATATGAATACCTGTAGTGAATATCTTATTCATCAATTTTGATCCAGATCCAACAAAGAGAATAATGTTTGGTTCTTGCTTCATCGGATATTCATTTGGAGATTTTGGGTTTGGTTAGATTGATTTGTGTGACTTTGATTACTTTGTTCGGGCACTTCTAGTGCTATTGTGCATGTGCAGTTGCTGGAACTGAGTAGCTAAGTAGCTGAAAAGTCAAATAACCAAATAAGCAGATACAAAAATATCTGTTTCAGCTGAAGATATTATTTAGATCTCTATCCAAATGCAACTAATATCTGTGACTACGAAACCCACTGATTATTTCAGCCCTAGTGCAAAACACTTTACAAACTTGTTTTTGCACTTATTAGTCATGTACTAAGGCATTACTAAACCCCATTATCCCCAGTAGGAAAACTGAAGCTTAATGAGAGAGCTCAAGAGTCATGGCATGTTTGAAGCATCTCTAATATTTTGACTGCCATAACAACCTAAGAAGTGCAAAACTGGGTCAGAACAATGGTTCATTGAGCCCAGCATCCTGTCTCCACCAGTGGCCACCCTCAGTCGTTTTGAAGAAGTACCCAACAAGTCATAATGGAGTGTCCTATTCCCTGCTGTTCACTCCCAGTCAGAAGTTGCATCTCCCAACTTACTTGACTAATAGACATTTATGGACGCCTACTCCAAGAACTTATTCAATGCTTGTTTAAACCCAGCTATGCTATTGATAAGAACATAAGAAGGAACATTTTGGTTCCTTCACCACCTGTCAGTCTTTCCTCTTGCTATACACCTAGTCTGGACTCAGACCACCGTGAGAAAGATGAAAAGTTTTTTGGCCCATTACCAGTCCCTGGAGGAATGTAACCCACACAACCTCCTTCCCTCTTAATGCTGTGAATTGCTGTTCTACATGATGACATTGGTTTGCCATTATACTTTACGTTACAAATGTAAGAGTTTCAAACATGTTCGCCTAACTTGCAGCTCCCAGAAATACAGGGAATTTCAGTGCATGTGCAAAACAGACTTGGGCACGCAAAGCAGTGTTTGTACATAGAAATAGACTTTCCTTCTTTGCAGCTGCAGTATATGAAGTCATATTAAGAATTCAGAACCTATGATACCATACATGGCATGGAAAGATGGAATGTGTGGGAGTTTGGGAGAAATGCATAACTTACAAGAGGACAGCAAATTAGGTAGGTTTTCCAAAAGGAGATCTAACAAAACCTTTATATTAATTAAATGATATGAAATGATCTACATGTCCACCATAAACTGTAAAAAAAAAAAAAAAACTTCAAACTCAGTTGCTAATGCAACAAAGCTTTAGTTTATATTTGAGCCACTGACTATAAAACAATCCAAAATTGCAAGAAAAGTTTATAACTTAGCATTGTGTCCAACCAGGCATTTTTGAAGACGGTGTTAGAGGCGGGAACCTTTCACCTCCCACAGGTCACTTAGAAAATTAGTACAAACTCCTTAGGTTGGATATGAATTTGGGATGAAGGTATTTAAGGAGGTGTGTTCAAGAGGGAAGAAGGAAGGGAAGGGTTCCGATCCTGTATCTATGCCATGGATCCATCCCCTGTCCCTGAGTACATGCCCTCATCTTTGCTCACTCTTTTAGTGCTTGGAGGCGCAGACTCACTGGTCCCATAGCCAATACAGAGAAAAGGATCCCCACCCCTGGTACACATAAAGAGGCAGTCCACAAACCACTTTAGAGGCTTCAGTGGAACTACTCTGGAGTAAGTGTTTGTAGATCACAGTCAAAGTCTCCCTCCTCTCTCCCGCATTGGTCAGATTAGGATGTGGGTCTGCATTTCCTATTTATACAAAAATTACTTGAGTGGACATGCAATGTGTAGCAGTTCTATTCAAGGATGAATATAGTTTTGCAGGAATATACCCATATCAAAAGGGAATTCAGATCAATTCTATAGCTCATAATTACTCTTCCATCAATAGGAAACTGATTTAAAATGAATACTTTAAAGACAGATGTTCACATTAAAGAAGACCTGATCATGCTTGGGCCCAATGTGTCCAAACAACTGAATGTAAAACATTCCCTGCAGAGTTCTCCCATATCTCCACCAATATAAGGAAGTAAGAGCCGGGGCTGTGTGCTATAATACTCCATGGCATTCACCAACACTTGCTCTCCAAGTGCATCCCACTCCTACTTGCCCTACTTCACAGAGATATAAACAGAGCAATGTCCTTCTCAGCAACATAGTGTAGCAGAAGCTAGCCTTATAGAGAACTACAGTACATCTGATGTCTATAATAGAACAAATTGTTCCATTGTTCTATAAACAATTGAGAAAATACATCATTTACTCCACGCTAAAGCCCTAGCTGCACGTGCAGATCTGACCAATACAAAATGTTTGGATGCTCCCAACTGATATATCATAAATACTGAGACAGGACCTTGGAACCAAACCATCTTTGTGGCCAGTACAGCAGAGCTTGAGGAAAAATTACAACATTTTTCTTGCGTTTGTTTAAGCCTTCTCCTAGACACCTGATATGACAATGCACAGACTCGGTGTCTTTCAGTGTTAACTTCCCTAGCTGCCTTTGATCCATAAGTAGAAAAGTACAGAGATGATAAAAGGCATCTTAACTGCAGGACATTTCCCTCCTCCGAGTCTAATTGCAGTGTCAGGCAGCAGATGATCCTCACGGCTCTGCCACATGGTGAGAGGAGCTGAAGAATATAAAGTGATTGAGTGATGACAAGATGGGTCAGGCCTCTATGTGAGAGCTCTCAGCAGGAAGGCTTTTAAAATCCAGCAGCAAAAGGGTCTTCTATCAGTAAACAAGACATATAAAAAAAGCCAACTGTGTGGGTATGCTACGTAGAACCTTTTAATTCTGTTCTAATTGGACCGCTAATTGAAAAGCAAAAAAGTCTCCACTAGCTATCGCAGACAGGTTAAAGATTTGGAAAATCTTATTATTCAGGCAGACTGGTTCTACGCCAGAGTTCCAAATTCTTTGTCTCTCGTAATTTTCAGGAAACACATTTAGGTTTGAATAGCGTTGGCATGTAAAAGGCACAAAGTCCAGTTTCTTTGTGTAATAAACTTTGGCTGCTCTACATTTTAAAAAAGTATTGGAGAGTATAGGCTACATATATATGTTTATGTATTGTAACCCACACTGAGCCTTAAGGGAATGGCAGGATAAAAAGGTGAATAAATAAATAAATAAACAAACAGCTCTTTAGCCTAGCCTAAACGGTTGTATTCAACATAGTACAGTGACTGAATTGTATTTGTTTGCAGGTGTTTGGGAACTTAACAGCAGTTCCTTAAAAGCCTCTTGGTAAAATTGGTCAAAAAATGTTTTTCATAGGAAACAAAAAATGTTTTTAAATTAATTCTTTTTAAAAATTCCTTCAATTGTTTTATGATTTGATGAAAAAAATCGCCCCCACTCCCAAACTGAGCTTTAAAAATGTTTTAACTCTTAAGAAATGCAGATTTGTCATAAATATTAACAATGTAGGTGTGGAGTTCCTCTCTCACCATTTCCCTCTCCCGCTTTTGTTCTTCCTGTTCCAGTGGCAAACTAGGAAAATAAAAAAAGTAGAATTATTATTTATTTATTTATTTTTAAAAAGGTAGAAACAAAGGGGAGAGAGGAAATGGAGAGAACTTTTAAAAACTCAAAACCATTTTGTTGTCCTCCTGCATCCAAGCAAGGGATTGGACTACATGACCCTGGTGGCCCTTCCAACTCTAAGGGTGATTTCAGACGTTAAGCCAGGCGCTTTCACCACAGGCCGTGGGGTGGTTCGGACCACGGCCGGCGGTGAAGGGGCGCGCCAACAGACGTGGTTCAGCCGGGGTGAATTTCAGACGCGTAACGTCTGAAATCACCCAACGATTATTCTTTGGTTGTTTCTGCTGTTCTTATTTTTGGGTGAGGTTGCAAAAATTGAACATTTTCATAGAGAAACATTTACATGAAAAAAATGTATTTAGGAAAAAGACCATTTTCCATTGAAAACTGGTTTGGACTGAAAAATGTCAACAAGTTCTAAAATTCTGTATCTTAACCAGAAGAAAGCTTTTGCTTAGCAGGAATAGGCAAGGTCTGTGGGTGTTTTTAAATGAGCAAGGTTGGGGGGGGTCCGTGGCCAGCGAGTGGCACTGCCACAGACCACCCACTCAGGTGGAGTGCGTATGGAGCGATTCCAGCGTGGCTACGGCAGCAGTTGCCACACGCTCCCCCTGCCATGCACCATGTGGGAGGGGGAAGCACTCTGGGCTGGCCTTTGAAACTGACATGTCCCAGGCCTGCGCGCTGCAGAACCCAAGCTCATCAGCGCTTGAGGCTAGTTCTTGTGAGTGACTTGTAAAGGCCATGTCCTCTGCCCATGGTGCCTACGAGCGGAGGAGGACGTGTCTGTTGGTGTGACTGGCTGGAGGTCACTGTGTTCATACAGGCAGGGGTTCTGTGGCCACCTGTTGTAACTTATCCATTCGGCTTGCCCCTCACAGAGTGCTCTGGACTTCTTGGCTGTGCTCTGTGTGTGGCCATGAGTGGGTGCTTTTTGGCTCATGGGAGTGCGCATCCCGTGCTCCACCTTCAGCTGGGCATTCGGATACATGGCTCCTGGGTGGCCATGCAGAGTGGCATCTCATTTAAAAACACCCTGTTTCATGGTGCTGAATAAATACACTGAAAGAGTTAAAACCATGCTGGCTCCATCTCAAGATAGCCAATCAAAAAAATCTGTGTTTCTAGTGGAGCGGTTGTACTTTTACTACCTGTTCCTGTGACAATTTATTTGAAGTATCCCAAATATTTATTTTTAGGCTGTATTTAATAATCTCTCCCCTACCTCTGTCAATATAGTATTTTCCCAAGAGCATTATTTGTTTTAAGAAGTTAATATTTGTTCTCCCAATAAAAATGTCAGGTGAGCAATCCTCACCTTTCAGAGCTTGTCATTCTACAGCACAGATACAGCAGCACCCCCTGAATTTATATGGGTGGTTGCCAAATGCCAATAAATGTTAATGGACATATTTTGCATTTCACCATTCCATTGGCATTTATGTGATCTCATTACTGGGGGGAAAAGGTTGGTTGGTGATTCTTACAGCTGCTGATGGCTGACATTTCATGCTAAGGATCCTGAAAGACTTTAGTTTTGAAAAAAGGAAGTGAGATAGTTGCTGTCACCGTTATTGTAAGGTTTTTGTAATGAATAGATTTAGATTTGTAAGTGTTTTTTATTTAACTATTTGCTGCCATGGTGACTCCTGGAAGTAATTACTCAACATCTAGCATTTACAACAGGTTTATTTTTGTAAAGTACTGCACATTCTGCCTGTCACCCGGGTAAGTACTGTACTGGATCAGACTACAATGTGCAACTTGCAGGACTGAATCAGTACCAAGAACACACACACAAAACAGGCTCATTTACTCAGTGCCCTCCCCACTTGAAAAGTCACAACTTGTTCTTCACCCTGTGTTTTCAGTAGCAATACATTCACATTCCTGCTGAATCATTGCATTTCAGTAGTCTTACCACTTGCAGCAGGAGGCAGAGTCCTCTAGCAGCACAGAAGAGATACGGGGCATTTTTACACACACCCTAAAGTGCTGGTCTTTCAATCTTCTGGGTTTACAAGTCCACAAGTAAGTTTCTGATACATTCTTCACACACACACTGCCCTGAAGAAACCTAAAGTAGCCACAGCTGTAGAGGTGAGGGGCTGCCATGGAAACCAAGTGACCACAGCTGCCTGGAGCAAAGCAATTTACCAGGAGAACATTTTACACACAAAGGTTCTGGGAGAAGTTCTGTGCAGAAGTTCAAAGAGCCAGATGTTTAAGATCTGGGTGAGTGATTTAGACATACAGAAAGTTCAGGATGTAACAGCAAGGATACAGGAGAAATGTGTGTTTAAAAACGCCCAAGGATTTAATGCAACAATCAGAATGTGGTGGCATGTAATATAGCATGAATTGGAAGCAAGTGCTGAGGGCACATCAGTGCTGGCAGTTTTCAGGGCTAGCTCATGTGGGTTCCAGGAATCACACTGATGCATAATTAAGAAAGAAAGGGTGTTTTACTAGGACTGTCAGAATAGGAATATTGGAGTCACCTAGGTGCAGTTATTAAACAGTTGCAACTCAAGGGGAAGTAGTTTCATCCTTAGAAGGTTTCTAGGTTTGTCCAATAGAGAGGTACAGTGGTTCAGGCCTCACATAGAGTCTCTCCTAATTCCAGCTTTCCCAAGCCAAGTAATGTGTGGAGGCTGCAGAATAGACTCACTCAACACTGTGGTATGGGGGAATTTCCACCCCAGTTCCCAGTCCCTGCTGATGTTTCACCAGCTCATCGCAAACCTGCTTTCCCTGTGTCGTTTTCCTCTTGAGGTCCCTCTTTTTTTCCCAGCCTCTGAGTCTGCCCTGATCCCAACAATTACTCTTCCTCCTCCCCAGAAGAAGATGAAAACTACCATGGGGCACCACGAGGCGGCAGGGGATTTGCTGGGAAATGTAATCTGTTTGCCCATGTGCTGATTTTCGCATAAGATTCTATCCCATGCGAAATCAGCAATAACCTAAGATTCTTGTGCAGCTGCATATGCCCATGTTATTTTCTTTCCTTTTTTTCTTTTTCTTTCGTGTGAAGTCATATGACCTTAAGGAATCCACTAAAGGATCCATGTGCAGGTTGTAATGTTTGTCTAAGTTAAATTCACGTTTAATTCACTCCGTGCACATATTCCAGAATACAGTACTCATACTCACACCACGCACACATTCAAATCACACATTTCTTCGATTCAGGGTGAACAGATTAATCACATTGGGTTTGGGCAACTACCCACTCAAAAAGAAAGTGTGTGAATGAGTGCCACTACTTTGGCTTATGCTGACATACACCTTGTTCTGGCTTCTCAGTGTGTACGTTGCATCAATGAATTGAAGAAATGTGCTCCCACCACTTATCCTGTAAGATTTTGTCAATCAGTGATTTGAGGCCACATCTGAATGCATCAAAAAGGGATGTTGTTGTTTTCATCAGTGGCACCTGACCTCATAATCGCACCACCATGAAAAGGGGAGACAGAAAACTGATAGAAACTCAGTGGAACTGGGCCTGATAAAAACATAATGGAAGGGATACAATGGCATTGAAATAGCTTTCAGATCTTTTAAATAAAAGCTGAAACTCACACTCTAACTTATTCAGCCTCCTACTAGCCATATCCAGACACATTATTAGGTTCTCTGGGTACTTTTAAGTTCACTGGGTAGCTGCCCCGAGCTGCTCTGTGAGCAGGAGGGGGTGGGGTAGAAAAATGGTGAAATAAATAAATACTTTTCATAATATACCTTGTAACAATATCCATTCATTCTTTTTTCTTTTCTTTTTTTTACTTGCTTGTTATCATAATTTATTATTTCACATTCTTTAGTGTTGTGCACCAAGCTGAAAGTTTTTCTGCTGTATGCCACCTAGTGGCTGATCTGTCTCATACTTCCCTGGTATAATAGATGCCTACGGGTGTTTTCAGATGTGCCGGTGACACAGTTTAACCCGCTTTGGTGCAGTTGAGCCCAGGTGCCACCATCACATCTAACGAGGCCCACCAGATGTTCCCCCAGATTGGATCCCGACTGTGGGAGGGGGCAGGCTAGCCTGAGCTGTGACTCAGGGAAAGCCCCAAGTCACAGCCCAGGCTGGCCTTCACCACCGTCAGAACCCAGCCGCCAGACCTGGAGTAAAGTGGGATTTCATGTTTGAAACTCTGCTTGACTTGCACCTCGTCTGGAATGGTGTGGGGCCAGGCAGCAGGGCAGCCATCATTGTATGCAGCACAGGGGCAGTGCCAGGTGGACACACATCAGTTCGTCTTCCCACCTCCCTGGTCTGGCCACCATCATGTTATCTCAGCAGCCAGGCCAGATCCTGACAGGAGTGATGGCTCCCACCACCACCCTGTTAAGTCCGTGGCAGCAGTGGGTGCTGTCACGTGTGCAAACACCTTAAGAATGGTAAGAAAAATTGGAAAGTTTGAATGAGTTATTTCGGAGTCAGTTGTGAGATACTTTGTCCTCTTGAAAGATAGAGATTTATTCAGGGTTGTTGTTTTTTTTTAACTCTGGGTGTTAACAAATGTGACGGTGGCTGACTTGGACCCGCTCTGGCCTGCAGACCGACCAGAGACCTCTGGGGTCACATCCCGGGCTAGCTACCACCATGCCTGAGGAACAGCCCACCTGACTGGGCTACATGTGGTAGCCTGCTGTTCCTGGCCTGGTCCGGAGTGGCCCCCATGATGAGCCATGGCTGATGTCATTGGCCACCACAGCCACCTGTCGTGATGGGGAGGTGGGTCACTGGATGCGGTGCAGGAGCAGGCCACGCATTTGGGCCTGGCTGCATGGATTCCATGGCTGGACCCAATCCTGACCAGGAAGCAAGCGGCTTCCCGGTCCAGATCAGTTCATGATATCACGTATGTTAATACCCTCTAGTATCTTACCAGATAATTATAGGCAAAGTGAGTTCACCTGATATTTATTTATTTTATTTATTTATTTATTTATTTTAAAAATTGAGATAGAGATGAAGACGTATGTTGCCATACCACTGTGGCTCACAGCTGCTGGCTGTTGTGCTAAATCTTTCAGCCATCCTTTCACTGTCAAGCTTAATGTATGTTTTCAGTGCAATCCATACTTACCTTGTTATGACAAAGTCCTCATTATCAGGGCGATCTCTGTGATATGAAAAACATGCATTAAAACTCAGGTAAATATTTTAAACATGCTTGAAGGTTAAGAATGTATGTTTTATCGTACACTGAGCCTCCATAAAAATGTCTGTCAGAAAGAGTCTTGTAAATAACTGAGCCCCTAAATAATGCCTAATTAAAAATCTCCTAATTCAGGCTGGTTTTCTGGCACAATGCAAGAATGGAGAAAGCCATGGGATCATATTGTTTTCAGCAAAATGCTCTTTATTATTAAAAAATAATAATTAAATATTAAATAATTAATCATTTGAAACTGTTTATACTACTGCCTCTACGCTAGTACAAACTGAGCATGCATTTTGACTCATAATAAGCAGGGATCTGTGTTCACTGCATTTTCCCCATTAGCGCCAGTGGGCAAAATGCAGTGAATACGGGTCACTGAATGGTACATTTAGGTGTAAAGCTCCTTCCTTTTTGGCCCTAGAAGTGCCCAGAGATCCCACACCAGACTGGTGTTCTGCTGCATTGAGCAACTTATAAACAAATAAGAAACAGCCACTGCCTCAGACTGTTTACGTTCTAAACACAGAAAATGGCCGAGACAAAGAAAATAGTATTGTCCCCATTTTACAGGTAGGGAGCTAGATTAAGAGCCTGATACTAAAAGTGCTCCACTGGAGCAAGACCATTCTCTTCAATAAGGCTAGCCATCAAACTAATTTATGGATCTATTCTCCATGAACCCAGTTATGCCATTGGCAGGGGCCCGTGTTCACTGCATTTTCCCCATTGTGGAGGAAATGCACTGAACACACGTCCTTGATGATTGACCTTCTCAACATTCCATGGCAATGAGTTCCACAGGCTACTTGTGTGTTGCATGAAAAAGTATTTCCTTTTGTTCACTTTATAACCATGAAAGCAGGTACTCTTGGTTCTTGCCTTATAAGAGGAAGTAACTCAGCACCTCCCTATTTTCTTGCTCTGTACCGCTCATAATTTTATAAACCTCAGTTCTGACTGCAGTGCCAAAATCCACAGTGCATTGTGAAGTAAATGATGGATTCATATAAAACCACATAATAAAATCATTTACTTCTAAAAGGTGTAGGACTGGTGTTTCTTAACGTTATCATTTTTATTTTTACAGTGTTTGTAAGCTTTGTGCTTGTCACAGAGGCCATTTTTACATGGACCTCTGGGTGTGTGGGAGGCTGTTCGATGTAGAGGGGCATCCATGTAGGCCTTTTTTACACGGACAGCGCAGCAGCGCCAATGGGTGGAGATGGGTGTGGACGGGTGGGTGAGCACGCCCAGTGACCACCAAGCAGGGAGACATTTACACAGACAGCGCTGCGGGGGGTGGTGGGAAGGAAAGAGGAGGGGCTGGCAAACACCCAGTGGCCAAACACCCATCCCAGGAAACACCCGAAAAACACCCGTGCAAGTACACGGATGGCCGGGAATGGCGGAGAAGCCCCGCCTGGCACATCGACGGCACAACATGGCCGACTGAGGACAAATGAACCCGTGCAACGTGGCCCCGCCCCCCAGTCACCAGGACCCATGCGGGCGGGGCGGGAGGGAGATGGAATGACAGCCGCTACAAAGGAGACATCTCCACACAGCCCCAGCACGGAGCCCAGACAGCCCAGCGCCAGCCCCACCCACCCCCCACACAAACACAGCAGAGCAGCACACACACTGCTGGCAACAGAAGCACACAGGGACGGGAACATGGCCCAAGTACTGCGGCAACAAGCAGGTACACATGCCTCTGGCAATGGCCATTGCTCCCCATCCCATGTAGTGTGTGTGCTCGGAGTGGGTTCAACAATGAGTTCCCTACTGGGGTCCAGCTTCGCGCAGTTTCCTGGATTCCCATTGCCCCCCCCGGTGTTGCACCCCAAAACCCCCAGGGGCTTGGGGTGCTGCGGCCTTACCTATGAGGGTTGGGTGGCCACCATGGGTGGTTGCTCATCCTGGGGTGCACAGTCTTGGGGTGGGGGCATTGCCGCCCAGTGGAGGAGTCGGGGTGACAGCGGGGGTGGGCCCACAGGGGGGCGGGCTGGAAGGGTGGCCCCGCAAGCGGATCCGGTTGCCCCATGTGGGGAGGGGAACCCCATGGATCAGGCACGGGTAGGGTTGCTGCTGGGGGAACCACAGGTGGGCAAGGTACAGGGGGGGCACCGGCACCAGTGGAAAGCTGGTCAGCTGCCAGCCCTCCTTCCACACCATGGCGTGGCCTGTCACGCTGGGGGTCACACCGCAGGGCCTCCATGGCCTCCCCCATGAGGTCCATGAGCTGTGTGGACTGACCCTCCAGCCCGTCACAGGTGTGCCACTGCTTGTGTTGGAGGGTGGCAGCCTGGCACCTGTCCCAGAGGTGCTCGGTGCAGGACCAGGCCATCATGGCAGCCAGGATCTCCCGATCCCTTTTCCCCTCCTCTCTGATGAGCTCCCTGGTGAGCGCGAGCTCGTGGGAGTGCACCTTGGCTAACCATTGTGATTCCGCCAGCAGTTCCCTGCTGAGATCCTCCCTCCAGCACCGGTTCCTGGCCTGCATCTCCCGGCTCCATTCCACGCTCCCGGAAACTGCTCCCCTCACGCGAGTGGGCGCCTGGTCTGTGAATGGGAGTTTGGACTCAATGTTAGGGCTTCCGGCCTGTGTGTCCCGCTGCCCGCCAGCGCCAGACCCCGGGGTACCTGATGGGGTGGCCCCCATAGTGCAGCGTCTCCCCTCTGCCCCCCCCGTGGGGTCCCCCTGCCTTGCCCTGTTGTGGCATGCCCCCCCAGCTGCCGATCGTCATGGGAGGGGCCCTTGATGGTCAGGTGTGCCATGGGAGTCGCTTTGGGCCCTCCAGCCCCTCCCGCCTGCCCCCATCTGCCCAGCTCTGCCGGTTGATGGTTGCAGGCCCCCGGGTGCCCCACCCCCCTGTACCACCATCCCCCACCACCCCCGGCTCTCCCATGCCCCTTGGTCCATGTGACCTGCCATGGAGATTCGCCCACCTGGTGGTGGGGGAGCTGCATGGCCCCCCTCATCCTCCTCCTCCACTGCAACCTCCACCTCCTGCACCTCCAGGCTGCCTTGTGATGCAATGGGATGGGTTACCATGAGTGTTTGCCAGCCCCGGTCCAGACCATGGTGCTTCCATCCAGCCTGTTCCCCAACCCACCCACCCACCCCAGCCCCGCTAGGGCGCGCATACCTGGATCCAGTTCCTCTGCTTCCTGGGGGCCATCCCGGGTCTCTGCTGGCTCTTTTCATGCCCCCTGTCTCTGTGGCTGGTTGGCCTGTGGGTCTTGGGGGTGCGCGCAGTGTGTGGTGGTTCGGTGCTCAGATCCTTGGGGTGCCTCCTCCCCTTGTGGGATGGGGCTGTCCCCTCCCGCTTCCTGGATAGCCCCACCGGGGCCACCTCCCCTCCACTCTGTGGTGTCTGTCAGAGGGGGCTGCGTGTTGGCCCTGCACCTGCCCCCGGTGAAGGCGCTGCCGTGTGTGCGGGAGGCCACGATGTCCCCGTCCATGCAGAGGAACCTGTCCAGCTCCTCCTGGAACTCAGCTGCGCGAATGGCCCAGCTGGACTTGAGATTATTGTCCTTGTATGTTTATATCTGGACCTCAAGTCCTTTGACTGCTGCATGCACTGGGTGACATCCCTACTGTACCCCTGCTGCTGCATCTCCTGGGCGATGGCTTCATAGACCTGTCTGGTCTTGTAGCTTTGCATGAGGTTATGCTGTACCCTTTAGGCCCCCCACACTCGTATGAAGTCCCAGATCTCCTGCCTGGACCAGGGCTCCCCCTTTTGGGACCCACATGTCGGGGACCAACCGGCTTGGCCGACCAGCTTGGCTTGGTGTCATGGTGGCCCTGTGGATGTGGTAGCCATGATGGTGGTCGTGTCCTGTTGGGGGTAGTGCAATACGGGTTACTATGGCTCCTTCTGGCCCCCTCTGCCCACCCGTTGGGCCTCCCCCCCTCCCCCACGGGGTTCTCTTTTGCTCACCTGACTGTCTGGGAGGACCTCCTTGGCCGTTGTCCCGGTGGTACGGTGTTCCATTGTCTGGGAGCTGTTCTGCAGGGATGGGGGACTGGGTTATGCTGCTGCCCCCTGGCATGTGTTCCCTGGCCCAGTGGTCAGGGCCTGGGGTGCAGCCCTCCCAGGGGGGGTTCCCTCACACTCACCTCGCTCTCACTGCTGCTTCTTGGACCGTGCCCTTGGGAGGTGTTGGGCTGGGGGTCATCCACCGGGGGTGCCATCGGTGCAGCCCCCTGCCCTGGGCCAGGACACGTGAGCATGTTTCCCCCCCCCCACTGCTCCCCCCTCATGCCTCCCAGCCTGCCCACCCCTGCCAGCAGTCCACAACTCCCCCCTTGTGCCTTCCACCTGGGGCACTTCCCCCCCTCTGCACCACCTTGCCGGGGCTTCTCCCCCCCCAGCACCCCTGGGTCCCCGTGCTCACCCATCCCCTTCCCCCGCATGGGGCAGCATCAGCTCCTGTGGCCTTCTCGTGGGCCATCATGGGAGCCCACGTGCGTGTGCCCAGGTTCCTCCCTCCTTTACGGGCTCTCGGATGGACGTCCAGCATCCCCCCGCCCTGTGGCATGTCTGCGTGGCAGCGTGTGCATGCCTCATAGCACTGGCACTGTGGGGTTCCACCGGTCCATTCCACATGGGTGTGGGTGTTTTCGCTTTTACACAGATGCTTGGGTGTTCAATACCCATCTCCACCCACGGAGGGTGCCGGCTCCCTCCCGACTGCTCCATGGGTTTTGGCGGGTGAGTCAGGCGCATGCCCCCACCCACTCATGGACATATACACAGATGCTCTCCCACCCATCCTATGGGTGTTTCCGGGTGTTCATGGGTGGGTGTAAAAGTGTAAACATCCATGTAAAAGTGGCCGTAAATGCCACGATGGTGGGAGGGTTGGTCCATGCAAACAGTATGGGTGGTGAGTGGGGGTGCACAATCCTGGTGCACACCCATCTCCACCCATCACCCACGCACGGAACCATCCACAAAACCAAAGGAGCCACCCACCTCCACCACCGCAGCAGCACACCCACTGCTGCCCATGTAAAAACACCCAGAGACAGCACAACTGGTGGGAGTTCCGACTATTAAAATATAAAAACAGGAGCTCCAGCAAGGAAACGTTTTGTGGTGTTTGTGTTTTTTTGTGGAAATTATTATTATTATTATTATTATTATTCATTTATTTGTTATTGTTGTTTTGTTTGTTTGATTTAATAAAAAAACTCCACAAGATTTCTGTTCCTGGGCCAGGGAGATCCTCCGGGTACATCCAGGAAAGCAGCAAAATATATATTTTATTTTTTTTCAAGTACAGAAAAATATCAACTAGGGCTGTAGTGAAATTCCAGCTTCCATTTTTGATGGATCTGGCCATTCCAAACATCCAGCGAAAACATGGACCAAATATGATCCATTCTGCATATCTCTGGAATGATTAGATTGATTTCCCCCCTACTGTACATGTGCAGTACATGTGCCAACATTTTGTGCATGTGCGGTGCAGGACGTAAAATGGTGGCGACCTTCATTTGGAACTTTGGATGGAATTTTGCTACAGCTTAAATCCGTAGCAGAATTCCAACTGATGTTCTGAAAATGCGTAAATTTTGCATGAAGACAAAATGCCAATTTTGTTCCAGCTCTAGGATCAGCACATCACAAGAAAATCAGCCCAGTTATCCTAGCCTGCTTTTTGTTCAACTGCTGCTGCTCTGTTCTTTATTTATTTAAATTTATTTATTTAAAACTCTTATACCCTGCCCTCTCCGACCACAGGCGGCTTGGAGCAACTTACAACAATAAAAACAAAATAACAATAATAATTCAATTACAATTCAATTAAAATACAACATAATATAAAATCTCCCCATCGTTCCATTTCCCCCCCTCGCTTCCCCCCCCCATCCCATCCCTCCCTCACCTGTCTCCTCCACCAAATGCCTGGCGGAATAGCCAGGTTTTACAAGCCCCCCAAAAAGTCAACAGGTGCCAGGTAAGCCTCCTCCAGGAGGGAGTTCCACAGCCAAGGTGCAGCCACCAAGAATGCCCTCTCCATAGTGCCCCCCAGATTTACTCAGGGGACTTCCAAGAAGGTGCCCTCAGCAGACTGCAGGGGCCGATCCAGGACCTGTGAGGCGGTCTCAAGGCCATGTAGAGCTTTAAAGGTGAGAACCAACACCTTGAATTGGGCCCGGAAGAAGATAGACAGCCAGCACAGAGAACGGAGCACTAGTGTAATGTGTTTCTGGTGACCCGACCCCATAAGGAGCCGGGCTACCGCATTCTGCACCAGCTGCAGCCTCCAGACCATTACCAAGTGTAGCCCCATGTAGAGCACGTTGCAGTAGTCCAGTCTCAAGGTAACAAAAACATTAATAATGGTGGCCAGGTCAGAGTCCGAGACATAAGGCCTAAGTCGCCAAACCAGATGTAACTTATGGAAAGCCCCCTTCACCACCATCTCCACCTGGCTATCCAAGCAAAGCTGGGAATCCAGGAGCACCCCTAGACTCTGCACCTGGGAGACCAGTGGGGGATAAACTCCATCAATGATGGGGGAAGTCACACACACTGCTCTCCCCACCAACATTACCTCCATCTTGTCAGGATTCAGCTTCAGTCAGCTCTGCCTCATCCAGTCCCCCACAGCTGTCAAACACTGGGAAAGCACAGAGACTGCCAGGCCTGGGTCTGATGAAAAGGAGAGGTACAGCTGAGTGTCATCAGCATATTGATGACAACTCACTCCGAACCGCCTCACGACCTTGCCTAATGGCTGCATGTACACGTTGAACAAGAGCAGGGACAGAATAGAACTTTGCAGGACACCAAACGAGAGGTCACAGGGGGAAGATGACTTATCCCTCAGCATCACCCGTTGGGTCCTACTGGCGAGGTAGGAATGGAACCACTGTAGAACTGTCCCACCCAATCCTGCTCGGTCCCACAAGTGAGTCACCAACAGCTCATGATCAACCGTGTCAAAAGCTGCCGAGAGATCTAATAGCATCAGTAAGGTCAAACGTCCCTGGTCCCTCTCCCGGTGTAGGTCATCAACCAAGGCCACCAGTGCAGTCTGAGTGTCATACCCTGGGCAAAAGTCAGACTGGGAGAGATCTAGAAAGCTGAGGCTATCTAGATGCTCCTGGAGCTGCTGAGCCACCACCCGTTCAATAACCTTCCTTAGAGACTGGCCAATAACTGGCGAGCAAATCAACATCAAGTGAAGGTTTCTTGAGCAGAGGCCAGACCACCTCCTCCTTCAAACACTCAGGCACTCTGCCCTCCCGAAGGGAGGCATTGATCACCCCCACCAGCAACAGCCCTAATGTCTCCTGGCAGGCCTTGACCAACCAGGGTGGGCACAGATCCAATTCACAACAGGAGACCCTAACCACCCCCAGAACACCCACAGTCTCCGCTGGGAGCACCTCTTGAAACAGATCCCATAAAACCAGACCAGACGGGACTTCAGCACCCTCTGACTCTCCTTCCTCTGCAGAAACTACAGCACCGAAGTTGTGGTGAATCCGAGCGATCTTATTTGCAAAGTAGTTAATAGGGGCGGGAAACCGGTAGAATCCGGTATCCGATAATGCCAGTACCGGGCGTACCGGCATTATCGGATTCGACCCGGTAATCCGGACCGGGTACCGGATTTTTTTTACATTGTAGCCATTTAAAAATGGCTGCAATGTAAAAAAACTTAAAGCCCCAGGAAAAAAGTTTTTTTAAAAAAAAAACTCCCCGAGTCCAGGCTGCGCGGGTGGAAGGGGGGACACCCCCCACCCACCCTGCCCAGCCTGGATTTTTGTTTTAAAAAA